>CANTUT010000653.1:0-77500 GCA_947687605.1 Reutealis trisperma | reverse complement strand
TAGCTTTTAATTTGGTCTATACAAATTCTAGAACTCGTTTAGTGGTAGGTGAGATGTGACAATTTTGTCGTTCATTTTCTACCAACTGTCTAAGAGCACTATTCACAAAGCTTGGTTCGAAAAGAAAGGTAAATATTATGTTTCTGTATGTTTCAAATCAAACTTATCTGAAGTTCCTTTGATTTCTTGGTGGCTTGATACTAATGCTATAACTCATTTTTCCAACATTATGCAAGGATTTCTTACGATCTGAACCATGAACCCAAATAATAATTTTCCTTTACGGGAAACTGTATGAAGGCTCTAATTGAAGGTGTTGAGGCTGATTGCTTGATTTTGAGTTCTGGTCATCACCTAGATCTTTTGTAAACTCTCTATTGACCTTTACTCTCGAGGAACCTAGTTTCTATTTCAAAACTTGATGTTATTGGGTTTAAAGGAGATTTTGGAAATGGTTATTTCAATTTATTTAAGAACGCTTTATGTATTGGTTCTATTGTTCTTATTGATGGTTTATATAAATTGAAACTTAATAATAAATTTGGTGAATCCTTGCTTATTGTTCATAGTAATGTTGGAATTAGGTGCAGTACTGTGAATGAAAATTTTGTTTACTTGTGGCATAAATGTTTGGGTCATGTATCCAAAGAAAGGTTAGAAAGATTAGTAAAGAATGAGATTCTTTTGGATTTAGATTTTACTGATTTAAGTGTATGTGAGGATTGCATAAAGGGAAAGCAAAGCAAACGTAATAAAAAAGGAGCCACAAGAAGCACTTAGCTTCTTGAAATCATACACATTGATATTTGTGGACCATTTAATGCTCCATCTTTTGGTGGAGAAAAGTATTTCATCACATTTATTGATGATTTTTCACATTATGGTTATGTTTATTTGCTTAAAGAAAAATCTCAATCACTAGATGCCTTTAAGGTATACATAACTAATGTTGAAAGGCAATTAAGCAAAAAGGTGAAAATCGTAAGATCTGATAGAGGTTGTGAATACTATGGGAAATATGATGAATCAAGACAATGTACAAGTCCATTTGTAAAATTCCTCAAAAAATATGGCATGTGCACAGTATAATATGCTAGGCACACCTCAACAAAATGGTGTGGTAGAAAGGCAAAATAGGACATTAATGGATATGGTTAGGAGTATGATGAGTAACTCCTTACTACTTAAATCATTATGGATGTATGCCTTAAAACTGCAATGTATTTGTTGAACAGGGTCCTTAATAATGTAGTTCCAAAAACTCCTTTTGAACTATGGACAGGAAGGAGACCTAGCTTAAGACATTTGCATGTTTGAGGTTGCCTAGTAGAGGTAAGAATCTATAATCCACATGAAAAAAAAAATTAGATTCTCGAATGATTAGTGGTTACTTTATTAGCTACCTACAAAAATCTAAAGGATTTAAGTTTTACTATCTAAGCCATAGTCCTATAATTGTGAAAACTGAAAATGCTAGATTCATTGAAAATGGTGAAGTTAGTGGGAGTGATGAATGACAAAATATGGATATTAAGGAAGTAAGTTTAGATGTTCCTTTAACCATAAAGGCTTCTTCATCCATAAATGTTCCAAATATTGTTCTAGTAATTAGTGAGAATCAAAATAATATTGAATAATATTTGAATGAAGGAAAAAACATTGATCCAAATATGGTTTTGGTAATTAATGAAAATACTGAACAACATTTAAATGAAGAAACTCATTCTCAAGAAACTAAGTCACAGTCGACTGTTGTATATAAATCACAAGAAATGCCTTTGAGGAGATCTCAAAGAGAAAGAAAGTCAGCCATTTTGGATGATTATGTGGTTTATTTGCAAGAGTCAAATGTTGATATTAGATTTAATAAAGATCCAGTTTCTTACTCACAAGCCATAAAATGTGTTGAGTCTAAAAAATGGATTGATGCCAGAAAAGAAGAGTTGAAATCCATAGAAGACAATAAAGTTTAGGATCTCGTCGAATTACTAGAAGGTTTTAAATGAGTTGGGTGTAAATGGGCTTATAAAACTAAACGCGACTCAAGTGGCAATTTCAAACAATATAAAGCTAGACTTGTTGCCAATGGTTGTACTAAAAAAGGAGGCATCAATTATAAGGAAACTTTTTCAGCTGTCTTAAAGAAAGACTCATTAAGAATTATAATGGCATTGGTGGCTCAATATGATTTAAAGTTACACCAAATGGATGTGAAAACAACCTTTCTTAATGGAGATCTTGAAGAGAAAGTGTTTATGAACCAACTTAAAGGTTTCTCAACAAAAGGTCAATTGGTGTGTAAACTTAAGAAGTCAATATATGGGCTTAAATAAGCTTTTCAATAATGGTATCTTAAGTTTAATGATACCATAATATCTTTTGGTTTTAAAGAGAACATTGTTGCTCGATGTATATACTGAAAGATCAGTGGGAGTAAGTTTATTTTCTTGGTCCTATATGTTCATGATATTTTACTTGTTACTAATAATTTGGGTATACTGTATGAGACTAAAGATTTTCTCTCTAAGAATTTTGAAATGAAAGATATGGGAGAGGCATCCTATGTGATAGGAATTGAAATTTTATGTGATAAATCACAAGGATTATTAGGACTGTCTCAGAAAGCTTATATCAAAAGAATTTTATAAAGGTTTAACATGAACAAATGTTTAGCAAGAATTGTTCCTATCCAAAAAGGGGACAAATTTAGTCTTATGTAATGTCCAAAGAATGATGTAGAACAAAAGGAGATGGAGCCAATTCCTTATGCTTTAATTATGGGCAGTATAAAGTATCTGCAAACCTATACAAGACTAGATATTAGTTTTACAGTCGGAATGTTAGGCAGATATCAAAGCAATCTAGGAATTACTCATTGCAAAGATGCAAAGAAAGTTTTAAGGTACCTATAAGGAATAAAGAATTATGTGCTCATGTATACAAGATCTGATCATTTCAAAGTGATTGGATACTCGGATTCAGATTTTTCTGGATGTCTTGATAGTAGGAAATCCACATTTGGTTATCTGTTTCTTTTAGCAAATGAAGCAATATCATGGAAAAGTGCTAAACAGTTTTTCATTACTTCATCCACTATGGAAGCATAGTAATGGTATGTTTTAAAGCCACAGTTCATGCTTTGTGGTTGTGGAATTTTATTTTAGGACTTGGGGTTATCAATACCATTACCAAGCCGCTGAAAATTTACTGTGATAATTCTGCTGCAATATTTTTCTCTAAAAATGACAAATATTCAAAAGCTGCCAAACATATGGAATTAAAATATTTTGCTGTTAAAGAAGAAGTTCAGAAACAAAGAGTATCTATTAAACATATTACTATTGATATGATCATTATTACTATTGATCTGATGATTGCAGATCCGTTAACTAAAGGTTTACAGCCAAAGACATTTAAGGAATATGTATATAGAATGGGTATTGGTTGTAACCTTGAATGATAGAAATGATGACGTTAGCACTCGGAGCTCAATTATACTACATTAACTATTTCTTATTACATAATGGTGTACACATTTATATTTTAATGTTTTAACAGGAATGTCTTTAAGACTTAATGATGGACTATGATGAAATTTATTTATATCATTATTTGTGGACTTAGTATGGTGAGTAGTAAATATTATAGTATATGGAAGGATGTATGTTGCATAAATAATGTACAACTACCATAACTTGCATTTATTATTTCATCATATTAAATCATTTATGTTGAACTTACAAGATTAATTTTCATACTTAAAGTCATATTATTTAATTTTATGATTATCTTATGATTAGGCCAAATGAGTGAATGTTAGAATGTGGCCTAATATTAGACTTTCCCATTAAGCCCAAATAATAATTGAATAACTAATTAATCCTGATCATTTATTTAGTTATGTGATGGATATATCATATTAAGTTGTAATAATTATAAATTGATCCTTTCTCTACCCATTAGGGTTTACACACCAACAACAAAAGGTTAATCCATCAATCAAGCTACCATAAACAAAAAGGTCAAAGAAGAGAAATTAGTTTATTCTTAAGGTTTGCATCATATCAATCACATTAAATTCTTCAAGTATGTGTTTTAATTTCAATTGTGAGAATTATATGTTCAAAATTCTTAATTAATTAATTATTAGGATCAATTAATTATTTCCCATAAAGTTTTACACTTGCAACACATAAACTGTTCAAAACCTGTGAATTCAACAAGATAGTCAAATAGATCCTTACAAAGTGAGAATCCTTACAAAGCAAGAAGGAACAAGACTTGTAAACAAAGACTAGAGGATATGCAATTAGTGAAGTCCCAGAGTTGTATTTACTTACAACTTGATAAGGGCGATGAAGGACAATAATAGATCAAAGCATTAGGGCCACATTTTGATGAAAACACTTTATTTCTGCCAAAAGGAAATCATCCTATTGTTCAAGAGACTTAAATCATTCTAAAAATGTAACCAGATGAGAGTAAGATCTGTAATTACTCTTCAGAAATAAAATATATTTGAGAAAATAGAAGGATTGGATCTCTAAAGTCACATGGTAAAAATGAAGGAAATACAAAAGAAAATAAAGAAATTCTACCAGCCACTGCTAAAATGAGTCTACAGTAAAGTTCATAAAAGCATAAAGCCAAAGATAAGGATACACAAGGTGAATTTCTAGTTCTCGTATGAAACAAGGCCTAAACTTTTGGATAAGGCATGACTGATATTCAAAGATCTTATTGGCAGCGAAATTATGAAGGGATTCTTGAGTAATGTTAGTTGCGATTTCATGAAGCCAACCATGAGAAAGAAAAGGACTAGGTTCAAAGGAAGAAGATGTAGAGAATGCCATAAAATAAAAGAGAATAGCTGAAAAAAGTAGGTAGGAAATCAAAAAAGATAATTAAGAGGAAGGTGGAAATTGGATTATGATTTTTGAAAGTGATCTCCCCAATTTATAATAATTGAATTCTCTCCATATACAAAGTAATTGAGAACAATGACAAATTTGCTTGTTTAAAATTTTTATATTGAAAGGAGTAGTTCATCTGCTGAAGTAAGGACATGACTAATGAAGCCAATAGTGCAATTGCAAGTTACTTCTTTATTCAAAATAAGATATTGCTTGCGTGCATCTAAAAAATGATAATGTGATTCAGAAGTTATTATAGAGAAAGTAAATTATGACTTATCTTATCATTTAACTATGGTGTACTCTCGAAGTGAAAGGAATCACTATAAGGAGAAATTTCTAATTAAAAGACTTAATAATTCAAGAATCTAATGACGTTAATAATATTTACCTCCATGTGTCCTTCTCAATAAAGTGATCTTCATCCTATTAGATACAACCTCTACAGTAGAGGATTGTGTAATATACCAATTGTTAGTAGGCTTAGTAAAGTGAATAGTAGCAATGGTATATCTAATAAGTAATTCACAAATGTATGGATGCACAAAGAGCCTCGTGATCATGATTTCTTAGTACACATTGCCCAATGTAGTGATAAACATCAAATTGCCCAACATAGAAGTGGGATTATTCTACTATGAACTTCATAGTGCGATTGCTCAAATTTTAAAATATATGGACATTTATTAGTCATTAGCAATGGATTGATGAAGTTACTCTTTTCCTAGAATTGCAAACTACCAACCTAATAGCTTGACTTGCATATTATCATATGGAATAGATCATGGAGTTATATAAAGATCTGGTTTTAATTATCAAAAGAAAGTGTGTAAAGTTGGATCCCAACTAAACTATACTACTATTCTGTTTCTCTAATTGATTAATGGACGGATTGAAAGAACTATTTAAGTTTAAGGAAAATAATAGAAAAAGGTATAATAAATTAAGGGAAAATTGAATTCATAATTCGTTGACCCTTGGGAACTCTACCAAGATGAAAGAAAGATTCTCTAAGTCGACTTTGCCATAATGATGGAACACACTTGTACAATTATTAATAATGATGCTGCAATTGAATGTATTTGATTACTCATGTATAAAAAGATCTTTAAGATATCAAGGTAAATGAAGACCTTCCTTATAGAGAAGTTTTATTATCATATTAGTCAATTAATGAGAAGATTAGAAACCCAAAGCTTATGTCATGATGATACCCTCAACCAATTCATTGCGACCTATAAATTTCTTTGAAACTCGAGGACAAATTTCTTTAAAGGGATATAATGTAATAACCTGTGTAAACTTAAAGTTATGAAAATCTGTAATGATGCAAGAACAGTATAATTTGAATGCTTAATATATTAGTCAAGATTATACCTAATGTAAATTGCTCAAAATGTGCCTAGTTGTATTCAAATCATTTATGTGTTGATTATGATGAATTGTATGTGTTATGTGTATTAGAAATAATCAATAAAAGTGAAATTAGAATTCCATTAAAAATATTGAGCTTGGATGAATAAGACCTAGAACGGCAAATAAGTCATTTCACAAGAACTATTAGATTTTGGCAAAATAATTGAGAATGTGATCAAAGAATAGTTGGACTCTAAATCATCAAGAGTGCATTGGTCATGTGTTAACCCTCAATTTTGCACCTTCACCATCCAAACGTAACCTTAGCACTTGCTCAGTTTAATGCGCTATGCGGAACCATTATGGTGGTCCAAGAAAATTTTTTTAGCCTTCGATTACATTGCTACTGGACATCCAAATTTTCTAAACTCCAAACCACCAACCAAACTCTAAAAAAAAACAAAAAGCAAAAAAAAAGGGTCATGTTTAAAGTCATAGTCTAGTGAGTCCTCCTCTACCTCCTGAGATGCAAATCTTTTGTGTCCTCATTAGAGTCAAAGTCTATCACAATCTCCCTTTTTTAAGTCACTATTGTAACCTATGGTGTCGCACTTCCAGTAGATACCCCAGTCTTCTTCAAAGAGTGAGTCATCCCCTTTGTTTGGGCTGCAATCCTCTTCCCACGACTAGTGGCTCCTCATATAGTTTCTCCATCCTCAACTGCTTCATCCTCTATTTCTCTCAGCAGGGTAGCCTAGTACTCTTTCTTAATTGGCCAAACCACTTTTATCAACTACCTGGCATACTTCTCTGTGGTCCCAAGTGAAATTCCAAAATAAACAGCATGATAACTCCTCAACCAGCCACCGCCTAATAGCTCTAGTAATGGGAGCCATCATCTACACAAACTCCAAGAAAGAAAAACTGGGGGCACATCCTGAGTCTACCTCATCTGCCTTAAGACCCTCATCCCTTAGTGGAAAGTTATTCAAACCAAGCCTAACAGGCAAACCACTTAACACCCACGGCCCCTAGTCATGAGAGATCTAATCTTTTAGCATTGCCAGTGCTAAAAATATGTCCTCTAGGGGCAACCTGCAAGCAACCATCTTATCCAACCTTTGATTGAGTCTTAATAAGGCATGTGCGGATTGAAATGCAAGGGCCCCCACCTGAAAATGATCCATCAGCCACACTTGCTAAATTATCCAAAACCTAAAACAGACACCCACAAAGCACCCCCCAACATAAAGGGTAAGAATAGACAAATTTTTCTCATCTGAAAATAACTAGCAAGACAGTTCATCTCTCTAAATCTTGAACCAAGCAATCAAGACTCATCAGTGTCTCTGTCAGCATAGCTCCAAACAAAAAAAATGCCTTTGTTCCATTTACCATTTTGGCATCAACCTAATCAATAGACCCGTATCTGACTCTCAAATAGAAAACCACAGCCCTTATGTTGAGCCTCTGCATCCCTCATATCTTCTTGGTCATCGAAATCATGGAAGTTCCAATCACAGTGGTCAAATTCACTTGACCATCACCAACCATCATCTGGCTTGCAATATCCTGAAGCAAGTCAAAAACTCCTGAAAAATTCAAAAAAAAAAATGTCGGACCTTGAACTCTAGCACCACCAGAGTTGCCTTTGAGTCATAGCCAAACCATATTCTCTATCTCCCTAGAATAGACACAGCTCCTCCTCAGCAGCACCAAAATAGAAACCACGGGCCACCAAATTCTAAAATCTGAAGCAACCCCTTGAACTCCTCGTAATACCACCATGGCAACCATCTCATACCAAACCAAGTTGAGTTTCTCAAACTTGTCGAGTTCCTCAGTCCATAAATGCATGTCTCCACATGACACAAAGGTCACATAAAAAAATTACATTCACAAAGTAACTGTGAGAATCCGCCCTTATGCATCCATGTAACCATTCATTACAGGCATCACCACAAATCATGTATGGCATAGAAGTCAGGCAAAAGGTCCATAAATTCTGAAACATACATGTATCATTTGTGTACCGGTACCTATACAATCATCTGCAATCATACATCATCATGCATAAGTCGAGTCAATAGCCTCACTAGCCTCTTCTACAGCTGACCAGTACTTCCTCAATGTTGACCGACACCTCCTAAAGCTAACCAGTGTGTCTTTGAGGCAAAATGATACCTTTTTAAAAGTGTGACTTCTAGAGTCTTTTTACTTCCGGAAAAGTTCTTTTGAGCCTTCCAAAAGGCCCAACCCCTAACATTCAAAAGCCCATGTTTCTTTGGCACAACCAAAATATTGTCAGAATCTTTTGAGCTGACTCGCCATAGGTTGAGGCTCTTCCCTTTATCAAAATATTTTTAGAATCTATCTAGCTGACTCACCATAGGCCGAGGCTCTCCCTTTACCAAAAACTTATCAGAATCTTTTCAGCCGACTCGCCATAAGCCAAGGCTTTCTCAGAATCTCGCGAGCCGACTCGCCATAGCTCGAGGCTCTCTTTTCACTAAATGATCTTGTCCAAAATCATCTTTACCTCTAGCATTAAAGCCAAACAGATAGCCTTGATTGAGATTTACCCAAATCTTCTTTATCTCTAACATTAAGGCCGAACAAATAACCTTGATTGAAATCCATAAGATCATCTTTATCTCCAACATTAAAGCCGGACAGATAGCCTTAATTGAGATTCACCAAACCTTCTTTTATCTCTAACATTAAGACCAAATAGATAGCCTTGATTGAAATTCACTAAACCTTCTTTGTCCTCTAACATTAAGGCCGGACAGATAACCTTGATTGAAATTCACCAAACCTTCTTTATTTTCAACATTAAGGTCGGATAGATAGCTTTGATTAAAATTCACCAAACTTTTTTTATTTTCTAACATTAAGGCCAAACAGATAGCTTTAATTGAAATTCACCAAGACTATTCTCACAACCAACGTTAAGGCCAAACAGATAGCCATTGATAAAGTCTCATTTATCCTAGAGGGCCTCCTCCCAAAAGACATGACAAGAACACACAAGCCCAGAGTCTGACATGACACCTTTTCCCAACATCACAATCATTATATTCACCTTTTGTTCAAAGCCAATTTGGATGAGGGGACAACTGTGAACTCTCAATTTTGTACCCTCATCATCTAAACGCAGCTTTAGCACTTGCTGAGTTTAATGTGCTATGTGGAGCCATTATAGTGGTCTAAGAAAATTTTTTTAGCCTTTGATTACATTGTTGCTGGACATCCAAATTTTCTGAAGTCCAAACCACTAACCAATCTCTGAAAAAAAAAAAAAAAAAAAAAGAAGAAGAAGAAAGAGGCACCACGTCAACTGCCGCCTAGGCAGCCGACGACGCACCGCCTAGAACCCTAGTGGCGCAGCCTAGAGGCTCGGTGGCACCGTCGGCCCCTCTAGTGGCGCGGTCCCCACTACTCTTTTTGCAGTTCCTAAAATACCCCTAATATGATTTTTTAGCATTTTTCCAGTCATATCCTTTTAGTCTTTTCACTTTTTCACTTCCTAAACTACCCTCACCCACTTTTCCTATAAATACCTCCCCATTTCCTCCATTTTAACACACCTCTTGAATTAGTATTGATGGTTATCTACTAATTCCTCTCTTCTTTTCCTTCCAACCACTCTCTAATTAATTAATTAATTACCTCACCCTAACCAAGTTAATTAATCTTTTTAATTAACTAAAACTCTTTTTTTAATTAATCACTCAATTAATTAATCTTTTTAATTAATTAATTAATCACTCTTTTTTCAAAAATTATTCATTTTTCCAAAATCAAATTAATCCTTTTTCTCAATCCATCTTTCATCCAAATTAATTAATTAATCCATCCATCCTTTTCATCATGTTAATTAGTTAATTAATTATTTTAATTAATTAATTAATCTTCCAATCCATCCAATCACCCGGTCTCGATAAAACAGAACTTCAATCTGGTAAAATCCTTTGCCCATTAAAAGCAAAGGTATCAGCCTTTTTTCCTCACTCTCAAAACACTCAAACCAAAATCAATTTGATCAACTCCTAAACCCCTCCACTTAATCGTGGAATAAACTACGTGGGTTTTGATTCTCATTCAATGGGGTACATAGGCACATTTGAAATTTAAATCCAAATATCAATCAATCCCCTTTCCCTTTTTTTAATTGATTTGTGAATATTTTATTTTCACCATGCATTCATGTTATGCCATATTCATACATTTTCTTTAATATTATCTTATACATGTCATTTATGAAATCTAATTTTTAAGTGAAATTAAACTTAAAAGTCAAATTTAGATTATTTAAAACAAAAAACCTAGTCCCCGTACTCAACCTGGTTCGAAAGCTAGTGATTTTTATCCTTGGCAAATTAATTAAAAAACTAATGAATTTGAGTCATTTTGGGTTTTTTTCTTAATATTTTTTCAACCAAATAAAATTAAGATGGCGACTTCTAAAAATCATTTTCAAAATCAACTAATTCGAACCTGAGAGTTTCATCGTGAGTTTAAACCCAAATGAGCATCCCGATTCCCTCTAGTGAACTGAATCGGTGTTCAGCCGACGCCTCATAGCATGGCATAAAGAATGGATGGAATTGGATTAGTTTAGTTTAAAATAAAAATCTTGAATTTAAAATTGGGCTAGTGAAAAGTGGGACTAAATTAATTTCTTTAGAAAATTTATTTCCTCTATTTTATTAATTTAGAATTTCCATCACCACATCTTTTATTCTAAGGAAAATATCCTATTTCCATTTTGTAGTATGTTCCTCACGGATTCATTAGTATTAACTATTGGATCAAGTTGGATAGATCTCCACCATCCATTATTTTATTTAAGTATCATCATCATCTATCAATATTCATTTTCCCATTCACATTGAGAGAAAATAACTTTTCCCTTTCACAAGAAGGATTCGACCAAGCCATACTCATCAGGGAGAAGAAGATTCTCAAGGTGAGTTATTAAAGAAATTTCTTTCTCTTTCCATCCTAAGTATGATACTTGAGATGTTTCATATGCCTTGATTGTTCTTCTCCCCCTTTTCCTTCTAATTATGCTTCGGCCATGGCATGAAATTTTTAGAGAAATATCTTCTTTCTCTAAATCATAATGAATATACATAAATGTGTGTGTATATTATGGGAAATAAATTAAAATTGAATGGGTATCTTGATCACTAAAGCTAGGGTTTGGAAATTGAAAATTTTCAAAAATTGAATCAAATAAGAACAGTAAGTTAGGGCTTTTGTTTGACTGAGTTAGAATATGAATTTGGACAAAGTCCAAACATGAAATTGTAGATAAATATTTCAATTAAGCGCTGTAAAAATGAATCTAGAAGATTTGATTTGTGTAGGGAGATACCTCATGTGAATTGAAATTGGTACTATTTACAAGTTTAATATATAAAACAAATTTAGGTTGTGAAATTGATGACTTTAAAGACTAAGCTAAGCTAAGCTTAAAACATGAAAAATGTTCAATTCTATGTGTATTAGGCCAATGTAAAAGAAAATTTTATTTAGAAGTGTATATTGTGAGATATAGATAAGAGAAAGTGACAAGGTCTGAAAACTTCTACAAATCAGTTCAATTTATAAACTGAAAATTGATTTTATAAATCGAGGATAATAATGATAGAATTAGTGAAAACTCAAAATTGAAGAAATGGTTGTTGTTGTATGAATAATTGACCTGTAAAAGGAATTGGTAAGATTCCAAGTGTAGTAAGAGATACAAAGAAATTACTAAAACTATGCCTGTGCTTGGGTGTAAGAACAGTCTAAATTAGGTCTATTGATTTGAGTGTCTTAAAGTCAAAATAAGCTAAACATGAAAAATGTTCTTTAATATATGTATTGACTCTATACAAGAGGAATCAATTGAATTGAACTAATAAAACTCTAGATATAGCTAAAACAATATAGTAAAGTTGAATTTGGTTAAAGGACAACACGTGAAATAATAAAGTTTTGGTAACTTGTATATCACATTTGGTAACTTATATATGGCCAATACAATTATACGAGCCTATGTGCCCCATAAATTCTACTATACATATGTATAAGCTAACCTTGTCAAATTGAATATGAACTAATTACTTATTGATATGTTTACAAGGTTAGGTCTTAAATTAGGTTGCTAGAGTTTAATATCTAGGAGTAGGTTTGAAGTTGAACTATCATATCCTTATTAGATCAAAGTGTAAGATATAAACTAAGATATGATATACAATTGTAAAGGATATAAATAAGCAAGCATTGCATTAGAAGGTACTCAAATGATTAAGGAACATCAAATCCATGTGTGCCCAATTGCATAAAGTTAAAGTGATGAGGTGAGTACATGAAACTAAATTTAAATGCCTATGCTTCATATTTATTATTGTTGAGAATTATAGCCATATTATTATTTACCTTCACTGATATCATTATGCCATTGAGACTCCTCCTTTAAGTGATTTTGATCTATCCAAGCACCTACATATAGGTGTTCTCTTCAACATTAAATTTGTAAAAGAGCCTATTTCTTTCATATGCAAATCTTTTTTATAATGAACCTTTTCAATGAACCTAATGTTTCTAATTGGAAACCTATTCTACCTAAGAAAATTATCATTCTTATAAACCAAGTTCTTTGAAAAGGCCATCAACCTACCTATGAGAATCTTAATGTCCACCATATAGACAGAATTACATGATTCCCTTAAAGACTAATGACTATATCATATTGATTTCTATTATCATCATAATTGATATATTTGTTCCAGTATTATTATTATTCTTTTTTAAAAGCAGAAATCTTTTGTTGGTGTGGGGTACACATCAGTCATGTGCACATGGTACACCTATGGGTAGGGCGAGCATACCTAATCCTAGCTAGGAAGGGTGGTCCTAGTCGTGAGATTTGGCCTATCTTACTCTACTGATACTGTGCAAGTGAGCAAGACTTAGACCGCCACTTTACTATTTACATATAGGTCTGAACTCTCAAATTTGTACCCTTATGATGCAGTCACAACTTGATATCCGCTAAGATTAGTATACTAACAGAGCTAATATAGCAATCCTGCTATATCGAGCAGACTTGCCTTTAAGTAAATTAATTGTCTTTCACTTGATTCTAACTGTGGTGTCATTTTGTTTGTGCTTCCAAGCCAAGCAGCCACCATACCCTAACCATGGTGACAATCTTTTACCTAAGCCTGACCAAGATGATCAATTTCCACCCAGCCTATTAAATCTTACCTCCAACTATATCAAGCCAACTCGCCATAAGTCAAGGCTATTCGCTTATTCATGGTCTGCCAAAGATACACTCATAAATGTCTAAAAATGATCCCCTAGGCATCCTATGGTTCCTTTCATATTCCCTTATTTTGAATTAATTATGTCCTCCACCTAGAAACATCTAAATTCTCTCTTAGACATCAATATGGTACCCTTTGTCATCCTGATTCATCTTATTCACCTGGAAATGTCTAAACAGTGACATCTCTCTAGTTATCTTTTTCCACCCATGTTATCCAAATTCTTAACCCAAAAATGTTTAATCTAGACGTCCCTTTGGTTCCTTTTTTTGCTTATTCATCCAAGTCAATCATATCCATCAATTTACCCAAAAATGTCTAGTCATTAGCCTAGATATTTGTTTAGTTCCTTTTTTTGCTTTCATCTATAAATGCTTAGAGACGAACACCGAGGCATCCGTATGGTCCATTCTCTCCCATCTATCAAAGTCAATAACATTTTCTACCCATAAATGTTTAGAAATGATTACTTAAAAACATCCTTATGGTTCCTTTTGTCATTTTCCTTCTTAACCATGTCTCTCACCTAAACATGCCCAAGCACTAACCTAGATATCACTTTAGTTCATTGTACCATCCCATTTTATAGGTTCATTTTCATCATAATCGCCCTGTAGATAAGATAATTCTAATAAAGGGGTACCTGTGAATCCTCAAATTTTCACCCTCATGATGCGGTCGCAGTTTGGTACTTGCTAAAATTAATGCACTACGTAGAGCCGATATGGCAACCTCGCTAACGGGTTGGTGGGTATAGAATTGAGGGGGCAGTGCCCCAAAGCAGAAAATGGACTTTCAGGTATAACACTACAAGAATACTTAATTTTCAAACAATGATACTTCTCTGACCTTGATCGGACCTTTTGTATCATATAGCAATTTTCCAAAATTGATCAAATTTTTTCTCAAACTGACTGTCAAATTAATTTAAAATTAATTTAAAATTAATTTTGAGCTTACCAACACTCACCGGTAATTTTTTGAATACTAAAACCCCTGAAAACTAGCCCAAAAGTCCCGAAAAAGCTTGAACGATGAAACAAGGCCCGCGCCATCCACAGCCTCTGCAGCACCGCACGGGGCATGTGTGGCACCATGCCCCTTATGCATTGAGTCCCCTTTTGCCCCTCTAAATGACCTTTTTGTCCAATTTTCACCCTTTTTCTAGCACTACTTTTCTTAACTTTTCACTTTTAACATTCTCGAAAAACCCCTCATCCCTTTTGCCTATAAATAGGAATACACCTCCATTCCTTCATTTTAAGAAACCTCTTGAGCATTTATTGATAGGCTATCCACTTGCTTTTTCTCTTTCTCTCTCCAATCAATTACATTCTCAATTAATTAATTAATCATTTTAATTGATTAATCAACCTCTTACTAATTAATTAATCTTTTTTATTAATTAATCCTTTTTCAATTAATTCAGCCAATCTAATTAATTAATTAGTCCTTTTAATTAATTAATCAACCAATCCGGGCATCCTTTCTCATCCACTCTCCTTAAGTAAGATTTTTGCCACTTGGCACCGATAAAATGGAATTTTGATTTGACAAAATCATCCGTCCATCTCACCTACCAAGCCAAAGGTATAATACTTTCTCTCACTCATACAACCCCCGAATTAATCAATTCAATTAATCCTTAAAAACTTTTACTTAATCGTGAAATGAATTGCATAGATTTTGATCGCCTATTCAATAGGGTACGTAGAGACGTTTGGAATTTAAATCCACACATCAAATCCAAACCCAAATTAATTTCTTTTACCCCTTTGCATTCAAATGTAATTATTTATATTCGTGTTTTCACTTTGTAAGGGAATTTGTGACTTTCTTAAAACTCATAAGGACTTAAGAAGACATTCCATCATTTCATTTGTGTAATTAGTTAACTTAATTACTTTGAAGTTAAGGAGCAATTATGTGGTTCTTCTAGTATCCATAAGATAGAGAACACTCTCCTTAACTTGTAGATGTTTTATTTTACTTGCTTTCTTAATTTCCTCATGCATTCATAATTATCTCATAATCATGCATTTTAATTGCCATTCATAAAATCAATTTTTAAACCAAATTAAACTTAGGAGTCAAATCTAGATTATTTAAAATAAAAAACTTAGTCCCCAAATCCTCTTTGGTTTTAAAGACTAATGATTTTATCCTTGGGTAATTAATGCAAAATTAATGAATCAAAGTTATAATTAGATTTTTTTTTCTTAATTTTTCCATTTAAAATAAACTAGAGTGGCAACTCCCAAAATATTTTTAAAATCAACCTATCTAAGTTCGAGGGTTTCAAGCATGAATTTGAACCCAAATGAGCATTTTGATCCCCTTCTTAGTAGATAGGACCGGTGCTTGGACGAAGGATCACAGTGGGAAGCACTCTGCTTCCAAATTTATTATTTCTGCTAAAAAGGTACTATTGTTTTAAAATTATTATTAATTATATCCAGTATCTTCCCTTTCATTGATACCGCTAAGCTTTATTGATATCTTATTTGTTACTTGCCTACATTATATTTTAATATTATTCTTGTGTGCTTACTAGGCTTCTCTAACACCCCTATAGTGTGCTATTTTCAAGTAATAGAAGACTCAACAAGGCTACCTTAAGCATCTTCATTCACTTTAGACTTGTTGAGTTGGCACTTGTAGATACTTTCATATTCTTATATGGTAATGCATATCAAAGTCTTTTATAGTTGTAAAGTTCCAAAGATATGTTGTAAAGAGTAATAGAATTAATTAAATGATCAATTGAAATTAAATGGATAATATTATTATAACTAATGTATGATTAAGAATTATGATGGCATAAGTAGGCAATGGTGTACAATTGGTGTATGTTAAGGATATTTGCAGTATATCTAGCTGTAAATGGCATCCAATTAGTACCTAAGTGGTACATTATAGGTATATATATGATTAGGGGTGTAAATGAGCCCAGTTGTTCGTGAGTAACTCGGTGTTTGGCGCGATAAAAGCTCATTCACATTCAGATCACTTTATAAACGAGCTAAACTTGAGCCTTATTTTAAAATTTGGTGAATAAATGAGCCGAGCTTGGGTAAAATGAAATTTGGCTTGATTAGACTTGTAAACAACTCAATTATAAGCTTATGAACAAGCTTGCAAAAAGCTCAATTAATAGGCTCATAAACAACTTTATTATTATTATTATTATTAACTTAATAATTTTGGTACTCTAAAAAATATATTTTAACACTTCTATAAATATTTTGCTAATTCAAATTGACATATATATATATATATATATATATATATATATATATATATATATATTCCTGATTAACATAATCTAATATTTTCATATCATAAAAAATATATTTTTTTATTAATCAATATATTTGTAATATATGTAATGCTCAATTTTATTATTATATTTTTTCACTCATTGGATATTTTTACTTTTATATTAGTTTTAAGTATTTTCATTATAGTTATTTTATTAGAAATATATATTTAGGAAGTTGAGTATTTTGATAAGTTATAAACAAGCTTCATAATGAGTCGAATTCGAGTTGAGTTTGAACTCGGCTCGAGGTTTAAGCAAGTTAAGTTTGAACAAGATTTTCAAACTCGATCCAAAACTCGAGCTTGAGCTTGAGCTTGAGCCTGAGCTCGAAAAAAATATGAAACCAAGTCTGAACAAGTTAAAATTCAGTTCGGCTTGACTCATTTATACTCCTATATATGGTCTATGATACTGTAACTGAGGTTCTGATCCTGGGATTGTGTTTAATGGATATTGAGTCTTAGGATTGTGTTTAATGGACATTAAGTCTAGAATTGTCATTATTAAGGAGCTCGATGGGTTTAGTTAACCTTATATTTTCATATGCCTTATGATCGTCACACTTCTAAGGTGGGGTGTGATAGATAGGGATACTGATGCACCTGTTTTTAGAGGTTGTTGAGTCTTGTGCTTGAAGTGACAAAATCTCATTTCCTGAAAGTGGCAGGGATTGCATGTTAGACAAGTTTAAGAGGAGTTGTTGCCAGATACTTCCTCTCTAAGTTATCCGTGGACAAGGCAAGCTACTGCTAGGGGTGAGGTGTTCGTAATTGAACCTGAGTAAGAAGACAAGGCAAGGTGGCTAGTCTAGAGAGAATGAGAGGCATTAAGCCTGTTTGTGATGGTCATGAGAGGCACCAAGTCTGTTGATAATGGTCTTGAGAGGTGTTGGACCTGTTGCTTTTATGCTCAACATCTTAGAATTGTCTTCTGAGGTCAAATTTTGAGTAAGCCATTTTTAGTTCTCATCAATTATAATAAATTTTAATCTCTTTTTTGGTAATAATAAACTACAATGACTTATTAATTATTGAAAAATAATTTTATTGCAATGATTTATTATTCTCATTGCAAATTTTTTTTTATTAATTTGAATTTAGTAAAAATTTGGTGCACCTTATTATTTTTATTGAATATCTAAAAAATTAAATTTATAAATTTATATTATATATATTTTATTTATTTTTATATTATATGTTTTATAGATAAATAACAAAAATTGTACAATTATAAAATAAATAACTATTAAGTAATCTAATAGTTTTAAATTGCCTTGTTGCAAAAATGTAGAAATATATTTTTGAGTTCTAAAATTTGAATCCAAGAGTAATGACGTTTTATAAAAATACAAACAAAAAAATAAATCTAGAAGACCAGTAGACCAAAGTGCATTGGTTAAACGGATTTGAGGCATTAGGTCGAGATTGAGACAGTATTTATTAAGGCTGACAACAGATATTAAAAATTCAAAATTAAATTTTATAATTGGGCTGAAAATATTGAAAACTAAATTGAATAGTTGATTTTTTTTTTACTTTTTTCCAAGCTAAAACTATACCAAAGTGTTTTGGTGTGATTTTATATCTTAACGTATATTTAGATCGAGGACTAAATTAAATAATATATAGATAATACGAAAATTATAAGATTATAGATGACATTATATTAATTATCAAATTATATCAATGTTATATCAAAAGAAAATTTAGATGAATTATAAATTTATAATTATAAATATATATATGTCCATTAAATATAACTATTGGTATTTATACAACTTACTTAAATATTAGGTTTATTAAATTTTTATAATGAAAAATTAATAATATAATATGGATTAATAATACTAAGATATAATCATATATTACAATTAAATATTTTAAATTTACTACATATATATGTTTTTAATTAATTAATCACTTCTTATGTTTAATTTTAGTATTAGATCAATGAATTGGAATATAATGATAATCTAATAATCTTCTTATTATATTGTATTGAATTGTATTATTAAATATCTAATCCTTAAAAATCCTAAAATTTTCAGATACTATAATATAAAGACTTTTTACTTTGTTTTGTTTCTACTTATATTCAAATTTAAATTTTCAAAATTTGATTTAATGCTAGAGATTTTTAAATCTTTGGATTGGACTTATCTACGCTCAACCCTAGTATTTACCATCCCATTAAATATTTAATTTTAATGTTTATACTTTAGCACGATTTATTTTTTATTATGGATAATTTTTTGCAGACAACTTTGTTATAGTTAAAATTTTAATTTTTGCAACAACTTTTAAATTTAAGTAATATTTTTTTAACAATCTAATATATATAAGTCAATACAAAAACATTTTAACAACTCTAATACATGCAATGGCTTTACAATGATTTTTGTCATTACCAAAAATATTTATCACTAATTAATTTAATTTTTAATCATATTGATCATTTCTAGAATTCATTTTACTAGTGTTCATAAAATTTAATTGTAAACAGAAAATAAATATTTTTTTATGCTGAATATAAATATGAAATTTTTAATAAATTTTATGAAATTTATTTATGTCAACCAATGGTTTAACATGAGTAGTATATGTCATTTAGAAAATATGAATATTTTGCTACAAAAATTATGCAATAAAGTATACTTCACTTCCATTTCAAAAAGAAAAGTATACGTTCAGTCACACATGATTTTATGATTTTCTAAGGCCTTGCATGCATTGACCTGAAGTTCGCTTACTTCTTTCCCCATGGGCCTTGCATGTTTATGGGATTGGTGGGAAGCTTAGTTTTTAAATAAAAAAGAGGACGTGGTTTATTTTTTTTTTTTATTTTTTTTATAGTTTTGTGATTATAGTCATTGTTATAATTGGTGATGATTAATGGCAAATTATATAATGGATTCTGATTTATATTGCATTATAGAGTTGGGTTCTAAAATATATACAAAAAGAGAAAAAAAAGGAGAGAAAAGTGGACTGAATGGACTAAAAAATATGTGTCAGTATAAAAGAAAAATAAAAAAAGGAGACCAAATTTAACATTAAAAGAAATTGTTATATCATGGATCTCAGTCTATATTGCATTATGGATTAGGAATCTAATAAATGTGCAAATCATATCTCTCTCTCTCTCTATTTTAAATGCCAAGGGACCACATAATTTTAAATCAATTTTTTTGCCCTTTTATTTGTTTGTAATACTTTTAATTAAACTTATATTAATTTTATTTTACAAAAAACAATTTAACATATATCATGAACCCTGATCCATATTGCATAGACTTGGGGTCTAAAATATATACAAAGAAAGAAAAAAAAGGAGAGAAAAGTGGAGTGAAGAACATGTGATAGTATAAGAGAAAAATAAAGAAAGGAGACCAAATTTAACATATCTATATTCCATCATGGATTAGGAATCTAATACACATGCAAATCATCTCTCTCTCTCTCTCTCTCTTCTACTTTAAATGCCTAGAGACCACATGATTTTAAATCAATTTTTTTACCTTTTTATTTATTTGTAATACTTTTAATTAAACTTATGTTAATTTTATTTTACAAAAAAAAAAGCAATTTAAAAAAAATTATCTTTTTACTATGTCTCATCTCTTTATTTTGTGTTATATTATTAGGTGTTTTCTATGGTTATTTTATTTTTAAATAAAATAATATACTTTGTTGCGAAAAAAATAATTTTTTTACAAAAAATTATAATTTTGTTTATATTTTTTGGTAAATTAAACTTTTTTTTGCAATTTTACTTAATGATGAAAAAACTCTAATTTTATACAAATATAATTTTTTTTGTAATATGATTTATTTTATACAAAACAATAATTTTATGAGAAAATATTTTTATAATTACGAAAAAATGTTACTCTTTTTTAAAAAAAATCACAATTTTCTTATAAAAGACATTGTATAGATAAATTTTTATTTTACTTTATTTTAAAATAAAGTATAAAGTTTTATTTTTTACGCTAATAGAATATTTATAAATAATAAATATAATTAAAATATTTAAATTATTATAATTAAATTAATATGCTATTATATTTTACTAATTAAAAATGAAAAATACTAAAATAATTAAGATATTATTGTAAATTTATATATTTATAAACTTTATAAAAAAATCTAATTTACAAAAAAAATAAGAAGATTATGATTTTTTTTAAAAAAGCCATTTTTTTGTAATTACAAAATTGAAATTATTGTTTTGCAAAAAAAAGAAAACATATTTTCATAAAATTAAAAGTTTTTTCATAACTAAAAAGAATTATGAAAAAATAGTTTAATTTGCAAAAAATACAAATAAAATTATTATTTTTGATAAAAAAAAATTTTCTCAAATAAAGTAGGTTACTTTGTTTAAAAACAAAGTAACTATAGAAAATACCTATATTATTATTAATAATTTATTAATATATTTTTTATTTTAATTTTAAATGAAAATTAATATAATTTTTATTTTAATTTTATATTTCAATGTATTTTATATTTTTTTTATTGCAACACTAAATTTATTTTTAATAATATACTAGCATTTTATTAGAAAAATTAAAAAGAAACTAGAAGAATATAATTTTTATTTTTTAATTAATATAATTTAAATTAAAAGAATTAAACAAATAAAAAATTAACCATTAATGTAAATTTTTTCTTAAAAAAATTAATATAATTTTAATTATCGCTTAAATACTAAAAAATAAAACAAAATAAATATAATTTTAGTATATTCATTAATTGTTGAATGCATATGTATCGCATGTGAGCAGAATATTCATCATTCGTATATTGTATATTTATTATATTTAATAGTAAGATATATTAAAAAATATATTTTTTATAAAAAATTATATATTTCCTACACTTATGAATGTATATGACAAAAAACTCAATCATTAATATATTTTTTAATAGAAATTAATATAATTTAAATTAGAAGAATTAAACAAATAAAAAAATTTAACTATCAATATAATTTTTTTTATAAAAATTAATATAATTTTATTTATCTCTTGAATACTAAAAAAAATTGTTTCCTACACTATTGAACGTATATAACAAAAACTCAATCATTAATGTAATTCTTTTTTATAGAGATTAATATAAATTTATTTAAAACAATTAAACAAATAAAAAAAATTCAATCATTAATATAATTTTTCTTAGAGAAATTAATATAATTTTAATTATCTTTTCAATACTAAAAAATAAAATAAAATAAATATAATTTTAATTACAAATATTACAAATGAAAAAAGGAAAACAAAAATGACAGTGGTCCACTTTTTTACTATTAAATTTGGGTCCCCTCCTTTACTTTTCTCATATATTATCATATGTCCTTTGGTCCCCTATCTCACTATTTGTCTCCTTTTTTCCTCTCTTTATATGTGTGTTTTGAATGCTAAATCTATAGTGCAATATGAATTGGGATCCATGATATAATTTGTTGAATTACTGTCATTTTTTAATCTTTTTTTATTTGTTTATAATATTTGTAATTAAATTATATTTATTTTATTTTATTTTATTTTTTAGCATTGAAGAGATAAGTAAAATTATATTAAATTCTCTAAAAAAAATTATATTAATGATTGAATTTTTTTTATTTGTTTAATTGTTCTAATTAAATTTATATTAATTTTTTAAAAAAGAATTATACTAATGGTTGAATTTTTTTTATAATTAAAATTATATTAATTTCTATAAGAAGAAAATTAATAATGGCTGATTTTTGTCATATACATTCAAAAGTTTAGGATACATAATTTTTTATAGGAAAATAAATTTTTTAATAAATTTTTTAATATATATTATTGCTATGTATAATGAATATACAGTTTAAGAATAATAACATTTTATTTACACGTGATGAACATATAATTAACCGTTAATGAATATATTAAAATTACAATTATTTTTATTTTATTTTATTTTTTAATATTCAAGAGATAATTAAAATTATATTAATTTTTCTAAGAAAAAATCGCATTAATAGTTAAGTTTTTTTTTATTTATTTAGTTCTTGAAATTTAAATTATATTAATTTCTATAAAAAAAATTGCATTAATGGTTGAGTTTTTGTCATATACATTCAAAAGTATAAGAAATATATAATGTTTTTATAAAAAATAAATATTTTAGTATATCTTTTAATATATCTTATTGGTAAATATTAATATAATGTATATATAATGTACGGATAATGAACATTTTGCTCATATGCAATGGACATATAATCAACAGTTAATAAACATATTAAAATTATATTTATTTTATTTTTCAGTATTCAAGAGATAATTAAAACTATATTAATTTCTCTAAAAACATTACATTAATAAATAAGTGTTTTAATTTAAATTATATTAATTAAAAAATAAAAAATGAAAATTATATTCTTCTATTTTTTTATTTACTTAATTTTTCTTATAAAAATGCTAACATATTATTAAAAATAAATTTAGTGTTGCAATAAAAAAATATAAAATCATTGAAATATAAAATTATGATAAAATTTATATTAATTTTAATTTAACATTAAAATAAAAAGTATATTAATAAATTATTAGTAATAGTACAATGCAGAACAAAGAGGTGGAATATGATAAAAGAAATTTTTTTTTTTTTGTAAAATAAAATTAATATAAGTTTAATT
Organism: Reutealis trisperma; assembly: GCA_947687605.1. Taxonomy (NCBI): domain Eukaryota; kingdom Viridiplantae; phylum Streptophyta; class Magnoliopsida; order Malpighiales; family Euphorbiaceae; genus Reutealis; species Reutealis trisperma. The sequence continues at coordinate 53,906 of CANTUT010000653.1, read as the reverse complement.
AAAAGTATTACAAACAACCAAAAAAAGTAAAAAAAATTGATTTAAAATTATATAGTCTCCTAACATTTAAATTAAAAAAAAAATAATTCATACATATTTTAAATTAAAAAAAAATAATTTGTACATATTTTAGATCTCGGATCGATAATACAATATAGATCGAATTTCATAACATAAGAACTCATGATTAATCTTCTCATTGGTTTTAAAAATGTGTGGAAGGAATTGAAATATGTCATAGTACAACCTCTCAAATTACAAAAGTTTCCATTAATTTAATAATCCTATGGTATAACTGCAATATTATTTTGGTTCGTTACACTTCCAAGAAAAAAGTAAAAACAAAAAAATATATATATACAGATTTTTATTTACAAGAATGCAAAATCACACTACTTTTTTAAACATTCCTCTATCAGATTTATCTACTGCCATCCGAATCCACTCATACTAAAATAATAAGGTAAAATAAAACTAACACAGAAAACTATATGTAAAAAGGTCAAGAAATTTTCACAATTTCTTTACAAGAATTTTACACTTGATATGATTCAATTAGAGATTGGGAGAGCCACTGCTTGCTCACCCTACTGGTAAACCTCCCGCGCCGGGCTCGGGTTCGAGTCCCTAACCAGCATTTCAGAATTTTAATTCTTGGATATTAGAAGCCTGGTACGTGCCAGGCTTTACACTGGTAAATAATATTTCCCCCTCCTCTCCGACCGTTAACTCATGACCAATTATGTATATATCGTGTAAAAGGAAGAAAAAAAAAAAAAAAAAAAAAGAATTAGAGGTAGAGAGGAGATGGTGTCCACGTGGTTAGCAAGTGGCAAGAGCGCTCTTAAATACAAAAGCCACGTAATTTGTCCAGATGTCAGTAAACTACCCTTGCAAGTTCCAAAAAAACAGTTATTAACCACGTAACATCCATGTGTCAATATCTTGTTGTTATGCAATCTATACGTGCCACCTATCACCATTCCCACCCTACTAATTCATAAGGGAGAACGCCACAAACTTAACTTTTTCCTACAAAAAAATGGCAGAAACCAAAGGAAGTACGGTGATGGCCTGCACCGAACGGTGTGGGTGTCCTGTTCCATGTCCTGGTGGCACAGCATGCAGATGTAGAACAGTAAGCGAGACGGCGAGTGGTGGCGTTGACGTTGGCTTAGGAATAGGCGGAGATGGGCATAGTCGATGCTCTTGTGGTGAGCATTGTGGGTGCAATCCATGCACTTGTCCAAAGGGTTCGGAGACTACTGGGGTTGGTAAGGTGAATTGCAAGTGTGGTGCTGCTTGTACGTGTGCTGGTTGTAGCTCTTAAACACATTACACATTATAAAGGGAGGTTTTGAAGGTGGCTCTCTACTATATTTAGGGCTTTTTTTTTTTTTTTTACTATAAAATAGAAATTAGCTTATCAGGTGTGGAAAGTGAAAGATTTCGAATTACTATTTCTATTACATTTCCTATTGTATATTGTATAGCTTACTACTTTTATTGAGTATTCTCTTTTTTAATATTTAAATAAAAATTAGAAATAGAGCCTATAGAAGTTTGTTAAGTAGTCTTTAATCATCGCACGATTGTAAATATATATATGCGTCTTTAATTATATAATAAATATATGGACTTTGAGCTAGTTCGCTTCCTGTGCAATTAACAAGTAAATTTTGTGTCTTAAAATTCATGTCAAGTTTTATATTTCTAAAATTGTTTATTTTTGGAATGATAGAAAGAGATGGATTTATAAAGGGAGAAGTGGGTATTTAATAAAAAAGTTTTATGAAATAAATATTTTTTATGGCATGGATAAATTTTTTTATAAAATGTATATTTTTTACAACATGGATTTTACTGTAACTATTATATTCGAATTTTTTATTATGTTTGGATGATAGGGCTGATTAATTTGGAGAAAGTGAGTTCTTAATATAAAAAAATTAATAATATATATATATATATATATATATATATATATATATATATATATATATATATATATATATATATATATATATATATAGATATATGTATATATGTATATGTATATTTAATGTTATGAACTCCACTTTAGGCAGGCAGGTGTTTTCGTTATATGATCTCCACTTTAATTATGAGATGGACCTCATTATTTCTCAACTGGTCTTTTAATTTCAAAATTTGGCAAAAAAATCACTCAACTATATTAACTGGATAGTTTTTTTATTCTTGTTTTGTTAACTGAGCTAACAGGAGGCTAACGTGACATCCCAGCTCAATTTTTTAATTTTTTTTTCACATTAAATTTTTTTCATGCCCTGTTTTTCTATGCGTGTGGGCATTCATTTAACTCCAATGAAAATTTCATAACTTCAGTTAAAATTCCTTAACTATGATTAAAAAACATATACTGGCTAAAATAAAATGGCACTATACAGTAACTCCAGTTAAAATTTTTTAATTCCAATTAAATTTTCTTAACTCTAGTTATAAATTAAAAAACTTATATAATGACCAAATTTTCATTCAAGTATACAATAACTCCACTTAAAATTTCTTAATAATAGTTAATATTAAATTACTGCAATGATTTTTTATTGCTGTAATTTTACGCTTGTCACTCTTGTTATAACGCCAGTTAAGCGCGCTGGATATTTAAGCGCGCTTCCATTCTCCTTCAATGCTTACTTTTTATTTGCAATGTTTTTCAAAAGTTTTATTTGTGATGGTTCTTATCACTTTTGGAAATACAGTACCCTTTGATTCTAGTATTTTTCTTGCTGGTCATTTTGATTATCACACCTATAACCCCTTTTTAAGATTGCCTACAGACAAAAATTTGGTTAGAACCCACCATTTCTGATAGCTGAATATGCAAACAAATAAGATAATCCGGCTGATGGTAATCGTTGGATAAATTCTGTTGGAGTGAAATTTGTATTTTTTTACAATTTGTATATCTAACAAGTGAGTTTTTCTGAACTTGCAGGTTGCAAGTCTGAAATAAGTGATCAAAGAGGAGGAAAGAGGCAAAGCGAGATGAGAGAAGAGAGCTTCAGTGAGTCCGATTATTCATCATCAAAGTGCAAACCAATTGAAGGAGCTTCAATGAGCTTAATTAGTTATAGTATTTAATAGACTTGACACTTGAGTTCAGAATGGTCAGTAAGAATATCAATTTTTTTAATTTTTCAGTTCTTTAGAAAGATATAAATAGATTACTAAAACATTATTTCTTTTTTATAAGTTGCAGGGTGCGAAGGCAATTTGAATGGCTTAAAGTTTCATTAGGCATTGCTTTTTGGGGGAAGAAGCAACAATGAAACTTTCATTGAATTATATTTGCAAAGAGAATAGGTGTGACTTCTTGGAATGCTATTTTAACAAGGGAATACGACAAAAATATGTCATTTAAAAAACTTATTTACTTATATATGTTACTTTTAAATATATTTATTTATATATGCTATTTTTTCAACAGAAAGAGGGTGGAGACCACAAAACCGAAAGTTAAACTTTCAATTTTGTGGCCAAAACTAGCGCATTCCCTGTGTGCAGAAAACCAGATGTTTGACATCTTGTTTTTTGTACACATAACAAAGAAAACCGAATGTTAAACATCTGATTTCTATTTTGCTGCGGACAAAATAATATAAAACCGGATCTCTAAGATCTGGTTTATGTACATAGGTAAGTAATTTTTTTTTATATTTATTATATATTTTTTAAGTAAATATTTACAATTTTTTCAATAATAAATTTTAAGAAATATTTATATAATTAATATATTATTAACTAAACAAATATATTATGTTTTTCAAGAAAATATTTATGGTAAGTAAATTTTTTTTTAATATTTATTATAAGTTTTTTGAAGCAAATATTTATTATAAGTTTATCATTTATAATGAATTTTTATTTTTAATAGATTTGATGATTTTTGTGATACAAAATTTGTTATTATGAAATAACAATTATTAAGAAATAAGTGAAATAATAATTTAATTAGTTTTATATTTATTTAAATCACATTAGTGTATAATTTTTTTAAAATTTTTGTTTGGATTTTAGAAAAACTAAACAAATACAATTTTTTCAATAATAAATTTTAAGAAATATTTATATAATTAATATATTTTTATCAATCAAATTTCCCTTCATTTTTAGTTTAGGTTTATTTTTTACATTGAAATGAGATAAGTAATTTTTTTTTATATTTATTATATGTTTTTTAAGCAAATATTTATAGTAAGTAGTTTTTTTTACTATTTATTATAAGTTTTTTAAAGCAAATAAATTTTTTTTATGGTAAGTAAATTTTTTTTAATATTTTTTATAAGTTTTTTAAAGCAAATATTTATTATAAGTTTATTATTTATAATTTTAATTGATAAATTTTTTATCAATAATATTTTGTTAATTAATAATTATTTGAAATTACAAATATGTGAACTAAATGTTTAGGTGAAATAATTTTATTTCATAAATAATAATATATGTATATCATTTAGAATGAATTTTTATTTTTAATAGATTTGATAATTTTTGTGATATAAAATTTTTTATTATGAAATAACAATTATTAAGAAATAAGTGAAATAATAATTTAATTAGTTTTATATTTATTTAAATCACATTAGTGTATAATTTTTTTAAAATTTTTGTTTGGATTTCAGAAAAAGTAAACAAATGCAATTTTTCAATAATAAATTTTAAGAAATATTTATATAATTAATATATTATTTCTTAAATTAAGATAATAAATAATATTTAATTATATTAATTGTTCATAAAAAAAATAATAACTAATGGCCACGACCTCTGTGTCTCCCTTGAACATGACATCAGTCTCCTCCAGTCCCACAAGGTGAAGGCCGACAGTTACGTGGTGGAGCACGTCTTGGCTGAACTACAGTAAGTTGCACTTCTGGAGGCTCTTCTTCTGCAGCAATAGCATCCTGCTCTTGTGCATCAATCTGATATGGAATAGGAGAATGCGTAAAAGTAGGTCCTGATGTAGGAAACTGAAAAAAAAAAGCCAGTGCAATCATATCAGTTGGAGTGAAGAACCCTCTAGAATATTCTATTTGTTGTGTAGGAGTTCCACCCCACTGTGCTCCTGTCCAGAGCGTGAATGCAGAAGATGGTGCTGGTACATATGGATTCAATGGAAACAGTTCAGTTGCAAAAGGGTCATACGGAGACTACATATGTGAACTGAACTGTGAGAATTGAGTGGATAACTGTCCGTACAAATCATCCGTAGCAGCAGGTGGATGAGCCCCTGATGAACTATCAAACTCAAATCTAGTTGATATGCTGGGCTGGAACCTATCACCATCAACTGTGGCATCCTGCTGATCGGATTAGTGGAATTCTACTGGTCGCAATACATCAGAGAAATCAGATGTACTCATTGAGTGCCTTTGGTTTGCACTCCGACTAAAACGCCGTCGAGCTCGTCGTCCACTAGGACCTGCATCTGGCTGATGATATTCTGGAACTTCCTCTAGCTTTGGAGGTTGGCCCGCGACAATACGTTCCCCCTCAACCAATGCATCAAATAAGGTTTAATTGATTTTATGAATTGTCTGAACATCATTTGTTATACGTATTCTCTCCACAACATCTTTCTACAAGTAATACATTATTAATTAGATACAACATGGAAAAATTGAAATAATGCGAGTTTTATATTACTGAAATAACAACTAACCATTGTGGCAAACAAACTACCTTTGTGAGATAAATTTTTGATGGTGACCCTTTTACACCATTCCATATACTGAGAATGGTACTGTGGACGTGTCTCTCATGGCACATCTACACAAATTTGCTGACGTCTATCTTTCCATATTGCAATCCATTACTGATGGTGCACACACCAGTCACTAACTCTAGAACGTAAGTCAATGTTCTCAAGCCCTCTAGGTTGACAAGGCTGCCTCGGAATGTATTGCCTCTGTCCAAACTGTCTCAAAACTCTATCGGGTTGGTGCCACTGGACAATGTGGAAGCATATAAGTGGGACAACTGCTTGCCATATATCTTGCCCATTATGGCAATAATCAGGGACTGCTTCCATTATCTCGTGATCATAGGACTGCCATACCATCTACATTATAAAAATTTCAACATTCATTAGAATAATACATGATAAAAAATAACATATCAATAATTATGTCATTTGTGTAATCCTAATTACATAACTGCTGATCATGCATGACATCAAATTTATACCGAATAGCTAGCAAGACGTGGGTAACGACCTCAGCAACTCGTCTGGAGGTGCTCCATCTGTATGTAAAATAAATGTAATTAACCATGAATATCAAATAAATTAATATAATACAAATATTATAATTCATACTCACCGTTGCCCAAGAGGGGCGTCAACAGCTGGCGTCCTCTGATGTAGGGTGGGAGAAATTATGGAAAGTCTATCCCATGCCCAAATTTGTAATAGGAATATTGGTCCTGCAATTTTAGTTGCATCTCGATGAGCTGCCAAACATAGCTCACTATACAAATATGCAAGACATGCAGCTCCCCAGCTGTATTGACTAGTATGATCAAAGTTCTCTAAGAGAGGCAACCACATCAAATGGACTCAACTGTCATCATCAATAGTGATTAAAACTCCACCAATAAGACGGAGTATATATGCACGCGCATATGCATCCATCTGAAACTCAGTTGGATCATCTGGAAGAGTGCCAAATCTTGTATTTAGCTAAGTAAATGACACTTTGTTGCCTCTGCTTTGCGAGCCCTCTGGGACCTGACCAAGAAGTCTCATGCATAGGTCACGTCAATTAATATGTGTAGTACCCATCACTGCATGGCCATCTATATGTAGACCTGTCTGTATGCATACGTCCTATAAGGTGATGGTCATCTCTCCATATGAAAAATGGAACATATGTGTCTCTGGTCTCCATCTCTCTACAAGTGCAGTAATTAGATGGTAGTCTAATTGGAAAAAGTCTAGTCTAGAGACACCGTAAAATTTAGTGCGGTGTAATCAGGGAAGTACGCGGTCATCAATCACAAAATCACGTAATACTGACACATTACGCTTACATATCAATGGCATGTTGGCTCCCTTGTCCTCCTATACATCTCTCGATCGATGATCATCCTACATGTCCAATAATATAGGATCATATGGTCCAAGATATATATGATCTGCAACATGTCCACCCTCCATACCTGAATAGACACAAGTAATCAAATTTATCACATATGAAATAAGGATAGTGCATTATGAAAGCATGTAAAATGTAAAAATTTATCACTAATTCATAATCAAATTAAATTACACAATGTAACATCCCAACCCGATATAGGATATATGTACAGTATATGAGTGAAGATACCCGTTTAGCATTATAATGCGTGGCCAAATTGAAAATGAATATTCATTTTTTTTTAAATATTCAAATGATTTGAAGATAAATGTTTTAAAGTAATAATTTCATATGGAAAATATTTTCCTTTATTATTATATTTGTATGGATATTCAAAATTATCAAAATTTATAAACTTCCATTTGAATATTGATATTTTTATTATTATTATATTGATATTAATAAGCTAAATTGATATTGATATTTGATATATGATTTATAAATATTGTTATATGAGTATTCAAAATAGTAGAAAATTTGTTCAAATTTAAAATTGATATTTGAAAGGAGATTGATTTATTATATTATTATGTTAATATTTTTAAGAGAATATTTATTAAATGAAATATTGATTTATTATTTTATCAAATTGATAGAATTTTGAATTAAAGAAATTGAAAGTTTATTATAAAATATAGAAATTTATGTAATTAATATTTGAAGTTATATATTATAATTTTTATATTATAGTAAATGGATAATATGATGAAATTAATGAAATTAATATATTGGTTAAAATTATTGTTTTAGAATTTATATGGCAATATTATTATTATTATTATTATTATTATTATTATTATTATTATTATTATTATTATTATTATTATTATTATTAAAGCTAGCACATATTTAAAAAAAAAAAAAAAAAAGGGAAACATTAAAGTTGGCAGCCTATTTATGGGCAGAATCAAGCAGATTAGAAGCATAGAAATAAAGGAAGTGGACAGAGAGCATAGGGCAGAGAGAGAGAGAGAGAGAGGGAGAGTGCAGGGGCTGTGCACCGGACCACCGCCATCCGGCCACCGCCGACCGACACGCGCTGCACCAGGAGGAAGAGCGCCCGCCGCTCCATCGACCGGCAGAAGCTCGTCGCCTGCAGCCATCGGACGGCAGCGCACGCCCCCTCCAAAGTTTCGTCGGCCGAAACTTTTAGGTCATTTTCCGACGACTTTTCGATCTCCGTTTTTAACGAAATTAGTATGGTTGAATTCCTTGTGATTCTAGCTTCGATTTGGTATATTGTTTACTAATTTTAGATAACCTTTTTCTTGATCGAAATCCGGCGACATCAACGGTTGTCAACGCCATTTCTGCCTATTTTCAGCAGACTACGGGAAACGAAAGTTATATTTGGACTCCCCACGCCATGAGCTAATTGCTGGTATCTTCGGATCGTGATTTGGTCGTTGTGGAAATTTTTCCGGCGACCGAATTCCGGCGACCTATGAAATCGATAAATTCGGACAGAAGCTTCGGCTCATTAAACAGAGCCATATGGTATAAATCCCAACTTCTAATTGTGTATAAATAGTGAAATTGTGATTTTATTTGTAAGAATTTAGGTAAATGGTTTATTAGAATTAAGTGATTAAATGAGATAATTGAATTGAAGTAATTATTATTTATATGATTATGGAGTATTATTGGTGATTAAATTGAAAGATTGAAGTAAAATATTGAAATTAGAATTGATTTAATTGAATTGAATTATTTAAAAGAATGAAGTGAGATGTGGATATTCTTATTGATTGAATTGAATTTAGTGATTATTAGCTTGATAATGAAGAATAAAATGGGCGGATGGGATTAGTGTACTGAAGGTCCGGGTTGGACCATTTGATTGTGATATTGTGGATAATTTGAATTTATGGAAATGTCGGTGGAAATTGCTTAATCGATTTTACTTGAATAATATGAAGATTGAAATGTGAAATTGGAAGAAAAAAGAGAATTATTCTTTTTAAGTAAGTTATTGGGAAATAACTAGAGAAATGTTAAGTTTAGTAAGTAAGTATAGGTATAGAATATCTTAACTTTAAGAATGCTAAGTCGTAAATAAGATAGAAGTGTTAAGGACTTAAACTAAATTAAGTAATGTGATGATGAGGAAGTGATTGATATGTTATTGAAATGCCTGTGTAGAGTCTAATATCAAGGGCAAGGATATTGGGTGAAGTGCGAGGAGCACTATTCGTATCAGAGTCAAACGTACATAGGAGCAAAGGAGTCTACGGTGAGTAATATATGCATATGTATATATATGTTCATGCCAAAATGAACTTATACCCTTATATGATATTTGCTTGTGAAATGCTCCTTGATGATCTTTTGAATCTGAATTACTTCCTTTTCATTGATTCCTCCTTGCTTTGGAATACCTTATGGCTTACATTGAATTTCTAATTGTTCATGGCAATCTTTGAAACCTGTTTGCTTCTTTGTAATTACCTTATTTGACTTTGTAGCACCTTGTGATATGTTCGAATGACTTTGGTTCTTCAAATGAATTTATGTTGTTTAATCCCCTTTCTTTGAATTTAATTTTAAAGTAAACCTTGTGATTTGATTGGATATCAAATGATAGAGCTACTCATGTGGGAGTAGCATAAATTTTGCATCAGACATTGTGCATAATGAATTATAAACCCGAGCTAGGGAGGGTTAAGCCCCTAGCCATATAGTCTGATCAACTATATGTGGGAAAAGCATGCTACCAAGATAGTAGCCTCTGCTTATTATAAATGTGTGATTAAGTGAATTCTGTCATTTAAGACCCAATATGATTGTCACCTTGACATACATGCCTTACTTAAACTATTGCTTCTCTTTGCTCTTTTATCCTTTCTATTTTGTATATATATGTATGTATATATTATTCACTGGGATTTTATCTCATCATTTTAGTGATTTATAAATTTTCAGGTGGTGAGTAGACTAGTGGTTCCAGCAAAACTTCTCCCTCCTGCATAGAACCTATTATGTAATATTCATATCTATTTTGATGGTTGTAAATATTAGGAACTCCATGGTACTTGGTGGTTTAGTAGAGTTAGACTGGGAATTGGAATAAATATTAAATGTATAAATTATATGTAAATTAAATGAATATTAATGAATATCAGAATGTTTATTGTATTTTTTTTTCTGGATGCTAGTTGTTTAACATAATAATCCAGGGTTCTATGGGTTTAGGTGGCTTTAGGCTTACCCAATCCCTAGGACCGTCCATCCCTAGAGTGGGATGTGATACACAACTTCATATTAAAATAACACAATAATAGCATTCTTACATCTACTTCTATCTGTGAAATTACAAATTCAATAACTAGAGAAATTACATAATTTCACATTTAAATTTATATAATATTATTAGTGACATATGTTTCTTTGGCATTCATACAATAACATGCTTGTGTTATTTATTTGACTTATTATACATCTGTGTCTTCATCTTAAAGTTTAATATCATATGAACACTCTGTCGATGCTGCAAGTGTTCTAAAAATACGTGCTTCATTGATGTTCCCATCTTTAAGAAATTCCCTAGCACGAAGGTTAAAGTTAAATCTATTTATTCTTATCATAATGCGATTATTTTCTTCCCTTATGCGAAATAATGCATGACGAATTTTATTAGCAGTTGCTATTGACATATGGATTGCCTTAGCATGGGGTAATGGGATACGGAAAGCATTTGCTTCTTCCCGAAGTATTAATGATTGGTGAGTGCGATAAGACCATTCATCATGCATCGTTGCAATAACATGCTCACTATACTGTTGATTGGGGTTAATGGGATAATGAAAATCATCATCAAAGGACCAATGTCGGCCACATGACCTGAATATGTCACCAGGAGTATAAAATAACATTGTCACCTAAAATAGATTATATGACATATAATTAAATAATAATGTATAATTATATATCACTTGTATATAATGCATTAAAGTTAAAATAAGTTTATAAATATAATAATACATTTTATTACAACAACTAGTCTAAAATCACACAATAAGCGTTTCATGGATTTTTTCTACTATTTGCGGTGGGACATGTCTTAATGTTATGGCCAAGTTGACCACAAAATCTACATGAATAACTAGATTTTTCATTAATTTGCCAATCCATCTCTCCTTTTATCCTCGTTGACTTTGGTCTACCACTGCCGTGTAACCATTCCAGGTTAGGTTTAACACACAAGTTTTGATAATCAGGCCAATAAGCTAGATGACCTAGGGGATGAAAGTTGGATTCCCAGCATCTTAAGGAACGTTCCAACTTGTAAAATGGGGAAATGAATTGGTTGAAGTCCATGCCGTTCTTCAAACAACATGCAATAGCATGTGAGCAAGGAATCTTATATTGCTAAAATTTACCGCATGTGCATTCAAGTTTTGCCAGTTCCACCACTTGAGCATTGCCTCCTTTAATCTTTCCTCTCCGATTCTAGCGACCTGTGGTCACTTCACATAAACCTGTTCGTCTATTAAAGTTTTGTACTGTATGACCACTTGCCCGTTGGGTCTATCTAGCCAATTTCTCCCTACAAAAAAGGGTGTATGTATGACCTTCTTGTACTCTTGGCTCAAGTGATTAAATGCATTAACAAGTTTATTAAAAATTTTGTTAACCATGGAGGTTATTGGCAATCCTCATACATCTTTCAAAAAACTATTAATGGATTCAACAATATTGGATGTCATGCTGCCATATCTAAAGCCGCTGTCGTGCGAAAGGGTCCACTACTCTTTTAGGATTTTCAATAACCATTTTGATGATTCCTTATCCAATGCTGTGATCTCCTTTCGCATTATGGCGAATTTCCTCTTTTGTATCTTGTAAGCTTATGAAAAAAAAATTATTTTAATGAATATAATTGACATACAATTTAAAAATAGTTAATGAATGAGAGAATGTGACAAACCAACATCTTGTATCATTTTTTTCATTTTTGGATTTTTGAAAGTTGTGTTGTAGTTATTGACCACATGGTGTATGCAATAACAATATGGACACATTTTCCACAAATTGTTTTTCATTGCATTGATTATCCCTTTATGGCGATCAGATATCACACATAACTCTCTGCTATCGGTGACATAAGCTCGGATACACGTCATGAACCAATTCCAGTTATAGTTATTCTCTGATTGAACAACAACAAATGCGACAAGAAGAATATGATTATTTCTGTCTAATACTGATGCACATAATAAGACAACTTTGTATTTTCCATAGAGAAAAGTACCATCAACTATAAGAGCAGGCCTACAATGTTTCATTCCTTTAACACATGGTTTAAAGCACCAAAATATGCGTTCAAATATGCCACTTGATGGTTCAACATGAAGAACATATTTTGAACTAGGATTGGATGCTTGTGCCTGCTCCATCCACCGCTGAAGATGAGTAAATGACTCATCCCAATCTCTAAATAGTTTTTCAATTACAAGTTGCTTGCCTAACCATGTCTTCTTATAGCTTAGTTCATGGCCTAATAAATCTTGTAAATGCACCTCTAAAACTTTGATCTTTATTGATGGCTGCTCTTTAACTAAGATTTCCACATGATTAGCAATTAGCTTTGCAGTTAAATATTTGTGATCTTGTGTGACACTTGGGTTGAGATAGGTATGTAGTACATCATATTGCGTTATCTTCCACCGACTGTCATCTCGCAACTGCCTAGCACGCACTTGCCAATTGCAACCACTTGATTTTTTCTTGCAATACCAAACAAAAGTATCAATCCTTGATTCTTTTACACTAAAATCATAATTATTTTGGATTGCATGCTGTTGGATTGCAAGCCTACATTCATCTCTGCTACTAAATAGCATTCCCTTATATAAGCCATCTTCAGTATCTACCAGATTTTCATCTATATCTACTTGCACTCGCATTGCTGCAAAATCTACACTCTCATTGGGATTGTACTGAAAACATGCAAATGATACATTGATTAGTGCATGATGACTCACGCTGGGTGTCTCCCCCTCACAACCATAGTGATCAGAGTTAGAATCGGCTGAATCATCTAACATATTGTCATCGCTTTCATCATACCCGGATGGTGCATCTTCACTGTCATCTTCATCAACAGCATCTCCTTCCTCAGAATCATATTGAACAATAGCCCTTACACCCTCAACAGACTCACACATATCTTCATTTTATTCATCCCCATATCTATCAGGGGAACCATCCACGTTTTTCTCATTCACGTCATCAGTTGATCGCCTTGCAGCAATCTCAACATACACCTCAAAAAAATTGAAATACCCTTTCAAAGACTCTATTTGTTTGAACATTCATTTTATACCATTGTCATCACATATGTTCACTACTTGGAACATAAACCCATATGGTCCACTTATAGGATTTCTAAATAGTATTGATTTAACAAAGCAATTTTCAGAATCAATTGCTATGGCAATGTAAATTATCCGAAACAACTCAACCATTTTTGTAATAAGAGGAACTTTATTGGATTGCCCATTTCTATAATCAACCTCATAGTTCATATTTTGTATCACTTCGCCAGACCAATAAAAGCAAATTGATGTCGGCCCAGCCATAACTATACACATTATATATAATTTAATTGAAAAATATTAATCAATATTATTAGTTATAATAATACATTATAATAAAATTAATAAAATTTATTTAAATAATACAATCATTCATAAAGTTATTATGTATCAGTTCACCTATTAGGATTTACAATTTGTAATTTAGGGATTAGACTTTAACAATAAAGTTTAGGTTTATTATTATTATTATTATTATTATTATCATCATCATCATCATCAAGTTCATTATTATTATTATATTTTTTTCATTATGATAATTAGTATATATCCACACCATGTCTCCATTTTTTTTCATATTAATAAAATAATTAATAACCCTAAAATTAGTTAAATAAATTTTTAAAATTAATTCTATCAAATTATACAAAATAGATATTATCACTATAACCAAAATTTTTATTTTATTATATTTTTCCAATATTTTTGTTTCTAACAACGTAAAAATTAGTTAAACAAATTTTTTAAATTAATTCTATCAAATTACACAAACTAGATATTATTGCCATGAAAAAAATTTTATTTTTTTATTTTTTTATTTCCTAACTATGTAAAAATTAGTTAAACAAATTTTTAAAATTAATTCTATAAAATTACGCAAAGTAAATATTATTGCCATAAACAAACTTTTTATTTTATTATATTTTTTCAAATTTTTTTTTATTTCCTAACAATGTAAAAATTAGTTAAATAAATTTTTAAAATTAATTCTATCAAATTATACAAAATAGATATTATTGCCGTAACCAAAATTTTTATTTTATTATATTTTTTCAATATTTTTGTTTCTAGCAACATAAAATTAGTTAAACAAATTTTTTAAATTAATTCTATCAAATTACACAAACTAGATATTATTGCTATGAAAAAAATTTTATTTTTTTATTTTTTTATTTCCTAACAATGTAAAAATTAGTTAAACAAATTTTTAAAATTAATTCTATAAAATTACACAAAGTAAATATTATTGCCATAAACAAACTTTTTATTTTATTATATTTTTTCAATTTTTTTATTTCCTAACAATGTAAAAATTAGTTAAATAAATTTTTAAAATTAATTCTATCAAATTGTACAAAATAGATATTATTGCCATTACCAAAATTTTTATTTTATTATATTTTTCCAATATTTTGTTTCTAACAATGTAAAAATTAGTTAAAAAAAATTTTAAAATTAATTCTATCAAATTACACAAACTAGGTATTATTGCAATAACTAATATTTTTTTATTATATTGTTCCAATAATTTTTTTTATTTCCTAATAATGTAAAAATTAGGTAAACAAATTTTTAAAATTAATTCTATCAAATTACACAAAATAGATATTATTGCCATAACCAAATTTTTTATTTTATCCTAACAATATACAAATTAGTTAAACAAATTTTTAAAATTAATTATATATTTTTGTTTCTAATAACATAAAAATTAGTTAAACAATTTTTTTAAATTAATTCTATCAAATTATACAAAATAGATATTATGGCCATAACCAAAATTTTTATTTTATTATATTTTTCCAATATTTTTTACTAACAATGTAAAAAATAGTTAAACAAAATTTTAAAATTAATTTTATCAAATAACACAAACTAGTTATTATTGCAATAACCATTATTTTTTTATTATATTGTTCCAATAATTTTTTTTTATTTTCTAATAATGTAAAAATTAGGTAAACAAATTTTTAAAATTAATTCTATCAAATTACACAAAATAGATATTATTGCCATAACCAAATTTTTTATTTTATTATATTTTTTCAATATTTTTTTATTTCCTAACAATATAAAAATTAGTTAAACAAATTTTTAAAATTAATTATATATTTTTGTTTCTAACAACATAAAAATTAGTTAAACAATTTTTTTAAATTAATTCTATCAAATTACATAAAATAGATATTATGGCCATAATCAAAATTTTTATTTTATTATATTTTTCCAATATTTTTTTTCTAACAACGTAAAAATTAGGTAAAAAAATTTTTAAAATTAATTCTATCAAATTACACAAAATAGATATTATTGCCATAACCAAATTTTTTATTTTATTATATTTTTTCAATATTTTTTTATTTCCTAACAATATAAAAATTAGTTAAACAAATTTTTAAAATTAATTATATATTTTATTTCTAACAACGTAAAAATTAGTTAAACAAATGTTTTAAATTAATTCTATCAAATTACACAAAATAGATATTATGGCCATAACCAAAATTTTTATTTTATTATATTTTTTCAATATTTTTTTTCCAACAATGTAAAAATTAGTTAAACAAAATTTTAAAATTAATTCTATCAAATTACACAAACTAGGTATTATTGCAATAACTAATTTTTTTATTATATTGTTCCAATATTTTTTATATTTCCTAATAATGTAAAAATTAGTTAAACAAAATTTTAAAATTAATTCTATCAAATTACACAAATTAGGTATTATTACAATAACCAATTTTTTTTATTATATTGCTCTAATATTTTTTATATTTCCTAGTAATGTAAAAATTAGTTAAACAAAATTTTAAAATTAATCTATCAAATTGCACAAACTAGGTATTATTGCAATAACCAATATTTTTATATTTCCTAGTAATGTAAAAATTAGTTAAATAAAATTTTAAAATTAATTCTATCAAATTACACAAACTAGGTATTATTGCAATAACCAATTTTTTTTATTATATTGTTCCAATATTTTTTATATTTCCTAGTAATGTAAAAATTAGTTAAACAAAATTTTAAAATTAATTCTATCAAATTACACAAACTAGATATTATTGCCATAACCAAATTTTTTATTTTATTATATTTTTTCAATATTTTTTTTATTTCCTAACAATGTAAAAATTAGTTAAACAAAATTTTAAAATTAATTCTAACAAATTACACAAAATAGATATTATTGCCATAACCAAAATTTTATTTTATTTTATTGTTTCAATATTTTATTTTATTTCCTAACAATGTAAAAATTAGGTAAACAAATTTTTATAATTAATTCTATCTATTTTAACAAACTATATATTATTTCCATAACCAAAATTTTCATTTTATTATATTTTTTCAATTTTTTTTAAATTTCCTAACAATTTAAAAATAGTTAAACAAATTTTTAAAATTAATTCTATCAAAATACACAAACTAGATATTATACTATAACCAAATTTTTATTTTAATATATTTTTTCCCTAACAATGTAAAAATTACTTAAACTAAATATTATTAATTTAACCAAATTTTTTTTTATTATATTGTTCCAATTTTTTTTCCAAACAATACAAAAATTAGTTAAACAAATTTTTAAAATGAATTCTATCAAATTACATATTCAAACACAAACTAAATATTATTAAACTTAATATATCCACAAACATAATAATGTACAACTATTATTAATAACAAAATCATTTAATATAGTATCTCAAATTTTACAGAACAAAAAAATTAAATAAGTATAAAAAATTAAATTTATTCCACTAATTTAACTAAACAAATTAAAATTAAATAACTTACCTCTTAAGAAGCAAATTTGTTTAAAATTATCTTCTAATAATCTTATTTTAAACTGAAAATAACAAATTATCAATAAATATTATAATTATTTATCATAATATATAAATATTTATCATAATTAATTATAACTATATTTTTAAAAAAATTATTACCTTTAAACAGGAAGATCATATCACAAGTAATTTAAAAAAAAATCAGCAAAATAAAAAAAAATAGCAGAGTGTTAGTTGAAGAAGGAAGGAAAACACTTCAGCAAAATAAACAAAAAATTAGCTAAGATGGCTTCAGAAGGGTTGAGGTAGTGGCTTTTAAATTACCAAGCCACTATCCCCAGCGGTTAGATTTTATTGCATCTAACGGCTGGGAAGAAAAGTAAAAAAGGGGGCAGTTGCAGCAGAAAACCAGAACTTTAAGTTCTGGTTTTCTACTGCAGATGTGACCCTGCATGGCAGGTGGCCAGAGAAACCGGATGTTTAACATCCAGTTTCTCGCCACATGTGCAGAAAAACGAATGTCAAACATCCAGTTTTCTGCACATCTGCAAGCACGTACCTATGCGCACAAAACCCAAAGTTTCACTTCTGGTTTTATGGTTCCCACCCCCAGCAAATTTAAAAAAGTAGCATATATAGGTAAATAAATTTAAAATTGGCATATATGGGTAAATAAAATTTTTAAGTGGCATATTTTTGTTATATTCCCTTTTAACAATGAAGCACAAGATGTAGATAATATGTTACTCGGAAAAGAAGCCCAGCGAAAATAAGATATCAATTTGGTTAATACTATTAGAAATACGCGTTTTATTGATGGAATTTACTAACAAAACAGAATTGTATGGAATACTGATGAAAGTTGATCATTATTGACGGAAATTACCAACGGATCTAATAGACAGTAAAATAACGTATTACTAATGGTTTATTCACTAATTACTAATGGAATGGAAAGACATAAGTCAGGTGTAAATTTTTTGACAGCAATTAATGAATTTACTAACAGATTACTGACGAAATACCATGTGGTAGCGGAAAAATCATTGATAATCTGCCAGTAAATAGCAACCATATAATATCAGTAGTAGGTAAAATTTATTGACGGATTACTGACTATTTTAAAAAATGAGCTGGACCTTTTGCCGCCTTTAATTCATTTACTGATGGATTACTAATGGAATTTTTTAATCCATATGACACATTTCGTCAGTAATCCACTAGTAAATTTTAAATATAAACTGTTTAGATTCCTTCTCCTTTCTTTCTTTCTTCTTCTTTCCTGTGCCTATTTCTCTCCTCCTTTCTATTCTCTCTCCCTTTGTCTTTTTCTCCGGTTGTGCTTACTGCCATTGACAACCTTACTTTTGGAGCTACTCAGTATGTATTAATTTTATTTTAGATTGATTTTTTTATTGAGATTAATTTGTATGTGTTGAAATTTGTTTGAGAATTTGATTATTGCTTGAAAATTTGTTGTGTTTTTTATTAATTTTGGTATGTATATATATTAATTTTGTGTTTATTTGGGTTATATATATATAATTAGAATTATAAATAAAAATAAAATTTTATGTTTTTTTAAATTTTTTGAGAGGTTTAATTTTTTTAAGCATAATAAATTTGTTATAAATTTATGCTAGTATTAAATTTGATAAAATTATTTTCGTAAATATTATTTTTTTATAAAATTCTATTTATAATTCTTTAAAAAGATTTTTGGATTTATTTATTATATTTTGTAATTTTTTTTGTAAATTCTATTTTCTTAATTTATTTCTGTATATAAATTTATGTGTTTGATATGAGTAATAATTTTGGAATGTATTTTGGAGTTTTTTAGCAGGCTTCTTAATTATTTTATTTTGTTTTTATTAATAGAATTATAATTTTATTTCAGATAATTTTCATGTGAGACAGCAAAAAAAATATCTGCGCGTTAAGAGGTCCGTACTATAATTTAATTTATTTATGTTAATATATAAATATAATACTTTGTAATGTACTTTTAAATGTTATGTATAATTTGAAATTTGTTATGTTAATTTGAGGTTTATTTGTAAATGTGTATTAAAAAATATAACTATTGTGATGTGAATTTGTATTTTGTGGTTAATTTGTATTTTGTCATGTAATTTTTAATTATGTTGTTAAGTTTATATGAATTTGTAAATGTATATTAAAAAAAAATTATTCTAAGACTATCTATGTATGTTAGTAATTTGTATTATCTTAGTGAATACATTTCTTTCAAATATATCAGGATAAAATTTCCAAATTATAGCCTTAGATTAAATTATTGCACAAAATTGGATTGAAATCAAAAGATAAAATGAATCATAATTTAAAATAATTATGCCATAAAAAGTGAAATTTACACTACAAGAATTTCATAAAATACTAAAACAATTAATAATTTTATTAGTAGTAAAAATATACTTCACATTAAAAAATAAAAAAAAATATGCCATAAAAATTGAAATCTAAATGCATTTCATAAAATACAAAAAAATTAGAAAAATTTTTATTTAGGAGTACAAGTGGAATTTAAAAAATATGAAGACAAAAATAGAATTTGAAAAATATAAAGACAACAATAAAATATAAATATGCCTTTAAAATTGAAATTTTAAATGCATTTCATAAAATATCAAAAAAATGACAAATATCCTCTTAGAAGAAAAAATAGCCTTAAACATACATGCCATAACTATGCTAAAAAATAATTAAAATTCAAACATTAAAAAAAAAAAAAGAATTGAAAGAGCATATAATTATGCCAAAAATAATTAAAATTCAAATATTAATAAAAATTAAGAATTGAAAGAGTATTTAATATAGAAAATGTAAAATTATAAGAATATATAAAATTATATATGAAAATCAATATAATTTGTAAAATTAAAATGATTAATAAGAATCTTAGTATAAATTTTACTTGAATGAAATAAAAAAATTGACTAATATAATATTAATATTTTTATTATTAAGTAAATTATATAAATTTAAAATTGTGATACGGTTAAAAATGGAAAAAATTTAATGCATTTAGGAATTTAAAGGATATTAAACAAATTTTGAATTTATTCTATGAATTTATTTCATTAATTTGTTATTATATATTCTAATATTATGATGTTAGAATTGTTATTTGTAACAAAATTTTTATTCTTTTGTTAATAAAAACATTTAAAATGATTTTAACTTTACTTTTGAAATTTGACATTCAAATGCCCAAAAATACTGTTAATTCAAAAAGTTTAACAAATTTAGAATTAACCGTAAATCCCGTTTAGTGTCATGCTCATCGGATGGTGAGAAGACATCAAATTATCCAAAGTGGGTAGTTTATAAATTTCGTTGTTTGTGTATATTCTTATTTCATACATATGTTTGAAAATTCAGTATCACCTTGCATCATGTTCTCTTAGTGCATATTGAAATAATGTCTTGATTATTTGAGATTCCTCAAATGTGGTGCACTAGAGAACTGTAGGGAGATGTTGCCAAAATTTCTGCAAATGTAGGAATATGGAATGCAATAGTAACAGTTATGCAGCAATGAGTTTCTAAAAAAGTTAGGTTCTTACCTTATAGGGAATGAGATATAAGGACATAGAATTAGATGTTAAGAACTTAATTAAAATTAAAACCAAATATATTAAATTTAATTTAATTTTGTTTGTGTGATTTAAATACAATGAATTAATACTCAGAATTTACAGGAAATAATTATGTGGACTGATAGGAATTAGATGTACTCTAAACTTATAGATGGATATTTGAATCCAGAATTCTTGGAGAGTTTAGACCAATTCATGCAATTCGTGATATTTCAGCCATAGTACATGAATAGAACCAGTGTTCAATGTCTTTGTAACCACAAGAAATGTCAGAATTGAAATTTCCTTGAACCAAATAAAGTTAAGTTGCACATTCTGAAGAAGGGTTTTATACTGGGGTACTATGAACGACATTTGCACGATGAAGTCAGTGGGTATGGCAGCTGAAGTAGGCGGTAAATATGCAAATAATTGTCCTTCAACTATGTACCATAATATGTTAATGGATGCTGCTGGGTGTGAACCCTCAAATTTGCACCCTTAACATCTGACTGCAGCTTGACACCTGCTAAGATTAATTCGCTACGCCAAGCAAGTACGACAGTCCTGCTAGTCGGTTAACCAGCAGGGATCAAAGGAGAAGCACCCCTTATAGGGTGCAGGGCAGTGCCCCATTGAAAAATGAATTTCTTCAAAATTGTACCTTCAAATGACTAGCACTTGATTACAAACCCATTGAATTAAACTGGGCCCAAATCAGATAAAAAATGGATGAAAAGGGGCAAAAAAAGGAGCTATGGCAACTTGTGGGCCGGTTGCATCAACTCACGGGCCAGCTGCAGCAACTAGTGGGCCGGCTGTAGTAACTATAGCCTCTACTGCAGTTGTCATAGCCATTCTTGTGGTAGGGAATTGGCTACCGTTGTGGGTTCTGCAGTTGTAGCAATTGGCTTTGTAGTTACCGTAGTCTGTGATAAGTTGCTACAGTGCATTTTTGACAAAATTCTACACCAAAAATTGTGTATTTTTAACCTTAGACTCTCTCTATAAATACATTGCACCTCTTAACAACTTCAACACACAATTACATACTTCTATACTCCCTCTCAAGTTTTTTAAACCCTATTTTTAAGCCTGCTAATCATCAAAACCCTCTTTCTAAACCTTATAATATCTAAAACCCCATTGTAGAACCTCTTCCATCATATAAAATCCTATTCATAAGCCTTCTAATCACCTCAAACTCTATCTCTAAGTCGTCTAATCAAGAAAAGGTGTGATTTAAGTTCTTTTTTTCAAAAGGAATTCGTGGTACTCAAGTTAAGGTGTGATTCAAGTCCCTCCAAGAAGAGTTTGTGCTATTCAAGAGTCTTTCTTCCAAAAGGAGTGCTCGTGTTATCCCTAAATCAAGGTGAAACTTAGATCTAGTGCCAAGCTCATTCCCTACGTTCCTCATCGCCAAAAGCCTAAGGTAAAAGTTTTTTCCTTTTCCTTTTGAATTCCAATTTCAAGATCTAAATATGAAAAGATTTAATTTTTGTTAGTTAAAATCTGACATAATTAACAAATCCCTAAGCCTTTAAAATCAATCAAAACATGATAGCAAAGGCAATGACTTAAAAACCCCTCCTTCGTAAAAAGGAAGAACTGCATGGGATTTGATTCCCATTCAAAGAGATACACAGGTATGCCGTCTCTAAGGCATTAACTCTGCTAAAATTAACAACTTCTTCTCTCTATCACATTCTTCACATAGTTTAGGATTGAAATTGCTTTTTAGGATTGAAATTGCTTTTCTTAAATAAAAGTCAAAATTTTAGTTCTTTTTATTACAATTGTTTTATTACTTTTTCTTACTTTAGTCATTTAGTTTATATTTGGGCAATGTGTGCTTTTCCTAGAACTCACAAGAGCTAGAGGAAAGATCCTCTGATTTTGATATTTTTACTTGTAATAATTTTAAGTAGTTTTCCTTTATTATTCACATTTTGCAATTGTCATTATTTAACATTTGCCATGCATTGCACGAATAATATTTTTTTCATGCATCATATTATATTTGTTCATGTATACATAAAAACTTTTTTTTGCAAAAGCTATTTTTCATTTAAGCCAAACTAATTTTTTTGTATTGTTTTAATCAAAACCTAGTCCCCAAGCCATCTTTGGTCATTCGAGGACTAGTTCTTTTCCTTAGGATAAATAGTATAATTTTGGAGTCAATCAAATTGGGTTTTTCCTTTAATTTTCCCAACTAAAATAAACAAAATTAAAATGGCTACTCCTTTTGCAAATTACAATTTACAAAATATAATTTTCTGAACTCATAGTGGGTTCCAATTATGATGTTTCTCCCAAAAAGTATTTTCGATTCCCTTTAGATGACCGAAACGGTGCTTAGGCAAGGCCTCACACTAGGCAGAATTTTGATTGGGATGGAATGGAGGAAACACCAAATCCGATAGCTTAGAAACTATATGATATGTTCGAGGCAAGTAACAAAGAATTATGGCATGACTGCAAGAAACTGTCTAAGTTATCTACAATGGCACAACTTCTAAATGTCAAATCAAAACACTATCTATCTAAAAAGTCTTATGATGAGATATTACAGTGGTATAATGAGTCATTACCTAAAGATAATACAATGGTGGATAGTTTCTACAGCATCAAGAAGTTAATGCAGAGTTTGGACCTTCCAGTCAAGAAAATTCATTGTTGTAAGAATAATTGCATGCTTTACTGGGGTGAAGATAGTAATCTGATTGCATGCATGTTTTGTGATTGGCCTAGATATAAGCTAAGACGTCGGGGTGCATGTTCGTCCAATAAAAATATTCCATCTAAGACTATGTTTTACTTCTCTCTGACTTCGAGGCTGTAGAGATTGTATGCTTCTGAAGTAACTGCAAAGCCTATGAGATAGCATATTGAACATGAAGAGGAAAAAGGGGTGATGAGACACTGTTCAAATTCTATAATATGGAAGCATGTCAATCAGGTGAATCTAGAGTTTGCTTCTAAAATTCGTAATGTCTATTTGCGGCCATGCACTAATGGCTTTTAACTTTTTGGACAATGTAGACAACAATACTCATCATAGCCAATTATAGTGATGCTAGATAATATGCCTCTAGGGATATATATGAAAAAAGAATACATGTTCCTTTTTATAATAGTCCTTGGACCAAATAATCCAAAACAGAAGTTAGATGTATTTTTACAACCTCTCAGTGTAGAAGTGCTATGGCTGTGGGATGTAGGCGTCAAAACATATGATATGTCTACGAAGCAAAATTTTCAGATGTGAGCTACTATGATGTGGACTATGAGTGATTTTCCTACATATAATATATTGTTTGGCTGGAGTACTCAAGGTAGACTTGCATGTCCAGATTGCAAGGAAATAACAAATTCCTTTACTCTTCCTAAAGGGGGTAAGCAATCGTGGTTTGAGTGTCACTGCAAGTTTTTACCACCTGATCATCCTTTTAGACAGCTTTAATAAAGAATCAAGCTATTCATGTATCTACTTTGCCCATACGGTCAGGAATATAATTGTTACAAGAAATAACTAGTTTGAAGTTAATGAGAGTGACTAAAGTAGGGGCTAATGATGTGAATGCTCAAATTGCTAAGCAAAGCATATATGGATGGAAGAAACGAAGTATATTTTGGGATTTGCCATATTGGAGTACTAATTTGATCAGACACAATTTGGATGTCATGCACATTGAGAAGAATGTATTTGAAAATATCTTTAACACGATAATGGACATCCAAGGGAAAATCAAAAATAATGCTAAAGTTAAATAAGACTTAAAACAATTTTGCCTCCGTAAGGAGTTAGATATGGATGAAATATTTGAAAAATATTTGATGGAAAGACATGTGCTTGATAAAGAGGGCAAAGAAGTCTTGTGTGAATAGCTAAAAGATCTAAAATTTCTAGATGGGTACGTATCTAATATGGGTTGATGTGTTGATCTGTAGAAACTAAGGTTGTTTGGAATGAAGAGCCATGACTATCATCTTTCATGCAATGCTTGCTTCTTATTGCTTTCTATGAAATTTTTCTAAGGGGTTTCTGGCAACCACTGATGGAGTTGAGTTTATTTTTAAAGAACTCACTTTAACACTTCTTAAGGAAGAGGACATTGCGAGACTTAAAAATACCATTCCACTAATCTTGTGTAAATTAGAACTCATTTTTCCCCTAAGTTTCTTTGACTCTGTGGAGCATCTACCTATACATCTTACATACAAAGCTCATATAATAGGCCCCATTCAATATCGATGGATGTATCCATTTGAGAGGTAAAATCTTTGACTATTTTAATATTTATAATCATATCTTTTAATTTATAATAAGTCATATTTGTAATCTATAATATTTATCAGTTGTAGATTTAATGGATATTTAAAACATAATGTCAAAAATAAAGCACGGATTAAGGGCTCCATCTGCAATGCATACTAAGTTGAGGAAGCATCATCATTTTGCTCTTATTATTTCGAACCCCATGTCTATACAAGGCATAGGAGAGTATCTCTAAATGATGATGGCAGATGCTTGAAGGAGCAAATATCCTTGATATTTTATTAATATTCACTCATCCAGGTAGACCGTGCGATCGACCTAAAACGAGATTGATGACCAATGAAGAATATAAGGCAGCTTAGTCTTACATTCTCCTAAAATGCTCCAAAGTTGCAAAATATGTTGAGTAAGTTACAACTTAACGAAAATAACTTATAATAAGTTTATTTCAAGTTTCCTAATCATTTTAATTATTCCTTTTCCCATTTTATGAAGCTTATACATTGATATGTTGAAGAAATTTATGCTAAATATTGCAACAACTGATATAGACAGAAAATTAGAGACTAAATTTGCTCAATGGTTTCATTCATATGTAAGTTTAATATAATAACATTTAAAAATTGATTTAAGATTTGTTTCTTATACGGTCATGTTTATATGTTTATTTTTGTCATAGGCCAATGATCCTATGAATAGAATTACAAATCAATTCATTCTTGATCTTTCCAAGGGTCTGTTATAATATGTTATGACTTATCATGTTAACTTTGTGAATGGTTCCAAGTTTCATATTGAAAAGCAAAGTTCGAGTAGGTCATCATTTAATAGCTATAAAGGGTTTCAATTACAATGAGAATGCATTTGACTATCACAGTCAATTAATAGAGGTAATGTAATTGGAATACCCTGCACTTCCAATTAAAAAGACTATTTTGTTTAAGTATGAATGGTTCGATCTAACACCAAATGTGGTAATGAAAGTTCACGAGCAATATAATCTTGTTAAAGTCAACCACAAACCGCGATTCAATAAATACGAGCCATTTATACTGGTAATGCAAGTTTGTCAAGTGTATTATATTCCCTATCTGAGTCTACGATGAGATAAAACTGATTAGTGGGTAGTATGTAAGATTAAAGCTAGTTTAGTTGTAGAGATTAAGGATGGTAGTGGAATAAGTACAACATCAGAACCATTTTAGTATAACAAAGTTGATGAGCCTATGCTTGAAGTTAATGATGACAAGCCTCCTGCAACTTTAAATGATCCTGACATGCCATTAGTTTATTGAAATGAATGACAAAGATGATAATGATACAGAAGATGAACCCGAGTTTGATTTAGAAGTTGAGACATCTGAAGATGATATCGAAGAAATAGATTTTGAATAAATGAATTTTTTTAATTGTGTATTTCTTTTTTCTAAATTGTGTATTAATTTCTTGTTTTTATATTTATATTGTTATATCTTAATTAAGATATTTCAATTTGCCATAATTTATTATTTTTTTTAATTTTTATTTAATATTAAAGAATGAATGAATTTATATGAATTAATAAATTATAAAGATGTCAACTTCGAGACATGTATCTACTCCAGGAGATACTCCTGGTAGCAGTACATCTACATCTTGAAAATGGTGTCATGTGGAGGGAAGGCATGTTACCACTAGTGGTCTTCCTACAATCAGTTCATCACTTTCCACCACCATTTCTTCTTTACCCTCTATCTCTCCTTCTATACCTCCCACATTCACCCTCTCGACCATTAACATATAGATCCCTTTATCCTCTCATTCTTCGACGTCTACTGCTCCATACACTATTCTTTCATCCATTGTCTCGACTATTATTCCTTCTCTATCCACCAGTCTTTTATCTTCATCACTTTCCACTGTTCCTTCATCCATCCTCCATCCACTGTTCCTTCACCCATTACTCCTCCATCTACTCATCCTTTATCTTTTACACCTACCACCAGTACCCTTACTACCGCTCCTGCCACTAGAGCAGGTCTATCCATAGCCCAGTAACAAATGATAATTGCCACCCATTCCTACTATCGGATCCGCGGCATAGACAACATCTCACATTGGAAGAAGATGTGCATTGTATTATTTTTCTTAATGTAATTCTTAATTTATAATATCTCTTGCTTTTTGTGTAACTAGCACTTAATTGATTTAATTACAGAATGTATCCACTCAATATGGTGCGGACCATTTACAAAATATTTAAGAACCAGCTGAAGCCTAAGGGCACATGTTGGAAATTAATGCCTCAGGAGACTAAAGAGTTTTACTGGAAGGAGATTCAGGTAATGAATAATTTATTATATAGAACTTGAAATAAAATTATATATATATATATATATATATATATATATATATATATATATATATATATATATATATATATATATATATATATATATATATATATATATATATATATATATATATATAATTTTATTTCAAGTTCTATATAATAATTTTATATATATATATATATATATATATATATATATATATATATATATATATATATATATATATATATATATATATATATATATAAAATAGTATATTAGATATAATAAATAGTATAATAGGTATAACAAAAACATATAGGATATATGTATATTCTAAAAATTTCTAAAAAATAGAATAATAAAGAATAATAGATAGAATATAAAAAATAATAAAACATTTTTGAAATTATTTGAAATAATTAATAAACTATAATAATATATAATAAAATATAATAAATATAATAATTTATTAATAGTATGTATTAAATAGATACATACTATTAATAAATTAATTTCAAATTTTATCTATTAATTATTATTTATATACTAACTTGTATTTTTTTCAAATTTTTTGCAGAAGCACTACTACAAAACTCAGCTATTTGTGAAGACAGCCTTCTTTAAGAAGGTTACAAATAGGTACAAGAACTTCCTCTACGACGTCAAGAGGAGGGAAGAAAGAGATGTGGATCCCTCAAGAGACTTGGGACACTTGGCAGAAACATTGGAATTCTATCAAGCATAAGCAGCTCTCCCAGAAGGCACCCTAGAATAGAAAGTCAGGTAAAGGCGGTCTAGCTAGTGGACCATTTAAATTATTAATTTGTTTATAATTTTGGTACGTATTTTACTAATTTCATTACTTTTTTAAAGTTATTAATTTCATAATTTTTTTAAGTTACTAATTTTAGTTTTATACTTTTATTTTTTAACAAAGATATGATCTTGGTCGAGACCCTACTTTTGAGGACGTCTTCGTATGCACGCATACGAGGAAGACCGACTGGTAGGCCTTCATTAACCAGCATTCCTAGCAGATTTATATAAGTTTTAATTACCAATTTTTCTATTAAAGTAAATTACAAATTTTGATAATAAATAATATTATATAAAAAACAGGATGATCTCAGAAACCTCTACGAGTAGATATCACAGCTGGTCCCCGGATCCACTAAGCCACCTTATATAGACAAGTTCAAGCTATACTTTAGAGCTATCGGGGCTTGGGAGAAGGGATGAGTCTATGGGATGGGTTCTTTGGCTCCATCATTCAGACATCTCGAGATCAGTTCTTCCTCAGCTCTACCACTGCCATTGCCTCCTATAGCTGAGCATATGCAGCAGGAGATCAATAAGCGTGTAGCTCATTTACGAGAGGAGATGCAGCAGATGGTTCAGGAGCAGGTCCTTTAGTTGGATGAGTTGTAGATGCAATAGTTCTTGTCACGGTGCTTTGCTGGTGGTGTTGCTTCTCGTGTCGCACCTCCACCTACTCCTCCACTGGCTTCTACTACTTCTTAGTACCCTTTAGCCGAAGATGCTTCTATTAGTGCTAGTGGTGCATATATTGTCTATCTAAAGGTCAGCTAGTAGGATTAGGAGGGCCACGATGGAGATGAGGAGGATGAAGATGATGATGATACTAAGGTGCTAGATTTTTTTTTTAGTTTAATTATTTTTTATACTTGTAATTATATTGTGTATAGTACAATATATTTTTTGTTAACTATATTACATTATATAGTTTTTTAGTTAATGTCTATTTATAAAATTACTTTATTAAATATTATATTATATTATATTATATAATAATTTATATTTTTTAAATAATATCTAGTTTATAAAATTAATTTATTAAATATTTTAAGTATTTTTAAAAAAATATACTGGCCAATTTACTAATAGATTACTAACCGTTTCTAATCATTAAAATAATATTTTTCACTAAATTACTAATAGATTACTGACCGTCCTAATTATTAAATTATTTTTTAAAAGCAATTTACTAACAGATTACTAACTATCATTTTATAAAATTATTTTTTAAAACCACTTATTAACGGATTACTAAAAGTCCTGTAATATTAAAATATTATTTTAATTAAATTTACTGACAGATTAATGACGGAATATGATTAATTATTTCATTTTTTTTCAACAAAATTACCAATGGTTTACTAAGAATCAGTGACCGATTTTTCATTAATAAATGTAGTGATAGAATTTACAAACTGTCATTAAAGTATTTTGTTTTACTGACAGATTTCATAGGTTTATTGACGAAAATGTCCGTCGATAATTGGCTTATTTTTTGTAGTGTGATATTGTAGAACTGAAGACTCAAATTATGAATTTGGTCAATATTGTAGAACTGAAGACTAAAGTTCAAGGCTTGATGACTAGGTTTAATGTGATGGAGAGAAATTTTGGGCTGGTGAGGATGATGATTTTGATAAATACAATTTATAGCTTTATGCTTATAGTTGTGATTATTATGATGCTTTTTAAGCATTAAGAGATGAAATGAAATCATTTGTAAAATTTCTAATCATATAGGAAGTGCTATAAAGGTTTTATACATGTATAAATATAAATACGATAAAATTTGGATAGTGCAATTGCCATTGTAATTTTTTTTGCTAAAATATTAAATTGACTTAAACCTCTTCTATTATTGTTAATAATGATGATTTGAAATAAATTACTCTGATTTCAAAAGCTAAAAAAATCCCATTTTGCTATTCACCAAAAATAGGGGAATAACAAACCCATTTCATTGAACACCCAGAATTTGGTCATCAAATAAAAGAACAAAAAAAGAATTAAAATTACCCAAAGTTTAGGATCAAGAGCAGCTTTATCATCCCAAAAAATTACTTAAAAAATATATCAAGATTAAGACCTTGTTGCGTATTACCCATTCTCTCTATTCACCCAAAGTTGTAATGATCAACAATGGCTTTTGTTTCCTCTATGGTAACATTATCTTGTTTTTGAATTTCAACAAGGACTAGAGATGATCAACGATCATGGTCTCTTTCTTCGAGTAGCATTCAAACAAAGCCTTGATCTCCTTTGGTGCCACTGTGATGCTGCCATTTTCAACCTTCGGTGGAAGCAGAAACAGAGTATTACCCATTATTGAAATTGAAATTAGCCCATTCTATACAACCAATTTGATGGAGTTTTGCTTTTTTAGAAAAAAATTTGAAGATGTAGTTTTCAATTTTGGGTTTTTAGGATCTAAAGGTATGATATTGTTGTAACTTCTCTATTCATCTTCATTCATTCTAGGAATCTAGTTGTTGAAAAACACTTCTTTCTTATGTTGACTGATTAGCTTCAGTAGGTGAAGGTGAAGGAGAGAGAAGCAATGCAATGTTCTTCACATGAGGAAAAAGGGGAAAGATAGTTAACAAAGGGCTTATGTAGCAAAAAATAAAAAAAAAAAATTATTAGGGTGCCACATCAGCAATGTCATTAGCTCAATTGACTGTTTAAGGACAAAAGAACCATCTTGTTACAACATGGTAAAGTTCAATGATTTTTCTGTCACATTTTGAAATTGAAGAATGAAAGTATGCATTAGTCAATTGTTTGAGAACGATCAGTGAAATTAACCCCCTACTAAAGATAGAACATTCATACATTTATATTGATCGCTGAAAGTAAATTTAAAGTAAATTTTAAAAAGAATTACTTTGATTCAATCATATATATATATTTTTTTTGATTTCCTATATACCTAAGTTGTTTAAATTTAAATGATATATTTTAAAGGCTAACGAATCATATCATATATCAAGTTATTTTTATCTCTTGTGTACCATTCAAGAATTGATCCCTTTTATACCATGTTATTCAAGAATAGATCTCTTTTATACCATTCTATTCAATAATTTATATCTTTTATACCATTATGGATGACATGAATATAAGGGCATATTGATTGATATTAGATAACAAAATTATGAATGTGATAGCTGTAATTATCACAAAATAGGAAATTATTGAACATTACATCAAAAATATTGCTACACAGGATTATCATCTCTCAATCATATCAACAGTATCCTATGGTTCTTGCTTATCAGAATAATTTATCAAATTCAAAAGAAACCAAAAAATTGATAAAATAAATAAAATATTAATGAGGAATTTTAGAATATGTAACACAAAATGGTATAAAAGTTATTGCATAATCAAGTACTGAATCACAATTCACTAATGATATACACTACAAAAATTACTGAATTATTGACCAATTTTTTGGTCAGTAAACATATATAAACAGTCAGAAAAACACATTACTAATCAAATTTTGATGGATTAAATTGGTTGAAAAATACCTGTCGATAAAACATCACTGACTAAAATTTTAGGTGGTCAATAAATTTACCGATTGAAAACTCATTGGTATAAATTGAGATCTATTGGTAAATATATTTTAAAAAATACATTAAATTCTAAAAATGATTAGTAAAATGGATTTAAAAAATTAAGATGGTGTAATGAATAAATATTAATGAATAAATAAAAGTGGTCAGTAAATTGGTTGATAATATTTAAAATTATTTTTTAAAATTATTTTGACAAATATAAAAATATTAAATGGCTAAATTATAAATAAAATGCAAATATTGTATAATAAAATATAACAAAAATATAATTTAATAGAAATTAAAATCTTGTATATATAACAAAAATACATCCCAAATACACATTCCTATCCAATCATATACAGACATCAAATCTCAAAATTTAATATATATCAATACAACAAATTTGAAATTTTAATTTGCTACATATAATCCTATATATATATATATATATATATATATATATATATATATATATATATATATATATATATATATATAATCATAATAAAAGAAATTTCATACATTAAAATTACCTCTTGAAAACAGAATCAAATTACCGACTGCAAAGAAAAAATATACAAATAATCTGAAACAAAACAATAAATTAAACAAAAATTACATATATATTACAAATAAAATTTTGGAAGATTAAATTCTACAACATTCATATATATATATATATATATATATATATATATATATATATATATATATATATATATATATATATATATAAAATCAACTCCAAATTAAAATAAACTCACCCAAAAATTTAAGAAAATAAATTCAAAAAAAAATAAAATAAAATCGTACAAACAAAAGTACACCAACATTCAACTAACATTCAAAATCAATAACACCAAAAACCTACATTCAATCTCAATAATACCAAAAACCCACATTCAACCCAAACCAAAATTTAAAATAAAAATCAGAAAAAAAAAAAAAAAAAAGAAGAAGGTTGAAGCTTGCTTACGGGAGAACAAAGGAGCACATGGCATCGGTGGAGCAATCGAATGGTAGTGGGGCAGTAGAGCAAGGTGGTGGGAGAGGAGAGAGTTTTTAGGTTATTAATAAAGTGGATACTGGCCGATTTACCTATTGATTATGTGAATTTTCAGTTTTTTTTTTTTGATATTTACCTACTGATTTATCAACATATCTAATAGGGTCACGTGACAAACGGTTGATAAATCGCTCAATAACTTTTTAATTCTCTCACAAATTTTACATGTAAATTGTCAATTTTATTTTTGATATTTACCTACCAATTTACCCATCGATCTAATAGTGCCACGTGGCAGGCGGTCTGTAAATCAGTAGCTAAATTAATTGACTTTTCAATTTTATTTTTTGATATTTACCTACCAATTTATCGACCGATACAGATGGTTGGTAATTTTCAATTCTCTCACAAAATTTGTGCATGAATTTTCAATTTTATTTTTGGAATTTACTTATCGATTTACCAATTAATCTATTAGATCGATCGGTAAATCGGTAGCTAAATTATGTGACTTTTAAGTTATATTTTGGTATTTATCTACTGCTTTACTAATAGATCTAATAATGCCATGTGGTAGATGTTTGGTAAATCAGTAGCTAAATTATGTGACTTTTCAGTTTTATTTTTGGTATTTACCTATCGATCTAATAGTGCCATGTAATAGACAGTCGGTAAATCGGTCAATAATTTTTTAATTCCCACACAAATTTTGCATGTGAATTTTCATTACCATTCGACTAGTAAATGGTGCCTATTCGGTTGGTAAATGTTCCCACCATTGGTTTCCATCATTTTTTTTGACAATAATAATCAGTTAGAAAATGATGTGAATTTATTTTTAATAGGTTTGGTAGTTAATTGGTGGCTATTGAGTGACCGATTAATAGGTTTGGTAGTTAATAGGTGGGTAAATTTAGGTTTGGTAGTTAATAGGTCGGTAAATTTAGTTAGTAAATTGAAATGTTCTTGCAGTGATAAAATTTATCGGATAACTAAGTAATAAATTACACTTCACTACTAGGCAATAAAAGGCAAAATGATCCAGCTAAAATTTTACTTTTTGAGCTCAATTTGCAACCTAGAGAAAAAATGTTAAATAAGAATAAGTATTTGACTCAATAAATTATATAGTATCAATATAACATATCATTCGAAAGTCAAAAATGTTAATGTATAATGTCAATCAGACAATTAATCTCATAATAAATTTACAATGCATTAAACTTAAATGTCGATAGTCGATCTCCTCCTATATGGCTCTCTTAGTTTGAATACTATCTTTTAAATCTAATATATAGGATCCCAATAGTCAATGGTCTAAGTAACGCAACGTCAACCAAATTGGTAGTAGCGCCGAGGGATATGAAAGCACCCAAACCGTGATATATCAGTCACAACTCATCAATCATAATCATCATCATAATCATATTCATATTTCTAAGTGATCCTATATCATCCTAATTCACATCCAACAACCACAAGTAATATGCAATATCAATAGTAATGAACAATCACATATATATGCCAGTATGCTTAACTTATATTCATAATGCATAATTATATATATAGTATATGAACAATCAATGCGTGTATGCAAGTATAATATTAAATAAATAAAGGAAATAGAATGTTATATTAATAACTCACAAATTTTATCGAATCCAACTAACTCTCCTTGGAGTGCAACATCCGGTAAGTAGGAAGAATGCTTGAAACATCAAATACTATATAACAGGAAGATTATTAGAACGCAGACAATCAAATACAACTATTAACCTAACATGACTCCACAGATTTTGCTGGAATTTCAGAAAAATCTCCCCTATAACTAGGATTTAATCCTACTGAAACAAAAAAATAAACACTTCTAAATTGCCATCAAAACTCTGAATAACCATCGATAACTCAACGACCTCATATCCGGTCTCCAAACTCAACAAACACCATAATTTCGATTCATCAATCAAAATCAAACTCAATTTATCAACTCGAACATATATGTACAAAAAATTAATAATATATTTAAAAGACTGTAAAAAAAATTTACTTTAAAAAATAATTTTGTTTGAAAGATAATTGATAATTGAAACTATTGAAATAATTATATATATAACTATAAATTTTTATTATTTCTTAAAATCCTTTTCATTAAAATTTCTTTGGTAACTAATATAAAGAATATTCATTTTATATAACTTATGAACTATTTATTCATTAATATATTTTTAAATCATTAATTCCTTTAAATCATACATTTTGAAGAAAATACATAAATATTTCACCTCGAACTTAGATTAAAATGAAATATACAATTATTTTGATTTAAATCTAACTTATTAATAATTAATTATATAATTAAAAGAAAATTATTGATTCATATCAAACAATTTTATAGAAATTCATAACAATTAAATTCCCCAATTTAATGCTAGAAACATAAACATAATCTAATTAAATTCAATTTAACTAACTTAAATATTATAAACTATATATATTAAAATAAACACAAAACAATTCAAACTTCATTTTCATTAACTCAATAATTAGATAATAATCACAATTTCATCAATTAGTTTCAATTACATAAAACAAAGCCTAAATACATTTTCAACATAAAACAATTCAAAATCGACAAACACAGTGAAAATTGAGGGTTTCAAACTTACCCATAATGGAATCCACTCAATCAAAAGTCATAAAACATATTAGAAGGTTGAAACGAGATAGCTAAAGTTAGGTCCGCCATTGCTGCCATTGCTGGTGGTGGTCCTAGAGGTCAAAGAGAGTGTTATTAAAATCGTCTTGCCGTCAGGAGTTTGAATATGGTCTCCATTAACCATCACTCACCGGTAAATGTCGGAATCAAAACTTGAAAGTTTTGGTCATTATGGTTTGTGATACGATGTTCTAGTGAATGAGAGGTGGCAAGGTGGGTACCCAATTAAAGCTTGAAATGAGGGGTTATATTGGTACTAAGATTGCTAGGAAAGGAAGCCAAGAAAAGAAGCTTTGCCTTGCCTATGCTTTGCCGCTAGCCATCCATACTTGCGGCCGCTAGTTCTCCTAGAATCACTGGAAGCCTATGGATCTGGTGATGGTGGCGATGCATCTCACTATCGGTCAAAGATGGGTGTTTCTGACACAACTCTCTCTCTCTCTATATCTCTCTCTCCCTCTCTCTCACTTGTGATCCACCCTTATTTCTGATTAGTCCTCTTTAAACCAATTAGAAGTAAGGCACATTTAAATACAAACACTTTTTGAATAATAATAATAATAATAATAATAATAATAATAACAACAACAATAATAACTTTAAGTAACATAGATTAAAATCAAAATTAATATTTACTTAAAATTTAAAATTCAAAAATAATAATTTGCTTTATGTGAGGCTTGCCCGAGCACCAGCCCGATCCGTTCCGCTTGAGAAAACTAGGATGCTCATTCGGGTTTAGACTCACGATGGAACCCTTGAGTTCAAATTAGTTTATTTTGAAAATGATTTTAGGAGTCGCCACCTTAACTTTATTTAGTTGAGAAAATATTAAGGAAAAAATCCAAATTAACTCCAATTCATTAATTTTTAATTAATTTGCCTAAGGATAAAAATCACTAGTCTTCAAACTAGGTTGAGTTCAGAGACTAGGTTTTTGATTTTAAATAATCTAGTTTTGGCTCTTAAGTTTAATTAGACTTAAAAATTAATTTCATGGATGACAAATATTATATCACAATTATAACATCATGATTAATGCACGAGCATGGTATGAGTGCAATGAGAAAATTAAAATGAAACATCCACAAATTAAATTAATTAAAGAGGGGAAAGATGATTGATTGAGATTTGGATTTAGATTCCAAACATGCCTACGTACCCCATCGAATGGAGATCAAAACCCATGTAATTCAATCCACAATTAAGTGGAGGGTTTAAGGGTTGATTGGATTGATTGATTTGATTTGGATTTGAGAGGAAAATGTTGATACCTTAACTTTTGGTGGGCAAAGGTTTTTACCGAACCGAAGTTTTGTTTTATTGAGATCAAGTGATTGAATGGATTGGGAGATTAATTAATTAAATAAAATGATTAATTAACTAATTAATGTAATGGATCAATTAATTAAAATGATTAATTAATTAATTTGGATGAAGAGTGGATTAAGAAAAAGGATTAATTTAATTTTTAAAAAAAGAATGATTTTTGAAAAAAGAGTGATTAATTAATTAATTAAAAAGATTAATTGATTAATTAATTGAGTGATTAATTAAAAAAAGAGTTTTAGTTAATTAAAAAGATTAATTAACTTGATTAGGGTGAGGTAATTAATTAATTAAAAAGATTAATTAATTAATTAATTAATTAGAGAGTGATTGGAGAGAGAAAAAGAGAAGAATTTGAGGATAGCAATATACTCAAATTCAAAGGATAGTTTGAAATGAGAAAATGGGGGGCCTATTTATAGGCAAATGGGGTTAAGAGTAGTTTAGATAGTGCAAAAGTGAAAAGACAATGAGGAGTAGGGTTGGAAAGGGCTGAAAATTAGGTTAGAATGGTATTTTGGATATTTTTCCACACAGAAGGGGGACCACTCCCATCAGTGCCTATGCGGTAGGCTGCAAGTTAGACTTGCAGCGTCGCAAGGCTGCCACGTGGAGGCCTTTTTTTTTTTTTTTTTTTTAAGAGATTAGTTGGTATGAAGTTTAGGAAATTTGGATGTCTAGTAGCAATGTAATTGAAGGCTAAAAAATTTTTTTTGGGGGCACTACCCCCAAACCCCCACTTAACTTGATAGAGGGACCGCCGTAACAGCTTTGCCTAGCACATTAAACTTAGTAGGTGCGAAAGTTGCAGTTAGATGATGAGGGTGCAGAATTGAGAGTTTACAGTTACCCCCTCATCATAATTGTCTTGTCTGTAAGG
The DNA here is from genome assembly GCA_947687605.1 of Reutealis trisperma. NCBI lineage: Eukaryota > Viridiplantae > Streptophyta > Magnoliopsida > Malpighiales > Euphorbiaceae > Reutealis > Reutealis trisperma. The sequence goes on along the minus strand of CANTUT010000653.1, from coordinate 16,102 downwards.
CAATTTTGATTATAGTAAACCCAAAAAAAGAAGTGGTACAAGGAACCAAAGTGATGTCTAGGTCGGTGCTTGGACATGTTTAGGTGAGAGATATGGTTGAAAAAGGAAGATAGTAAAAAGAACCACATGAGTGTTTAAGCAATCGTTCCTAAATATTTATGGATGGAAAATGTGGCTGATAAATGGAAGTGAGAAAATGGACCAAAAGGATATCTAAGCTGGTGGCTAGATATTTTTAGGTGAATTGATGGATTTGAGCCAAAGATTTGGACAGTGGAACCATATAGATGTCTAGGTGATCGTTTCTAGACATGTATGGGTGAAATTGATGGATTTAGACAAAAGAGATGGAAAAAAGAACCACATTGATGTCTAGGTGATCATTTTTAGAATTTATGGGTAGAGTTGATGGATTTGGATAAAAAAGATGGAAAAAAGAATCACATGGATGTCTAGGCATGAGGCCTCGCCGAAGCACCGGTCTGATCCATCGAGAAATCAAAATGCTCTTCGGGAGAAACTCCATGATTGAAACTCGCTGTGAGATCAAAAAATTGATTTTTGTGATTTTGAAGTTGTGAAAGTGAGTCACCACTTTAATTTAATTGTTTTAATTGGGAAAATTAAAGAAAAACTCAACATGATTGACTCCATAAAATATTTGATTTATTCCAATGGAAAATGCACTAATCCACAAGTGATCAAAGAGGGCTCGGGGATCAGGTTTTGATAATTACACAATTGAAAAAATATAATTTTCTTCAATTTAGCTAAAAATTGCAAAATAACTCTTAAAAAAGGAAATTTTATGTATGTATGAACAGGAATAGAATGATGCATGAAACAGATATATATGATAAGATGGAATGACAAAAATAAGCAGAAATAAATCATATTTAATTATTACAAAGTCAAAACAATTGAAATAAAGAGGATCTTTCCTCTAGCCCTTATGAGTACTAGGGAAAGCACACATTCCTCAACTATACTAAAGAAATGAAAGTACAAATTTGGAAATAAATAACAAATAAAAAGGGAAAATGTTATTAAAAATGATTTTGGAGTTGATGCCTTTTCAGAATGGCAGCCTGTATATCCTATTGAATAGAAATCAAACCCCACGCAGTTCTTCCTTCTTGCGAAGGAGGGGTTCTGGAAAAAAGTATTGGTTTATTTATTAACTTAATTCTAATTCTTAAATTAATAAATTTTAGATTTTTTCTGTTTTAGACCTAAAGAAAATTCTAGATCTGAGTTTAGAATTTTAAAAGTGGAAAGAAGATTATACCTTTGCTTTCCTTGATTTTCGGATGAACGAGGTGAGCTTAGCTCCGAATCTAATCTCCATTTTAGATTTAGGACCTTGAAGTTGAACCTTAAACAGTGAAAGGTTAGCAAAAAGAAATTGAAACAACAGCTTTTGTATCAAATTTCAAGCAAAACTTAAGCACAACAAGCCAAGCAATATAGGAGAGTTTCTACCTTGGAATCCCCCCTTTCCAAAATGAGTTGAAAAGTAGCTCAATTTATAGAGCTGGTGAAGGAGTGCCGGTGGCACCGGCAGCTTGCCGACGGCACAGGCAGCACCTGTAGCACGCCAGCCAGCTGGGCAGCACTTGGGTGTGCCGCCCTTGCCGCTAGCAGGCTAGGCATGCCACCTAGCCGCCGGCATGCTAGGCGTGCAGCCAAATAGCTAGTCCAACCTGTTTTCACACATTTTTGTCTGTTTCTAGTCCGTTTCAGATTTAATTTAAGCCCGACTTGATTCTATGAGTTCGTGACTGAAAAGCAATCGACTAGAGGTAAAAGATTCAGGAAATTTATTTTTCAATAGGGCACTGCTGCCTTGACTCCTGCCCGCTAACTGGCTAGTGGGACCACTGTATGCATAGTGTACTATTCTTAGTAGGTGTCAAGCTGCAACCAAATCACAAGGGTGTAAATTTGAGGGTTCACACTAGGTGACCATTTCTAGACATTTATAGGTGGAGTTGATGGATTTGGATGAAAGAGATGGAAAAAGGAACCACATGGATGTCTAGTTGATAGTTTCTAGACATTTATGGGTGTAGTTGATGGATTTGGATATAAGAGATGGAGAAAGGAACCACATGGGTGTCTAGGTGTTAGTTTCTAGAATTTATGGGTGTAGTTGACAATTTAGTAAAAGGAGAACCTCAACCTATGGCAAGTCAGCTTGAGAGATTCTGAAAAGATTGTGATAGGAGGAGAGCCTCGGCTTATGGCAGTCGGCTTAATAGATTATGAAAAGATTTTAGTAAAGAAAGAGCCTTAGCCTATAGTGAGTCAGCTTGACAGATTTTGAAAAGATTTTGATAGGAGGAGAGCCTCAGCCTATGGTGAGTCAGCTTGACAGATTCTGAAAAGATTTCAATAAAAGAAGAGCCTTGACCTATAGCTAGTTGGCTCAAGAGATTCTAACAAGATTTTGGTTGCACTAAAGAAACTTAGGCTTCTAAATGTGAGGGGTTAGGCCTTTCAAAAGGCTCAAAGGAACTTTGCCAAGAGTAAAGGGACTTTGGAAGTCACACTTCATTGATTAAATCTGAAAAGGTATCATTTATCTTCAAAGAGACACTGATCAGCTTTAAGAGGTGTCGGTCAGCTTTGAGGAAGTACGGGTCAGCTTTAGGAGATGTCAATGAGGCTATTGGCTCAACTTAATATTAGTGCATAGATGATGCATGTTTATATATTCATGTTTTAGAATTCATAGATCTTTTTGCTTGACTTTTATGTCGTGCATGATTTGTAATGATATCTATAATGAATGATTGCATGGATGCATGAGGGTGGATTTATGCATTCACTTTGTGAATGTATTTTTTTTTCATGTGACTTTTGTGACCTGTGAAGACATGCATTTGTGGACTAAAAAACTCAACAAGGTTACGGAACTCAACTTGGGTTGGTATGGAATAGTTGCCATGGTGGCATTACGAGGACATTAAAATTTTTCTGAGGGCTTGCTTCAGGTTTTGGAATCTGGTGGCTCGTGTTTTCTATTTTGGTGTTGCTAAAGAGGAGTTGTATCCCACCTTTGGGAACTTCAATGCTATAGCTTAGCAATAATCTGGAGGTAGCTCTGGTGGTGCTAGAGCTTAGAGTTTGGCATCCTCTGGATTTTCAAGAGTTTTTTGGACTTGTCTCAGGATGTCCCTAGCTAAAAGATGGTCAGTGATGGTCAAGTGAATTTGACTGCTGTGATTGAGAAGTTCCATGATCCTGGTGACCAAGGAGATGTGAAGGGGGTAGAGGCTCAACATGAGGGTCTTGATTTTCTATTTGAGTGTCAGATACGAGTCTATTAATTGGGGTGATGCCAGAGTGATAATAGGAATAGAAGCATTTTATGGTTAAAGCTGTGCTGTCAAAGACACTGATGAGCCTTGATTGCTTTGTTTGAGATTTAGAGAGATCAACTATTTTTCTAGTTATTCTCCAGGTGAGAAAAATTTATCTATTCTTACCCTTTTTATTGAAGGTGCTTTGTAGGTGTCTGTTTTAAATTTTGGGTTATCTTGGGAGTGTCGCTGATATATTATTTTTGGGTGGTGGCCCTTGTTTTTTAGTCTACACATGCTTTATTGAGCCTCAGAAAGAGATCGGATAGGATGGTTGCTTATAGCTTGCCCTCAAAGCACACATTTTTAGCACTGCCAATGGTAAAGGATCATATCTCTTATGATTGGAGGCCATGGGTGTTAAGTGGTTTGCCTGTTAGGCTTAGTTTGAATGACTTTCCACTAGAGGATAAGGATCTTGAGGCAGACTTAGGATGTACCCCCAGTTTTTTTTTCTTAGAGTCTGTGTGGATCATAGCTCCCATTGCTAAAGCTATCAGGTGGTGACTGGTTGAGGAGTTATCATGCTATTTATTTTGGGATTTCACTTGGGACCACAAAGAGGTATGACAGGTGGTTGATAAAGGTGGTTTGGCTAGTTGAGAAAGAGTAACAGGCTACCCTATTAAGGGAAATAAAGGGTGATGTAGTTGAAGAGGGAGAGATTGTAGGAGGGGCCATTAGTAGCAAGAGGGCCACAACACAAACAAAAGGGGTGGCTCGTTCTTTAAAAGAGTATCAGGAATCTACTAGAAGTGCAACATTATAGTAGTGACTCAAACTACAATGATGGTGACAAAGGACATTATGACTATAGTGAGACAGGATGACACTATAGTGGTGGTTCAGATAAGGACTACTATAGTTAGGGCAAAAAGGGATACTGCAGTTTCTGAACTACAGAGGAGGATTTTTAGAAATAGTTTTAAGACTACTAATACTTAAGAGAGGGTTTTCAATGCTGTTGTGGTGAACAGTTCTAATTCTATTGGTATTTCTACTGTTGCAGTAGAAGGAACTACATAAACTTGAAGGAGGGGTGTGCCTATTTAAGGAGATTATGGCAAACTTTGATTCTGAAGAGGACACAAGAGATGTGCACCTTAGGAGGTAGAGAAAGATTAGCTGGACTATGACTTCAGACATGACCTTTTTTTGCTTTTTGTTTAAAATACTTACAGGTTGACAGGACTACACGATACAGGATAAGCTATAGAGGATATTGAAAGAGCTATCCTTTTGTCATGATCATGGGCTTGCATTTTGCAAAATTTGATCATCATTAAATGAGACATCTTTTATGCTATAATTTCTACCTAAGTTGCCTTTTTGGGTTTTTAGCTCAGTGAGTATTCTTTTCTTCTTCTTCTTCTTTTTTCTTCTCTTCTCTTTTTTTCTTCTTCTTTTTTTTTTCTTTTTGTTTAGGCAAAAGAATTAAGTGAATGATGTACTAGGCGTAAAGAAAATAAGAATGTGATGCAAATAAAATATTTTGTATTATGATTTAGACTGTACCCGAGTTAAGCTGCCTACGTATCCCTTACATCACTTTTCTATCGATTATTCCTTTTAGGGAGAATTGTTTGTGGCATATTTATATGGTTTTTGTGTGTGTGAATTTAAGCATTTTGTGATTAATTCATATCTATGTATGTTAGAATGTGTTATTTTACCTTTTTTAGTTTGAGGAAGGTTTTAGCTTATTTTGCAGGAATTAGGCATTAAATAGAGCGAAAAGAAGGAGATTTGGGCAGAAGCATGTGCAATGGGCCTGAAAAATCTTGCACATAGCAGAGCACGCAAGGCAACTGCCCAGGTGTCCTAGCCCCCCAGCACCAGCTGCCAAGGGCCAGCGCACGCCAATGCAGCAGGCAGCAGTAGCACTTCTAGCAGCATCCGCGACGGTCATCCAGCATGCGCAACGGGCTGTCTCCTACAGGCCATGTTCAGCTACGCAAGTAGCACCAGCTCCAGCACCCACTGCTAATGAAAATCTTAGCCCAAGCTCGCCAGCTGCCTAGCCCCAGCGCCCAGCTGCCCATCCCCAGTGCTTGCCGCGAAGATCTGATCAGTTTAGGAAATATTGATCCGAATTTTTAGTTTCCTTTTCCATTTAGGTTTTTTTTTTTTGAGGTTATAAATAGATCTGAAATAGAGGAAAAAGGAGATCTAGAGTTGGTTGGATTCTGAATTGTAATTGGCATATTATTTTTTCTTTATTTTCTTAGCTAATTTTTCCAGCTCTAATTCCGAGATTAGACTTCCATCTTTTGTTCTTGGGAATTTATTTGGTGAAAATTCAAGAGATTGAATTTAATCAAATCGGTTGTAAGGTGAGGATTGATTCTTGTTTCTAAAATTTAATTATTCTAGGTTAATTAAATCAATAGTATTGTTTTGATGGATTCAGTTAATTATATTGAGAATGAGATGATTTCTTTATTTTCCATGAGCTAATTCCATTTTAGTCTAGGGTTTGTATGATGTGTTCATGATATGGAATTGAATTAAATCCCGATCAATTATTCTTTTATTTCTTAATTGAATTGGCTAATTGTTTAAGAACAATTGCTTAGTTACCAATTGTTTTACTTAGGTTTTGAACGAAGGAACGAGAGTTGAAGTTCAATTCCATATTGCATTCTTTTAAGATCTTAAAATGAATTAAAAATATAAGTTTTAAGATTAAGTCTTTGTTCTTAATCTATAAAGTGATAGAATGATTTCTATGAATGCGTTTGCTAATAGACTGATTTTTATCCCTTGATTTATTAGAAACTAGAGCTTTAGCATAATTAATTGGGACTATTCTTGAACATAGAGGATTGATAAACTGAATACAAACCTTGGATTAACTTTATTCATTACATTTTTTCACCTATTTGCATTTGCATTTTCTTTTAATTTATTGTGTTGCTATTTGTTCTTTTAAAATTCAAAATTCAAACAAATCTTTTGAAATTTAATTTGCTTTCACAAAGAAACAAGTGATTTCCATTTGCAATTCCTTAAGAGAATACAACATTGGGTGCTTCCTATATACTACAATTGCCCTGTATACTTGCGAGTCGCTTTTGGACAGTATATTTTGAGGCGAACAAGAATCAGGTCCATGTAGTTCTGATTACTATGCATGAAAAACAAAAATGAAATATAGATGTTATCTTCGGATGATGTATCATTTCAGCTAATTCAAGTTGCCAGGATGGGAGAATTTGCTTCCATCCACGTCTGTGCAGATGGTGCCTCCGTCAGATAGGATCTTCTTAAGCTTATATTATCCAGCCTAGTTTAGTTTGAAATTCCTCTTGGATCATGAATAAGGGCTTGGATTTTTCCCAGAACTAGATTTCCTTTTTACGAACCTTTGTCTCTCACCTTCTAGTTGAAGTGCTCGGCTAATCTCCATCGATAATCATGAATTTTGTATAGAGCATCAATTCTCTTTTCATTAATGGCATTCATCTGGTCATGATACTATTTGATCTATTCTGTCTTCATTCTTTATAGCTTCTCCTTGATAGGTTTCTTGTGTGTGTAAGTCAGGATCTCGTGAACTGCGATGCTTAGATCATCCCTATCTTGTCTTGCATAGAATAGCTTGTGAGCTTTTCTACTACTGCCATGCAAATGCAATATATGGGATTTTTTTTTTGTGCCATAATTGATTGATCATTTTGCCTTTTTCTTTATTTTTTGTATTTTTCATTTTTTTGTTGCCTTTTTTTTTTTTTTTTTTTTTTAAGATGTCCCATTTAAAGACTACTCAGAAAAAATTAAAGCAAACCAAAAAGTTCAAACTTTTTATTACTGATAAAAGTCTCATTACAAATACATTAAAGGATAAGCCTAGAAGGCAAAATATAGACTCCAAAGGGCAAGACTTAACAGACTCAAATTCAAAGAAAGACTTAATAAAAATAGACTCAAAAGACTTTGACGCAAATTCTAACTTAGGTGACTTAGACACGGACTCAAACGACTTAGACATGGACTCAGAGGACTTGGATAAGGGCATAACAAGGTAGAATTCTTTTGAAAGTGCCAATTATCAAGTGAAGCTTAAGATGGTCTTAGTGGTTCAGAAAGGATTGATGGTGGTGCTAGACTTTGGGTCTGGGAGCAATGATGTCTCCTCTGTCAACGAGGTCTTGAATTTTGTTCTTCAAAGCCTTGCATGCATCAGTTTTGTGCCCTGGCCCTTGATGATAATCATAGTGCTCATTAGCATTATAGCCCATAGACAAGGGGTTGGGAGGTGCTCTTAGCTCTAAAAGCTTGACCAGATTACCCTCTAAGGCTTTCTTGTAAATAACGCTAAAGGGCATGCTTAACTCTAAAATAATCCTCCTTTCCAACCTCATTGGCTGGTGATAAAAGACAACATTTACCTCCCTTTCTCTTTTGGTAATGGAGTAGGTTGTGTAATTATTATTTTTATGATATCTTAAGCTAGAGGATTCATCCTTGATTTGTCCTTATTGAATCAAATCCTCTATCTTGCTAGCAGTGACAATGAGAGCTTTGAAGTTGGGGAGGTATTGAGTTTACAGATAAGCCTGATATTGAGGGAGGAGGTTCTTGATGATGATGTCAATTTGCTCTACTTTAGATGGACGATTCACCATTTGAGCTGCTTTTGTCCTCCACCTTGTAAGAAACGTAATGAAGGATTCTCTTTGTCGTTGTTTGGTAGTTTCCAAATCTTGACGGGTGACATCCACCTCGATGTTATAGTGGTATTGCCTAACAAAAGCATTGCAGATGCCATCCTATGTCTTCTTGTGATTCTGGTTGAGAACTAATAACCACATGACAGCAGCTCCAGTCAAGGATTGTTAGAATAATTGAGCAAATAGCTCGTTATACATACTAAAGGGTCTCACGGCGCTCACATACATCTTGAGATGAGTCTTAAGACATATGGTGCCATTACATTTATCCATGACTAGAATTTTGAATTTAGGTGGAACTCTGGCATTTGGGAAAAAAGCAAGAGAATCGACATCTGTCATGTCTTTGTGGTTCTTGATATTTTTGATAGATTCTTTTATGGTCTCAAACTTTTCCATCAATTTCTTTGCTTCAGGAAGGCTAAATAAATCCTCACTTTGAAAAGGATTCACAATGGGAGCAGTGGCATTCACATCTAAGGGAGGAGAAGTGGGTGTTTCGGGAGCTTTTCCTTTATCGGTGAGATCAATAATAGGGGATAGAAGTGGGGGCATGGCTAGTTCTAGCTTAAGCAGAAGCAAGCTAAGTAGGGGGAGGAGTGATGGTGGCATTGGTCATTTTATTGACCTCATTGATGATGGATTGACATTGGGAATTGAGAGCACTAATGAAAGTGGTAGACTGAGCATTAAAGGCATTGGTGAAGGTGTCAGCTTGAGTCTTAAGAGCGGTGGTGAGTGTGGCTTGGAAAGTCTCCTCTTATTTCTTGAGGAGATTGGCAAAAAGGTGCTCATCGCATCTTAGTCGAAAGGGTTGGAGGTGTTGGCCATTAGTACCTTGAAAATAAAAAACATAAAAACATGTAAGAATACAGAATTATGAAGAAAAAAAGAAAAGTGTGTCGAGAAAAGGATTCCTTCTATGTAGTTTGTCACCGAGTTTATATGTTGACTGAATGAGTGTGTGAAGTATTTTAGGATAACGGATCACCGGTTTGGGTCTTTGATGTGTTTAAGGGTTTATCTAGTTGGGCTTCTCATATTATATATGCATGGTAATGTCATGATGCATGCCAAAAAAATGTTTCATGGGTATATGCACAAATGTCTCCATTATTATGGTACATGAAACTTAAGGTCAACATTGGGGCAGCTACGTGCACAAGGGTTAAGGGTGATTTGATTAAGGTTCCCTGTCCCACTAGAGTATTGATATACCTAACCACATGTGAGGCAAAAGGCCTCGCGTGAGTCCAATGGTATTGATTGCTTGTTAAACCACCAAAATGATCAGGGATTTGTCATGGGGTGGAATGCTTTCGCTATCTTCCAACATACTCAAAGAGAGTTATCGAGCCAATGCTACTCACCATCCAAAAGTTTTCCTAAAACTAAAGTTAGGCAAGGAGCCTTTATTATACAAAGTGATGCATGAAAGTCAAATTATGCTTAATGAGCCAAATGAAGATTATTTTTGAAAAAAATTTCCTTAACCAAATAGTAATCCTCTTATTGTCCTTTTTATTAAAAAAGATGGAAACCAGTCCCTAGCTGTGAGGCCTTGCTCGAGCACTAGCGCGATCCGCTGAAGAGAACTAAGATGCTCATTCGGATTTAGACTCATAATGAAACCCTTGGGTTCGGATTGGTTGATTTTGAAAATGATTTTAGGAGTCGCCACCTTAATTTTATTTAGTTGGGAAAATATTAAGAAAAAAACCCAAATTGTCTCCAATTCATTAATTTTTAATTAATTTTCCCAAAAATAAAAATCACTAGTTTTCAAACCAGATTGAGTTCAAGGACTAGGTTTTTGGTTTTAAATAATCTAAATTTGGCTCTTAAGTTTAATTAGACTTAAAAATTAATTTCATAGATGATAAATATTATATGACAATTATAATATCATTGTTAATGCACGAGTATGGTATGAGTACAATGAGAAAATTAAAATGAAACATCCACAAATTAAATTAATTAAAGAGGAGAAAGAAGATTGATTGGGATTTGGATTTGAGGTTTGGATTTAGGTTCCAAACGTACCTATGTACCCAATTGAATGGGATCAAAACCCACGTAGTTCGATTCACGATTAAGTGGAGGGGTTTAAAGGTTGATTGGATTGATTGATTTAATTTGGGTTTGAGAAGAAAAGGCTGATACCTTGACTTTTGATGGGCGGAGGGTTTTACCAAACTGAAATTTCGTTTTATCAGGACCAAGTGATTGGATGTATTAGGAGATTAATTAATTAATTAAAACTAATTAATTTTTTGAAATGGATAGATTGATAGATTAATTAATTAAAATGATTAATTAATTAATTTGGATGAAGGGTGGATTAAGAAAAAATATTAATTTGATTTTTAAAAAAAGAATGATTTTTGAAAAAAGAGTGATTAATTAATTAATTAAAAAGATTAATTAATTAATTAATTAATTGAGTGATTAATTAAAAAAAGTTTTAGTTAATTAAAAAGATTAATTAACTTGATTAGGCTGATGTAATTAATTAATTAAAAAGATTAATTAATTAATTAGAGAGTGATTAGATGGAGAAGAATAGAGGAATTTGAGAATACCAATCTACTCAAATTCAAGGGGTGGTTTGAAATGAGGAAATGGGGGGCCTATTTATAGGCAAATGGGGCTAAGGGTAGTTTAGATAGTGAAAAAGTGAAAAGACAATGAGGAGTAAAGTTGGAAAGGATTGAAAATTGGGTTCAATGGATATTTTAGACATTTTTCTGCACAGAGGAGGGACCACCTGCACCAGCACTGGTGCGGCGCCACACCATAGTAGTGCGACAGGCCGCAAGTTGGACTTACAGCGCCGTAGGGCTGCCTCGTGGCAACTAACGTGACCTTTTTTTTTTTTTAGATATTGGTTAGTATGGAGTTTAGAAAATTTGGATGTTCAGTAGTAATATAATTGAAGGTTAAAAATTTTTTTTTCAAGGGCAACTCTTGCTAACTGGCTAGCGGGATTACTATAACGGTTCAGCACAGCGCGTTAAATTCAGCAGGTACTAAGGTTACAGTTGAATGATGAGGGTGCAAAATTTAGGAGTCACACTTTAATAAATAAGTTATCTCAAGAATAATAAATAATAATGCTTTCAAAATTATAATAATCTAAACATTTAATTAAAATTAAAAATTTTAAATACAATGTAATACATACAATTAAATAATTATATATTCATTCAAAAATAATATTTTTTAAAATAAATAAAAATTCAAGTTACTACAATTCAGGAATAATAATTGATTTCATAACATTCATTTTAATTAGGCGAATTTAAATTAGATGAATTTAGATAAATTTTATTGATCTAACAAAATAAATGTTTTAGCTATATAACAAAAATACCTAAATAAACGTTTATATATATATATATATATATATATATATATATATATATATATATATATATATATATATATATATATATATATATATATTACATTTTTAGTTTCATTTTTCCACTGATACATTAGTGGTGTTATGGATTAAAATATCTTTTATTGCTCTCTTCTATTGTTTCTTCTTTTTCTAATGTCGATAATACAAATTTATATAATTATATCAAATTAAATTTAAATAATCAAATCAAATTTTCGTACATAAATAAATTTTTAAAATTAACAAAATAAATATTATAGATAATTTTTTTCTTCCATCCTTCTCTTCATTATTCACAGTTCTTCTATCTTCTTTTTTTTTTTTTTTTTTTTTTTCATCTGCTCTTTCTTCCATTCCCTTATTTTTTCTCTTTATTTCTTTAATATTTAATAGTTATTATATTTTGCAAGTTAGATATTAATTATAAATATAAGATCTAATTATTAACTATTTTATTTTTTAATATAATACATATTATTATTAATATAATAATTATTTTATTCATTTTGCATGAGGCAAATTATAATATAGACCCAAGACGATGTAGCATTATGGTTTTAGGATATGTGTTAAATATTATATAGGTAGTGAAAAAATCAAAATGATATGTTGGTGTAACTGGTTAATATATTACTTTTACAATCTAAAGGTCGCAGGTATTTATTTCTCACTTTTTTTTATTTATATTCTTTGTTTTTTATTTTTTATTTTTTTATTTTTATTTTTTTGCTTTTTCATCTGTTTGTAATATTTGCAATTAAAACTATATTTATTTTATTTTATTTCTCTAAGAAAAAATTATATTAATGGTTAAATTTTTTTATTTGTTTAATTGTTCTAAGTAAATTTATATTAATTTTTATAAGAAAAATTACATTAATAATTGAATTTTTTTATTTGATTCTTATAATGATAATTAATTATAATATCATTAATTTTTCAATGTAATTTTTATTTATAAATTTTAACATTTTTATGGGTAATTTTTAAATGATTTTTAAGGACAATTTTACATTTTTATAAAATATCATATTTATCTTTTTTATGAAAATGAATTTTTAAAAATCAAATCTTTTTTAAGTAATAATAATAATAATAATAATAATAATAATAATAATAATAATAATTATTATTATTATTATTATTATTATTATTATTAAGCCCTTGAAAAAATTATTAACTTGATTATACAATTAATTTTCATAATATTATTTTTTTAATTTATAATTTATGATTTTGTAACTATAAATGTTAAAATAGTTATAAGTAGTATAGTGTAGATTCATTGAAAATCCACCGTCAAATATAATTTATATAATAATCATGTTCATCATTTATAAGTAACAAGTTCATTAAATATTACATATTGATTCTTCAAATATATAGTGTAGATTCGTCATTTGTAAACTATAGATTCATTAGTAGTAGAGTATAGGATCATTAAAAATTAACCATCAAATATAATTTGTATAATAATCATGTTCTTCACCACTTATAAGTAACAGGTTTATTAGGTATTAATTATAGATTTATTAAATATATGGTGTAAATTCATCATTAGTAAACTGTATATTCATCAGTTATATTAATAAGAGAATAAGATATATTATTTACAAGTGATGAATTTATGCTATATATCTTATGAATCTATACTTTAGAATTAATGAATTTATCTTCTATGATTTATAAATTTTAATAGATTAGTTTCTAACCATAAAAAAATTTTCTACTTATTGATTTATCAAAAATATGGTATAGGTTCATCATCTGTAAACTTAAGCAGTAGAGTGTAGGTTCATGGAAAATTAACCATCAAATATAATTTGTATAATAATCATATTCACCACTTATAAGCAACAAGCTCATTAGATATTCCTTATAAATTTATTAAATATATGGTGTACATTCATTATTTGTAAACTATAGATCCATCAATTATACAAGTGAGAGAATAAAATATATTTTTTATAAGTAATGAACTTAAAATTTATATCTTATGAACCTATGTTTTATAATTGATGAACTTATCATTTATGATTTATGAACTTTGATAAATTAGCTTTTAACCATAAAAAATTTTCTACTTATAAATTCATCCAATATATGGCATAGGTTCATCATTCATAAACTGTAAATTAATTAGTAGTAGAGTGTAGGTTCACTGAAAATTAACCATCAAATATAGTTTATATAATAATCATATTCACTATTTATAATTAACAAGTTCATTAGGAATTACTTATAAATTCATCAAATATATGGTTTAGATCATTTGTAAACTGCAAATTTGTCAATTATACTAGTAAAAGTATACAATATATATTTTTAAAAGTGATGAATTTATGTTTTACATTTTATGAACCTATGCTTTATAACTGATATACTTATCCTCTATGATTTATGAATTTTGATAAATTAGTTTCTAACCATAAGAAAATTAAAAATATTATTTTATAGTTAATTTAAATAGTGTATATATATATATGTGTGTGTGTGTGTGTGTGTGTGTGTATGTATGTATATATGTATGTATGTATGTATGTATGTGTATATATATATATATATATATATATATATATGGGCCTTTTTTTCTACCTCTATCTCAAACCCACGTTCTACTGAATTGAACTAAGAGTGCTTCCTTATCACAATCACCAAAAATGTGGCTGTAAGTAAAAAGATTCTTTTTTAGGTACTTCCGGGAACAGATCCAGTGGAGACGGGGTGGGGCCTGTAACTCAGAGGATTAGAGCACGTGGCAATGAACCACAGTGTCGGGGGTTCGAATCCCTCCTCGCCCACAACCGGCCAAAAAGGGAAGGACCTTTTCTTCTGGAGGTAGGAAAATCATGATCGGAATAGCAGACCCAAAGCTATGGAACTTGGGTCTAAGTTCCCAAAATGCAAAATACAAATAAAGAAAACAAAAAAATTAGAGGGAGGGGTCAAACTTTTGTAAATGAATTCTAATTAGAATTTTCTATTTTATAATAATTAGTAATAATTAGAAATGCAATCTATTAATTATATTCTCTATTAATATAAATTCTATTCTATAAATAGAATTTTATATAAATAAATAGAATTATATATGAATTATGTATAATAATTATAATGAATAATTTATTATATATAATTTGAAATAAAATAATAGAACTTATGCTTGATAGAAATATTAGATCATATAGAATCGATAAATGGAATGGGTTCATTAAAAATTCACAAATGAAAAAATGGAAAAAAAAAAAACATTTATTCCCCTTCTATATCTTACATCTATAGTTTTTTTGCCCTGGTGGATCTCTATTTTATTTAATAAAAGTTTGGAATCTTTGGTTATTAATTGGTGCAATTGATGTTTGATCCCGAAGAAAAGGAAGAGATCTTCGGAAAGTGGGTTTTGTATGATCCGATAAAAAATAAACCTATTTAAATGTTCCTGCTATTCTATATTTCCTTGAAAAAGGCGCTCAACCTACAAGAACTATTCATGATATTTTAAGGACGGTGGGGGTTTTTACGGAACTTCGCCTTAATCAAACACAATTTACTTAATAAAATACAGGGTGCAGGTAATTTATATACATATAATTCGTATACATATATAGCTTTGTATAACCTTTTCTAAAGGAAGAGAATCATAGAATAGCATAGGCAAATAGAGCTTTTGCGCATTTTCGTTAATCCATGAACAGGATCTATATAGACACATAGACTCATGAAGCTATACATCTCCCCAATAGAATTTTGAAATGAAAATATTTTTAATTCAATTTCTAAATTCTTACAAATTTAGAAATTGAATTAAATAATTCAATTTAATTCAATTTAAATAGTTAAATTAAAAAATCTTTGCGGATTGCTCTATAAAACAATTGATACAGTTTGATTTCTCAACCCAATTAGTAGTACCCCTAAAGTCCACTTCTTCCCCATACTACGAGCGAAAGGGAACATAAAGATGCTCCAGGCCACAAGTGCCTTGAACCATTCGGCCATCTCCCCTACATAATGATTATGTCCTAGAAACCGAGTGAATCGCGACTCATTCATATTAGATTGTTGGACAGGTATGGTATGTACAATCAATTCAAACTATCACCCACTTTGATTTCACGATTTATACACGAATCGTTTCAGGATTATAACAGGAACCCCCCTTTTTTTGAATCCATCTCAAGTCAATAACTCGACCGTATGTATATATATATATATATATATATATATATATATATATATATATATATATATATATATATATATATATATACATCTATGTATGTATGTATGTATGTATGTATGTATGTATGCATATATATATATATATATATATGTATGTATGTATGTATGTATGTATGTATGTATGCATATATATATATATATATATATATATATATATATATATATATATATATATATATATATATATATATATATATATATATATATATATGCATACATACATACATACATACATACATACATATATATATATATATATATATATGCATACATACATACATACATACATACATACATACATATATATATATATATATATATATATATATATATATATATATATATATATATATATATACATACATACATACATACATACATACATATATATATATGTGTGTGTGTGTGTGTGTGTA
>CANTUT010000652.1:0-356697 GCA_947687605.1 Reutealis trisperma | reverse complement strand
ACGACCTAATGGTTTATCCCTCATTCATATAAGCGTTCTGTCATATATATGGTCAATGGCTCGGTCAGTTGCTCAGTAGACGCAATAACAACAATTAGACCTAAGTGGTCTTTTAGTAAATCAATAAACAATATTCAACAATTACAATGGTTATGAAAACAAATTAATGAGTTAATAATGAATAACAATAAGGATTTAAAGGCCGATGACGATAATATCAATAATAATCAATAAGCAGTATAAGTCAATTTAATTCAATAGGAATTTCAATAAATCATTTATGATAGGTTACTATGTATCGATATATTTTATAATTTACCTCTCTATGCAATTTCTCTAAGAGACGATCATGTCTACCAAGGGATTTGTAAGATGTTTTTCACTTTAATAATATTTATTGATTAATTCATATATATTTCTTCCATATTTCTCTATTTATCTTGTTTTATTGCTCTTTAACGTCTCACTCTTGCGCTAACTTCTCCTAATGGTATCAGAGCCTAAGCTATAGTTGAATCTGTGAAATTGTTTTGTGAAACTCATGTTGTGTTTCAATTTGACCGTTTAGCTGAGGATAGGCGTCATTAGTCTTGGAGTAATATCGTTAATAGTGATCAGAATAATGGACAGACTATTCAACTGTTTAGGTAACTTTACCAGTAGCTCTGATACCATTAGGGGAAGCTAGCGCAAAAGTGAGACTTTAAAGAGCAATAAAACAAGATAAATAGAGAAATATGAAAGAAATATGTATGAATTAATTGAAAAATATTATTAAAGTGAAAGATATCTTGTAGAAAACTGAATTGAATTAAGCACTCCAAATATCACTCAAAACCACACTAATATTTTACAAAGATTTTGAAAATACACTTACTCAAAGAAAACAAAGAAAACTTAAATTGCTCGATGCTTACAACTAAAATGCATCTGAGCTTATATAAAGATGAAAAAGCTAATCTAATAATTACAAAGTTGGAGTGAGCTGGCAAATCTACGAGCTGGCATCCACCAAGAGATACTTTAGCAAGTGGGAGACAGCATAATTGGTACACTATAAACCCTCTATTTTGCACCTCCAAATGACCGGTATTTGACCACAAATGCATAGAATTAGACTGGGCTTAAACAGCCTCCAGATCTTGTGTCCACCCCTAGAATGTGTCCCATCAGCGGGTCCTGTACCTGATAACCATTAGAGGAAAAACTAATAGCCAATCCTAGATCACACAGTTGACCTACAAAGATGAGATTTACAATTAAGAAAGGCACTAGATACGTATTTGGTAGACTAAGGTTTAGAGTAGAAATACATCCAACATGACTGATGTTCATTTTGCTTCCATCAATAGTATTAGTGGGAGGCAAAAAAAGGTTCTTTGTTTTCGATAGGAACATACTAGTATCAAAGGTCATATGAATGCTATATTCAAAGTCAATTAACCACTGAGTGATACCTGGATATGCAAACATGGCACTAAAGGAGGAGGTACTGGAAGACATAACTTTTTTGAACAGAGACTTGATATTTGAAAGAGTGAGGAAGGACAAACAAGTTGTAGATGGATTTTCTAGTACAATAGTATTAGGAAAAGATATTCCATTCTCTGAGGTTGTGCAGGATTAGTTGATTGTCTCTAGTTCTTGATGGGCAAGTAAGATAGTTGCTTTTAATATGCCCGAGTTTGTGATAGTATCTACACTTGTGAGGCCTTGCCTGAGCACCAGCCTGGTTCGGTAGAGGGAACCAAGATGCTCATTCAGGTATAAACTCATGATGGAACCCTCGAGTTCGAGTAAATAGCTACAAAAATCACTAAACTTTAGCTATTTTTTCAATATGGTCACTAATAAAAATTTTTTTTGCTTGGAAATACCTAAATTTATAAAAATTTTTCATTCGAAGATCACTGGCCGGAAACATAGCGCGGGGTGCTGACATGGCATGCCATATCACTGAGAGATGATGACTCAATATGCCAATTAGGCACCACATAAGCAAAAAGCCACCTAGACGTGCCACGTGGCATGCCATATGGACTTACCCTGCAGCTGATTTTTAATGACATGTCACTTATTGTCCAATGCATGACCGACACGTGGCATGTGGCAGGTGAAATTTTTCTCACCGTCTTCTCTCCTCTCCCCCTGGTTCCTCTCTCCCTCTTTCTGCTCACAGTTGCGATTTTCTGTGTAAAATCTCTCTTCTTCTCTCGCTAAACAAGAAATTGAAATCCATTTAGGGCTTAAGATTTCTATGATTAGTGTTTGGTGTGTAGAACGAGAAAATTGATGCTCAATTTTTGAGTACTTTGGGAATTTAGAAGATAGGATTTAATCGATCTAGGGTTTGGGGAGGAAAAAAAAAAACATACGAGCTAACTTAAGGAGTGCTATCAAAGAAACACAGTGCGGTGAGGTTTTATGGTATATTGAACGAGATGGATTGGAGGCGCAGGAAGGCAGAGGAGCTTGTACCCAATTACTGTAAGTCTCCCTTTTTGTCTTTAAATTTGTTGTTTTTGTCTCTAAATTTATTATTTTGAATGGAGACCTAAGATGATGGGGATTTTGTTTTAGTTGTGTTGGTATGGCTTAGGTAGGTAGTTATTGAATGGGTATAATAGTATATGTTAGGAACTGTAAGAGAAAACTGACAAAAGTGCTCAACCAGTGTAAAATAGGGGCTTTAACAAAAGTGCTAATGTTTATTGTATGTTTATTCTTCGTTGATAGTGGGTTAATTTGTTTAATCTATGTCTAAATGAATTATTGTTGTTAACACATATATGTATAAGCTAACTGAATGTGTAGTTAGGGCTTTGAGATAATGCTTACAGGTTCTGATTTGTATTCTATTAAATTGGCTAAATGTGTTTTTTTTTATTTTTTTTGTCTTTTGTCCAGCTACGAACTCTGACTATTTCACCATTCAATTGCATCATAGTAGGGATTGTGGGTAAGTTGCATATTGTACTGCTGATAAGTTATTTTGACTATTGTACTGCTGATAAGTTATCAATGGTAGAGATAAAAAGTATGGTGAGTGAGTGTGGGCTAAAGGGGAAAATGGCCTATTACTGGCAGAGGCCCAATACTAATTTCTGTGAAGGTCTATGTAGTCTTGATAGTGATAGTGATGTGTTAGAGATGGGTTACAGCATAGACTCTAACAAAATTATTAATATTTATTTGAAGCACACACAAGCTGTATAGGGGACAAATGTGATAGGTGTGAATGAAAATGAGGTGAGTGTGTGCAGTCCTAACCTTAGGCATGGGCAAGATAAGGTGAAAGGGAAAGGAAAATTAACTGAACAGCAGCATTATAACCTTAGGGTAAATAAGTGTAATTCAACTAATGGTGAAGGATGTGAGGGCAGTAGAGGTGAAAGTGAATGTAGTTCAGATGAGAGTGATGAAGATTTTGTGGATCCCTCCACAATATTTGTAGAGAGTGATAATGATGTACAGGATGATGATGATGAGTTGTTTGAGTCCAATGTAGACAAAGATATCGAGAGAGATATGAGAAAGAGACCACTAAGGTCAGTTGATGCATCCTTAGGCAACTTGGATAAGGAATGTGATGATTCAGATTTAGCTCCATCTGATGAACTTCAATCTGCTTCAAAAACAGACAGTGATAGTGAGGTTAAAAAATCAAGAGTGAAGTACCCTGAATTTAGGGCTGAGAGAGACATGGCTAACCCGAGACTAGTGGTAGGTATGAAGTTTAAAAGTTTAGATGAATTCAAGGAAGCTTGTAGGCAATGGGCTAGATTAAATAAGTGGCAAATTAGGTTTGGCCCAAATGACAAACAAAGATGTAAAGCAAACTGTTTGAGGGGTTGTCCCTTTTATATCTTTTGTAATCCCATGGTTTCAGACCCTGCAACTATGCAAATCAAATCTGGGATATTTGAGCATACTTGTAGCAAAGAGCATAATATTAGGCAAGTTACTTCTAGGTGGTTAGCAGAAACCTATATTGAAAGATTTAGGATTGACCCATCATGGAACTTAAACCATTTCATTAGAACTATCCAAGATGACTACCAGGTACATGTAACTACTATCAAAGCCTGGAGAACTAGGAAATTAGCACTGACACTCATTAATAGTGATGAAAAGGAACAGTTTGAAAATTTGATTAATTATAGATTAGAAATACTCAGGTCCAATCCAGGTAGTATAGTGCAAATTGTTAAAGATGATGAGGATCCTAGTAGGTTTGGAGGGATGTACATATGCTTAAGGGCATTGAAGGAAGGGTTTAAAGCAGGTTGTAGGAGAGTAATAGGTGTAGATGGCTGCTTTTTGAAAGGCATGTACGGTGGGCAGCTATTATGTGCAGTCTCCATTGACTTAAATGATTGTATTTACCCACTAGCATGGGTAATAGTGAGAAGGGAGAACAAGTCCAATTGGAGGTGGTTCCTGTCTATGGTTGGAAAGGATTTTGACATTCAAAAAGATCCACGGCATTGGACATTTATGTCCGATAGACAGAAGGTGACTTTTACTTCCATTATTATTTTAATTTGCCATGTTTTTACCTTTTTATTTATATATGCATTTAACATATTTGGTGCATAAAATACTAACATTTGTATTTTGAATTGCAGGGATTAATTCCTGCTTTGGATGAGTTGTTCCCTGCATCAGAAAAGAGATGGTGTGTGAGGCACATCTACACCAATTTTTGAAAGGATTTCAGAGGAAAAGAGCTTAAAGACATGCTGTGGGACTGTGCAAGAGCCAGTTATATTCAAAGGTTCACCAAGTGCATGGAAGCACTTGATCAAAAGTGTCATGAAGCTCATCAATGGCTATGCAACATTGAAGCCAAGCATTGGAGCAGGTCTCATTTTCAGCATCATGCAAAATGTGACCTGTTATTAAACAACATTTGTGAGTGTTTTAATAGTTTTATCTTGGAGTCTAGGGACAAGGGAATTATAACCTGTTTAGAGATGATTAGATGTAAGGTTATGAAAACGTTGTGGAGCAAAAGGGATGCAATGAAAAAAGTGCAGCATCCTATATGTCCTAAGGTTCAAAGGAAGATCAATAAAATTAAAGAAAAGGCAATGCAATACACTTCTTTATGGGCTGGAGGGAATAAATTTGAGGTATTTGGGCCAGGTGGTAGGTTTGTAGTTGATAAGATAGATAAAAGTTGTAGTTGCAGAAAGTGGGACCTCACTTCATTGCCTTGTGAGCATGCTGTTTGTGCTTTGTTGTTAAATAGAGAGAAACCTGAGGAGTATGTAGATGAGTGTTATAAGGTGAGGACTTACCTTAACATCTATAGCCACTGCATAAACCCCCTCAATGGACAAGAATTATGGCCTGTGAGTGATGAGACACCCCTGTTACCACCAGAAAAGCCAAAGCCAAAAAAGGGAAGGAAGGCAAAAATGAGGAGACTTGAACAAGAAGAATTGGAACATTTGGCTAACACGGGAAGGGTAAGCAGGAAAGGGACAGTCATGACATGTAAAATTTGTGGTGTCAAAGGCCATAACAAGAGGTTTCACAATAAGAAAATACCAAATCAAGATTTGCTAAAGGTAATTTTAATTACATTTGCTACATAGTGATTTTCTTTCATTTCATTTACAAGTGTGAGTACTAGTGAGAATGAACTAACTCAATTATTTTACAGGTAGCAAAAATTAAGAAAACTAGAAGAAAACCTTCTACTAATACCTCAAATGCAACTGTTAGCCCAAGCCCATGCACACTTCAATGGATGCCAGATGTGAGAATAATGACTGCAATATTTATTTTTGGAGGTTAATATTCAATTAGATGATTTATGTAGCTCTAATTTTTAAATTTTTTTGTAGGGGAACAGTAGAGTGACTAATGATGCCATTTTCCAAGTCAATTATGGAAATCCTACTATCACAGAGGTAAGTCACTACACTATGAGGGGGATTCACTGAACTCTCAGTTTTTGCTTCATAATCATGACATAAGGTTGGATTTTCATACTTACAGGCACCTAACACTAATGAAGGTGAAGTTCATGATATTGGTCCAAGTGCTCCTATTTCATAATAAGGAGCCTCACAGGTATTACACTAAACTATGAGTTTGTGCTTAGTAATTATTTTACTGAGATTGGATTTCTATACTTACAGGCACCTAACACTAATGAAGGTGAAGTGCATAATATTGGTCCAAGTGCTCCTATTTCACAACAAGGAGCCTCACAGGTATTACACTAAACTATGAGTCTGTGCTTAGTAGTTATTTTACTGAGATTAGATTTCTATACTTGCAGGCACCTAATACTAATGAAGGTGAAGTATATAATATTGATCTAAGTGCTCCTATACTTTCACGAGAAGGAGCCTTACAAGTATGACTTCTATATTACAATTAAAGAACATTATTTCATAATGCAATTTTTTAACTGGAAATATTCAAAGATCCATTTTCATCCCTGCAGGAATCTAATACAAATGAATTTGAAGTGCATGATGTTCGTCCAAGTGCCCCTATACTGGTTCAACAAAGTGAATCACAAGTATGATTTTGAAATTCAAGTAAAACCACTAATGTAGAATCTGCAATGTTTTGAATGGTAGGGTTGAGAATGTTAACCTTGCCGATATTTAATCTAATTCAAATATACAGGATCTGGCCAGACCATGGGACATGGACAAATATGGTGACATAGACATATTGATAGAATCATTAATTGATGGTGATTGCTCCTCTGATGATGAACCTGTGAACATTGAAAGGTATTATATTAAACCTATTTATGTTGCAGTATTTGGTACACCTGAACATGAAATAATGAGTTTCTTTCCATGCAGGATCATGCTAAGTTAAGAAGACAGAAACCTCCACCAAGAGTTGGATTGAGCAGAAGACCAATTACAAGAAATATGATGGGATCTGCCCCAAGCACCTTCAAAGGTCCAAAAACCATGTTCACTAACAGTCATGCAAGCATGAAGGGTCATTCATCTCTAATATAGTCCAAACTACCGCATCACTTGTATTGGATGTTGGTGAAGACATAAATGCATATACTAGGAAGCAAGGGAAACAGCAAAGGAAGCACACCTAATCTCTGAAGTTTGGAAGAATTTAACGAGTGTACATGTCAACACTGAACATGTTTTGTTGTGTTTTTTTGGATTGTCTGTAAATTTTTTGGGTATTTGATGTATTTCACACACACTGCTCATGGATAGCTCACAGGGATGATAGCATATTTTTCTTTCTGGCAGTGTGCTTTGGCTTTTGAATAGAAAAATTTAAATGTGTGTTGTGAATATGACATATGGGAATCTCTCACATGTCAATTAGACAACACCAATAACTCTGTATATTTTTGGCCGACACATTATAGGAATCCAATGACTAATGCATTTTATATATTGTACTGAGCCATTCAATTATTTTCTTTATATTATTAAATGAATTTCAATTGATCTGCTATGTAATAATTAATTATAATAGTAGCTTTCAAATTTGCCATTATAGAAAGTATGGACTGTTATTTTATAACAATTGTAAGATAAAAACAATCAAAGTTAATTATCATTTAAAATTAGCATTCTTGGATACACAGTTAGAGCTACTAATCACTGATGTATACACTACAACAAATGGTAGCTCAACAAAATAGCATAACCCTTACATAACCCCTAAAATGATCAACACCTAATTTCATATCCCTTTCTCCCTTCACTAAGCTCTCAATTTTTTAAACTAACACCAACAAATAAACCAAATACAAATACCCCAAACATAAAACAGTAGAAGCAACATGAACTTCTCATTGAAACTTGCTTCTGGCCAACTATTTCAACTATCCCTTCTCCATCAATTTCATCATCAACTGCACACTTGTGATAGTTTACACTGTTTTTACACCTACCGTAGCTTACATTGCTTTCACCCCTACCATAGCTTACACTGCCTAAATCTCTATTATAGCTTGTCCTGCCTTCATCAAATGTAAACCTCCTTGAGTGTCCCTCCTCTATGGTTTGTGGATCAATCCAATCAAAGAAATCGCAATATCCATGCTGATCCTATTCAAACCAGGATTAATCAAATTACTAACAGATACATCACCAATTGATACTGATGTGCAATATTTTATTCAAGGAAGAAAACAAAATGACAAAATTAATCACAAAACATACAATAAATTTGTAACTTACATCCTTATAATTCCTGTATCTAACATATCGCCTGCCAGGATTCAAAACAGAGCTTGAAGTCTTTAACACACATGGAAGCCCGCATTTGCAACGAGGGATGATCACTTAAGCCATGAAAAATCTAAGGTAATATAAATTGTGTTATTCAATTTTATTTTTTTAGGGTTGGGTTTGGGTAATAGATGCTTTCACTCCTCTATGGTATGTAGATGGTGAGAGGCAGAGATTTTTTAGAGATAATAAATGGATTAGCAAGCAAAGCAATAAGGAAAAGAAGAAGCAAGAAACCCTAAAGAAGAAAAAGAGGCACAAAGAATCTTAACTGCGAGCAGAAAGAGGGAGAAAGGAACCAGGGGGAGAGGAGAGAAGACGGTGAGAAAAATTTCACCTGCCACATGCCACGTGTCGGTCATGCATTGGACAATAAGTGACACGTCATTAAAAATCAGCTGCAGGGTAAGTCCACGTGGCATGCCACATGGCACGTCCAGATGGCTTTTTGCTTATATGGTGCCTAGTTGGCATGCTGAGTCATCATCTCTCAGTGACATGGCATGCCATGTCAGCACCCCGCGCTATGTTTCCGGCCAGTGATCTTCGGATGAAAAATTTTTATAAATTTAGGTATTTCCCGGCAAAAAAAAATTTTTTAGTGACCATATTGAAAAAATAGTTAAAGTTTAGTGATTTTTGTAGCTAATTGCCCCCTCGGGTTCAGATTTGGTTGATTTTGAAAATGATTTTT
This sequence comes from Reutealis trisperma, assembly GCA_947687605.1. NCBI lineage: Eukaryota > Viridiplantae > Streptophyta > Magnoliopsida > Malpighiales > Euphorbiaceae > Reutealis > Reutealis trisperma. The sequence continues at coordinate 347,754 of CANTUT010000652.1, read as the reverse complement.
GGGAGTCGCCACCTTAATTTATTTTTAAATGGAAAAATTAAGAAAAAATCCAATTGACTCCAATTCATTAATTTTTAATTAATTTAACCAAGGATAAAACCACTAGCCTTAAACCAAGTTGAGTTCAGGGACTAGATTTTGGTTTTAGATAATCTAAATTTGGCTTTTAGCTTTAATTTGACTTTGAAAAACTAATTTTATGGATGACAAATATCATATGACAATATCATGATTAATGCATGAGTATGGTATGAGTGCAATGAGAAAATTAAAATGAAACATTCATAAATTACAAAAGAGAAAATGAGATTGATTGGGATTTGGATTTGAGGTTTGGATTTAGATTCCAAACATGCCTACGTACCCCATTGAATGGGGATCAAAACTCACATAGTTCATTCCACGATTAAGTAGAGGCGTCAAGGAATTGATCATATTGATTTTGGTTTAGGTGTTTTGAGAGTAAGGAAAAAGGTTGATACCTTTACTTTTGAAAAGCGGAGGGTTTTATCTGACCGAAATTCTGTTTTGTCGGGATCGGTTAATTGGATTAATTGAAAAATTAATTAATTAATTAAAATAATTAATTAACTAATTAATATGATGAAAAGGATGGATGGATTAATTAATTAATTTGGATGAAAAAGAAAAATGACTAATTTGATTTTAAAGAGTGATTAAGTAATTAATTAAAAATATTAATTAATTAATTAATTGAGTGATTAAAAAAAAGACAATTTTAGTTAATTAAAAAGATTAATTAACTTGGTTAAGATAAGGATAACTATCAACTCTAACTCCAGGTGTGTTTGAAATAAGGAAATAGAAGAGCTATTTATAGGAAAATGAGGTGAGGGTGATTTGTGAAGTGAAAATGTGAAAAGACAAAAAGAATAAGGCTAAAAAATATTTAAAAAAATGAAAAAGAAGGGCAATTTGGTCAATTTGACACGTAGGACTGACAAGGGCAGTGCGAATATCGCCACGCAGGCAAGCGCAAACTGCCTCATCTAAGAGACGTGGCTGCAATGCCCCAATGGTTGCGGATTCATGCTGTCGAGCCGCATCGGGCCTGATATGGCTTGGCTCGCTTTTTCAGGTGCTTCTTTGGTCCGTTTTTGAGACTTTTGGGTCAGTTTTTGGGAGTTATAGAGCTCAGAAAAACTATCGGTCAGTGTCGATAGGCTCAAAATTAATTTTAGAACATTTTAACAGTTAGTTTAAGAGAAAATCTAGTCAGTTTTGGAACAATGCTATTTGGTACAGAAGGTCTGATCAGGATAGGAAAAATGTCAGATTGTGCCAAGAATACTTTAGTTGATTTTGAAGAGTTTAAAATTAATTTTGGAAGTGCTGAAATAAGGGTTCACAACACTCAATAGCTGGACAATTAAATAAATAATGGCCAGATCGATTACAATTCCTATATTGCTGAGATGAGTGAGTTTGTGATGGATTATGAGTAATTAGAGCTTCATCAGATGAACCTAGTGTGCCAATTTTCAAATGAGTTTCTTTGAAAATCAACTCTTTGACAGTTGTTTCAAGTATTAGAAGAGGATCTCTATGTAATAGAGAAACTCAAGTAGGTTCATATTCAAACTGAAGAGTGATTTTGGCTTGGGAAAGCTGATTCCAAATGTGTTGCATTTGGCTAAGGAAATCTTTGACAAATTGTCTAGATTCTTGCCTCACATTATTTAGAATACTATATAACTAATAATGATGAGCAAGACCATAAATTGTGTATTTGTTTTCAAGAAAAACTCAAATTTCTTTGGCAATGTCAAATTGATCAAATTGAATGTGAATAGATAGAACAGAAGTGTTATGGAACCAAGTAATGATCTGATGATTTTCACTATCCCAATCATTAACATGATTATTGTAATTTAACTCAGCTTCATCTTGATTATGGACAGGTTTGGGAGGTCTATCAATGACAATTCTCCAATATTTGATCCCAACAGGATAGCTTTTCCTGCTTCTTGCCCAAAGATTATAATTTGTGCCATTTAAAATGGTCACAATAAGTTGAGCAACATTGATTTTCTCTATAACTTTAAAATAAAGAGAGAATTTCACAAATCTAATGGCAAAATGAATTTAGGAGATTAAAAAAACTTAGGAATCTGTTTTTGATATCTGAAAATAGTACAGAAGTGCTTGAATTAGTTAGTCATACTTAAAGTCAACTAGTTTAATTGAATCAACTAGTAGTACACGTGGTGATATCTGAATGGTGGCTGGAATAAGGGTGTACCAAAACACAGACACATTGGAATATTTGATGATGTGGCAAGTGATGTGGACCGTAATGCTAACATGGTTGGACAGAGCAAGACTCAATGCTGACATGGCTGATTACATGTCTGATGACATGGTAGGACACGTGGCTGATGACTGTGTAAAGGTGCTAACGTGGCGATGACATGGACATATGACATGGTCATCTTCAACCTTTGTTGGCTCATGTGGCGCGTGCGGAAGACTCTGGTGCTCCGGTTTGGCTTGAAATGAATCTCAAACTAAGAGCTACGTGATGGTATGATCAGACAAAATATTTCTGATGTGAAAAATAAATTGAACTTTTCACAATATTTTAAAAATGCAAAAAATGATTTCATATAAACATGGGATTTGATACCATGTTATCAAAAATGCTAGAGAGAGAATTGAGAATTTGATATTATCAGAAATATTGGAGAGAGAACAGAGAATTTGTTATTGATCTTTTATGTATTACAAGAGTTACTAAGGCTATATATATATATATATATATATATATATATATATATATATATATATATATATATATATATAGCCTTAGTAACTCTTGTAATACATAAAAGATCAATAACAAATTCTCTGTTCTCTCTCCAATATTTCTGATATATATATATATATATATATATATATACAAGAGGATTAAGCAATAACTTAAACTCAACTAACAACTAATATCTACTATCTAACAACTAACAATTAACAACTAATATCTTTTAACATCATATATTATTTATTTAAGTTATTTATATGTCATATAGTATTTTATACTATTTATTTAAGTTATTTAGATGTCATAGATCAAGTTAGAAAAAAACTAGTAATTTATAAACAAGCTGAGCAAATCAAAGCTCGATTTGATAAGGATAGACCAGTGAATTACTGCATGTAAACGACGCTGTTTGAACAAGGGAATAAACCATGACCTAAAGACTTTCACCTCTCATTTTTTCTTTTAACTGCCCTCCTTTCTCCTTGCGTCTCTCTCTCTCTCTCTCTCTCTCTCTCTCTCTCGCGGCTTCTATCAAAACTACCTGTCGCTTACGCTTCAACCCACACTGCGTCGACGATCCTGTTCATCAACTCAGGTTCCTTTAAACTTCTTGCACATCTCAATGAATAAAGTTTTTTCTTTTTATATATATATATTGAATGATGGAAGTTTTAAATGAGAAACTATCAGATTGTACGATACTGAATTGTACTATTAATTGTCATTTTGCTCGTTAGTTTTGGTAATTATCGGTTTGTTTTAGGCTTATGAGGCTCTTCCCCTTTCGATTCGAAACACACCACTGTTAAAGGCCAAAATCTCAAATCTCGAGAAAACAATGAGGGGTTTTAGGAGCTTGATATGGCGACCTTTGTTTCGCGGTCGAGAAATACATACTACTTGTCGTTTAGCTTCTTGCGGTGCAATACATCTGATGACGACTACAACGTCTTTTTTGGATAATCAAAGCAATAATTCAGTTTCTGGTTTCAAATCCTTGAGATCTTCTTTGCTCCCAGAGCAATGGACCCATTTTGCAGGTTCGTTTGTTTTAATCGATTCTTGTTTTTACTTTTGCTATATTTTTTCTTCACCTTGTCTTTGATTCGCTGGAAAAGAAAAGGATAGAAATTGATAGTTCGAATTTCCTATGTTTTGATTTGATAGTTGCCTTTGGTTGTTTTGATTTCTTTAGCTTTATTACTTTCACTTATAAAAGAGTTACGATGGTGATTTGCATAGGGCAGAGGAGGACTATGTTTATACAGACTCAATCAACACCCAATCCATCATCACTTATGTTCTATCCTGGGAAGCCAGTAATGGATGTTGGGAGTGCAGATTTTCCCAATGCTCGTTCAGCCATGAATTCTCCATTGGCAAAAGCCCTTTATGGAATTGATGGTAAGCTACTATTATTAATCTTCTTTTGTGTTGATGTGCTTTGACATTTCTTCCAAAATCTGGTTTCTCTAGTCTTGAAGTTTTATCCAGTTCTTTCTCGTGATGGTTTTGGGTTAGGTTTGATATTTATGAGGTTGATAGTTAAATACTTAAAGTGAATGCTACAGAATTTAAGGAAAAAATTTTCTTAATTTTTCCTTGTTTTGTTTGTTACTAAAGAAAGGAAAATAGAATAAATGGAAAATTGTACAATCTTATTCTTTTGACAATGTAAATTTTTTATTTTTAAAGGTGAAATTCGGAAGGAAAATTGTGTTAGTGTGTGTTTAAGTACAACATTTCAGCATAAGGTGTAAGTTCAACCTATGATTCAGATATTTCCTTTCCAACATTCATTTCACCATATGAAAGAAAACGTAATATAATAAAGTGGAAAAATCCATTCTCTTTCCTTTCCTTCTTGTCTCTCATTATTTGGTTTTCCCTACTCAAGTTTCCTTAAGTTAATTCTAGAGAGTCACAACCTTTTAAAGTGCATGGGAGTATTGTCGTATTGTCAAAGTTGGTTGTCAAGATACTAGAGGGGTTAGTTATTGGAAGGAAAAGCATTTAATTGTGATTTGAAATAGGGAAAATAGTGTTTAGTGTCTGTGAATTGAATTATAATTTGGTGGGCTTAGGTTTAGCAAGCAAAGTTTTGCTTTTGGTGGCCAGAACAAGATATTCAAATTGCAGAAATTCTTCTGGAAGCAGTAAATTTAGTTGTTTATTAAAGGGTTATCTGGATGGTTGATGAGGAAATGGCTAGGGATGTATTTAATTGATGCAAATAAGAAAAAGAAAATTAATGGTTTGTTCTCATGTATTATTTTTAATAATATAGGATATCTTTTTTATATTTGTTTATTTGGAAATTAACTAGTTTTCTATCTATAATTTTCCTGTTTACAAAAAGCAGAAATCCTTATTATCTAGAGATTTGTTAGAATCAGAGTTCTTTCTATGGAGTGATACAACGTATTTAAGGTATAGGTTACTATTTACTAATAATCTAAAATAAATGAAGTGAACATAGTTCTTCAGTTCTGGATAATCAGTTATTCAATGAATATGAATTTCAACTACTTTGCTTATTTGAATTGGGTGATGCCATCATATTCAAAGAATATATGAGGCATTCTTGGGGCATTCTTGGTAGTTGTTAGTGTAATCCAGCTCTATTTTGTTTGCTTGTGAGTTCAAACAGATATGTCTTTATCTCTGAGTTGTTAAAACAGATATGCCTTTATCTCTGAGTTAATTCCCTTAGTTTTACCAATCAGTAATCCCAATTCAATTCTTCATTCTTTTCCCTTGATGTCGTACATTAGCAATGAATAGATTTGTAATGGTTGGTAAGGCTTGGAAGTGATTAAAGCAAGTAAAAGAAAAGAAGATGAAGATTAGTTTCCGTGAGCGAGCCTTTATGTAGGGTTCTGTAGTTAATTTACTTGGGAAATGTGATGGTAGTTGATGAATAATTTGGGTTGATTTTGATTTAGGACAGATTTAGATAATCTGTTCTACTTTGAATTTTTCAGAAAATTAAAGGGTTAAAATTGAAAATCCAGGGTTGAGTTTATGAAAATAAGATCCGGACAAGGATTAAGGAAAGGAAAAGGGGAAAAAAACTTCTAAGAGTCACACTTAGAAGGTCTAGGAGTCACACCTAGGGTTGAATTGAGTCACACAATTCTTGGCAATAATGCAGGATTTGTTTTATTGAATCTGAAAGTTGTTTAATAATAGTTATAAGCCTAAGTATTTATAGAGTTGAAACTAATCCAAATCATGTTTGGATTAGGAATCCTACACTAGTTCTCCAACAAGGAAAACAAATTAATACTAACTAGGAAATACTAAACCTACTAAAACTCCTAAATAAAGACTGAATAATAAAAAACTACTACAATAGAAATTGAACAACGATTTCCGGCAATGCTAGAAATTACAAAACTTTCCTTAATACCTAAAGTAATGAACCAGTAGCTGTATTATATAAATATACCCATTATAACTCTAAAAAGGCTGAAATTACTTTATAATTTCTCTAATAAATCCCATATTAAATCTAACACATAATTCTAAGCTTGAATTCTTTAATTTGAAGTTTCTTGTCTTCCTATTCTCCATCATTCTCCCCTTGTTGGAAAAAAACTCGACCTCGAGTTTTGAAGTGCCTAAGAAACAAACAAAACAATTCCTTGAATGACCATTTTGTTTCCTTGGTATTCAATAAAAGTAGAAACATTTGAAATCTTATACTGCACTTGCTTATTAATTTACTTGGAATAACAGAGTCCATTTCTTGCATTCCAACATCTTTGGTATCTTCAACAATAAAGTTAAACCCTTTTGTCCATTCTAATTTTCCCATGTCTTCTTGTTTTGCTTCAACATGCTCTGCCTTTTCTTCATCCATACCCTTGTCTAAAGACCTTCAAGATTCATCTTTACCTTTCCAAACACTACATATGTATTCATTGTAATATTAGCCTGCTGAATTGACTTTTCAACGCACATTGTTGCTTTTGGCGCTTGTTCTTGTGGATTCAAGTCTAGGAGCATACTTGGTCTTTTAAGGCTTTGAGAAGACAATTCTAGCTTTTCAACTTTATTTTCTGGCTGATCAATCTGCGGAATAGGCTCATCTATGTGCTGTCTTGGTTTTATTGCTTCATGATTTTGAGTCTCCAGTTGCAGATTTTGCGTATTAAGCCTTTTAGCTGGTAGTTGTGGCCTTTTCACTTCCCTTTCTGGTTGAACAACCTGCAACAGAGGCTTTTCTTGTTGTTGGCTTAACAGTTTAGCCTCTATTGTAGACTCATGAAGCATATGTGAATGCTGTACAGCTTGTATGCCTTGTTGCCCTGAAATTCTTAGTGAAAGTTCTTGCATTTGTGCCTGCTTTTGGAGAGGTCGCAATACCATTGACATGCTGCCCTTTTGTAAAGTATTCACCTGTTCCCTCATCTTTGAAAGATAGTTAAAAAGCATATATTTTTCTTTTAATTTTGCTTTCATATCATCCCATGTTATCATTAATGGTTGTCCTGTTCTTTGCCAGTCATTCTCAACACCATACCACCATAATTTTGCAAATCCCGTTAGCTTCATCTTGGCAAACCTCACCCTTCGATTATCGTCCATATCATACCAATCAAAGTATGACTTGATACTACACAACCAATCTGAAAATATTGTGGGATTTACATTGCCTTCAAAATCTGGGACATCTACCTTGACTTTCTTGGTGATATCTTCAGCTGTATCTTGTCCTTGATTTTGTAGGTTTTGATTAACTTGTGGACATTGTTCTCCAATAATCTTTGATGCAACTTGTACACTGAGGGCTGGTTTTTGCAGAAAGATTCGACTACTAATGGTTTTGGAAGTTTGATTGCTAGGATTTGAAGGGATCCTTCCACGCAACTCATCGTTCATAGCCTCTATCCGATTCTTTGAACTTATCTTATCATTCAATTGATCAAAATTTGATTCACGCTTTTGATAAAAAAAATTATGCTTTTCAAATTGGTTCAAGTGATTAGCCGTTGGCATACAACTATACACTGAATTATATACCTTTTCACACAGCCTTTTGCGATAGTACGGTGGCTAAAATTTTTCTTGAAGCATTGTTTTCATCTCTTGCTATGTATTAATTTGCAGTTGCCTTCCTATTTGTATATTGTACTCAATACTATACCACCATAATTTTGCAGATCCCATTAAACTCGACCTTGCAAATCTTACCTTTCTTGCTTCCTCGAAGTTGTAGCGATCGAAATAAGATTCATGAAAATCAATCCATTCATAAAATTTTGTAGGAGTACCTCTTTCGAAACATGAATCAAATATCCCCATTGTTGATGAAATTCAAGACATCAAACTTCTAAGATCTTGGGGCTTTGATACCAAATTGATGTAGGATAGATTTAGATAATCTGTTCTACTTTGAATTTTTCAGAAAAATTAAAGGGTTAAAATTGAAAATCCAGGATTAATTTTATGAAAATCAGATCTGGACAAGGATTAAGGAAAGGAAAGGGGAAAAAAACTTCTAAGAGTCACACTTAGAAGGTCTAGGAGTCTCACCTAGGTTTGAATTGAGTCACACAATTCTTAGCAATAATGCAGGATTTATTTTATTGAATTTGAAAGTTGTATAATAATGGTTACAAGTCTAAGTATTTATAGAGTTGAAACTAATCCAAATCATGTTTGGATTAGAAATCCTACACTAGTTCTCCAACTAGGAAAACAAACTAATACTAACTAGGAAATACTAAACCTACTAAAACTCCTAAATAAAGACTGAATAATAAAAAACTACTAAAATAAAAATTGAACAACGATTTCCAGCAATGCTAGAAATTACAGAACTGCCCTTAATACCTAAAGTAATGAACCAGTAGCTGTATTATATAAATATACCCATTATAACTCTAAAAAGGCTGAAATTACTTTATAATTTCTCCAATAAATCCCATATTAGATCTAACACATAATTCTAATCTTGAATCCTTGAATTTGAAGTTTCTTGTCTTCCTATTCTCCATCAGATTTGACATAAGAAGGGAATCAAATGGAGCAGGAAGTCTAGGCTCCATGTGTTCTTTCTTTATTTTATTTCTTGAAAACCAAAAACAATTTATTTTCTTTAATGAGCTGTTATATTTTCTTGACTCTGGAAAACTATAATTAAAACCATATGCATAATTGTAATGGTGATGGAGTGATTCAGTGGGTCAATGATGCTGGAGCAGTTGCGGTGATTATGGAGATGGTGGTGTTGGGGCTGTTGTGGTTGCGTGATAACAAGAGTGGTGATGCTGGTGGCAAAAACTTTAGCAATACATGGTCATGGTAATGATAGTGCAACAATGGTGATTAGGTGATAGTGGTAGGGATGTGGTTGAGATAGTGGCAATTGTGGAAAAGATGATGGTGGTGGTGACAATGTGGGTGTTGAAAACATTGGACAAGTGAAAGCGATGGAGAAATACTATGGCGACGTAGTGGCAACAGCCATGCCAGAGATGGTTTTGGAGCACAAACACAGAAAAAACTACAAATTGCTGTCCCTCTCTTTCTCTCTCTTGGAATTGTTTCGGAAATAAGGCATGTAAAAAAGATGGAAACTGTTTAAACGAACCTGCTTTGTGTTACTGAACTGATTCTTTGAATCAAGATGAACAACAAAAGATAATAGAGCATTAAAAATGAAGAAAACATAGTGAAATAGAAATAAAACACTCCTTGGCACACACCCTTAAATTCAATCAATATATTGAATAGTTAATTTTTGAAAGCTTTAGAGTTTAGATGATCACTACAAGAATATGTATGATGTATTATGCGAACTCTTGGGAATTTTTTTCATTCCACAAGAATTATCACTTTTCATAAGAAAGTAACATATACTTGAAATGAAAATCCTTAGACTGTTAGAAGTTCCCAGAGGATTCTAGATTCAACTGATCAAAGCATAAAATATTTCACTTCTTCACATGTTGCTCAAGGATCTCAGACAAGAAAATTTGGAGTGGTTTAATTTGAAATTCCCGTAGAAGACAGCAACTGAATTCTTTTCCCTAGTTTGATTTGTCAAAATACTATAGTAGGTAAAAGAATTATGTTTCCAGAAGATAAAAATTATGGAGATTTATTGTCAAAGTAAATTTGAGTGTACCATTTACCTAATATAGCATGCTTAATCACACTACGACCAAAGTGAAACTGTGTGGTGATTGGTGCAGGTCTGTTCCATTTGATGCGAATCCCTATTACTAGATTTCAAATGTTGGAGGAGAATCTTTTGCAATTTTTCTTGCTCCTTAATTACTGGATTTCCAATGTCGATTCCCATTTTTGCTTTTCTGCTTTCTAATGGTTAAAGTGGACTGGAAAAAGTCATCAAAAATTATTTATGTTGTGATTGATGGTTTCAGGTCCAAACATTTCAATTCTTTTTTTTTTTTTTTTTAAAGAATATTCATTTGGATTGGGAAGTACCAAGTATACTTTAACCAGGGCATTAAAAAGCTCCTATGACACAGCACATTGCCTGTTATATAATGGGATTCCATTCTAAGGATCTGATATGTTATTTTATGTTTCATGTCAAGAAATTTAGATTCCCATTGACACTGCTGTATCACACTCTAAGGGCCATCACAGAGTGTTTCACTTAATTGGCAATGGCTGTAACAGCCATTACTGTTATATAAATTACCAACTTTCTTTTTTTCTAATTGTCTATTCCTTGTCTTGGTCAGCCACTCATTGGAACCTCACCTGTAGATTCTTCTCCTACTTTTATACCCTTATCTAACTTATTATGGCATCAAATTTTGTAGTGTACCTGATTTTAAAGAACAAAACTTGCACAAAAATGCTTTTGGCTCACTTTTTGGTGGTGATCACCAAGTCTTTCAAGTAAATCATGTTTCATTATTCATTAAAATGTTCTTTGAGGTGTCATTGTGTTGGGGTTTTGCATAGTGACATTCTTATTTTAATAATGTGTCTAGTCATTTTTTTGTTTCATTTTTTTTAAGGGTAAATTACTCTCACTCTCTTAGGTTTGACCTAATTCGCTAGTCAATCCTTGTTTCTTTAAAAACATATTATTTAGTACCTAATCAAGTAATTTTGGCGACTGAATATAGGAGAAAAGTAAAAAATACCCTAATTTATCTGCAAAACTCCTCCTCACACATTATATAGTAAGGTGTTGGAAAGCGAACAACACTTATGGACTACCTGATTATAAAAACATAAGTACTTCAAATCCAACAAAACTCTCCCTCAAGGCTGTGTAGGGAGAGTTTTGTTGATACACTAGGGTGTTTTTGGACTCATCCCATGCAATTAACCTCCAAAGTCACCTATTTTTATGGATGGATTAAATAATTGATATTTTCAAACCTTAGGGAGTAAATAATATATTTTTAAAAAATAGGACTGAGTATTGTAAAGTTCAAACTTCAAGGGGGTGGATAATTTACCCTTTTCCCCAAATTCATGGCAACTGCAACCAATTTGATCTGATTTGCCAACAGCATTTCCAGTTCTGTTATTTGAAACTCAGGGCTTAACCTTGTTTTCTTTTCTACAGGAATTACTCGAGTTTTCTTTGGATCTGACTTTGTCACTGTAACAAAATCAGATGAAGCTTCTTGGGATTTCCTGAAGCCTGAAATATTTGCTGCAATAATGGATTTCTATTCATCTGGGCAGCCATTGTTTCTGGACTCACAAACTGCTGCAGCAAAGGACACAGCTATTCATGAGGTGCATCTTTAGTTTATTGATTGATTGAAGCTTGTTGAAAAAATGTCAAATTGATATTAGTCTTCCACATTCCTGAAACTAAAATTTCTCCAGCGGGTTAGCATTTAACTTTTAGTACGTGCCTAACTAGATTAAGATTTTCCTTTGCGTGTTAAATCTAGTCAAGCACATGAGCCAAAGCTTGATTAATAATGAGTACCCAGAAAAATCCTTGAATCTCAGTTTCATTTCTGTAAAGGAGTAAATATCTGGATGCATAGCCTATCAATACCCAGTTCCCTGGGTTTAAGCACTTGATCATAGATTTTTCATTGATTTAGTCCCGTAAGCAATAGCACAGGGATGGCGGCAGGGCTATAATAAAGAAGCCGCAGGAAGCATTGATAAGCTGCTCAATGAAATTTTAAGATGAAAATCATGTAGACACATAAAAATGTATCAAGTCCATGATTTTCTAGAAAGTTAGTCATAGATGAAAGTTGCATTTCTAGTTTTTCGCTGTATTTGGAAGATCATTCCCAAATGCAGTTATTTGATACATCTCTAACTGCATTGGGGTGAAGTGAACAGTTGGACCAATAGAGATCACAGTTATTATACTTGCTAATGCACTTCACTCATTGAGTTGTCCCACTAATGCCAATCAATATCCACATTGGTGATTGTTTTTATGTTATTTATGGATGCTTTCATCCATTTTGAGCTTATGTGGTTTGAAGTTCAATAGAATTGTTCTTAATTAGCTTAATGTCTTGTCATCTGAAATATCATTTAGTGTATCACTGCCGAAAGAGCTTAGTCAAACAACTGATTTAGCACTGGAACTTTGGAAATTTAATTGCTTATTTAAAAAATATCTTTGAAGTATTTAGGCTATGTTTAGCTCCTAGAATAGCCAAGTAATAGAATAGCTATTCCATGTAGAATCGTTATTCTAAACATTGGTTCAAATTTTAGACAAAAAATACTAATTCCATAGAATAGTATTTTTACAATTTTTATGAAATACATATTTCACAAAAAATTAAAGAATTTGTTTTTTTTAGACTATGGAATAGAGTATTTCCATTTTTTCCCTTAAAAAAATCCAATCTTACCACTATTGCATTTTTTTTTAATTTTCAGATTTTTATTTTTTAAATTTTAAGTAAAACAAAAAATTTATTTATTATGCATTTAAAGTATTTCTTAAATAAAATTTGGTAAAATTATATTTAATTTTAATATTAATAGTGAAATTAATTTACAAGGATATTATGGTTAGTTATGTGGAATATAATAGTTATTTTATGCTATAAACTATATTATGGAATTAGAATAATTTATTATATTCTTATCATATTCTATTCCTCAAGAATAGTTATTCTATTCTATATGTATTCTATTCTACAAACTAAACATAGCCTTAATTCTGTATAAATCTCTGAATATGGAAAAAATTAATGCTTTTCCATGCAGGATGACTCAGAAACAGTTGCAATGATTAAAGAATTGTTGGAGACTCGTATTCGACCAGCAGTGCAAGATGATGGTGGAGATATTGAGTATCGGGGATTTGATCCGTAGGTTTTCCTCCTTTTGGTAAAATTTATCGAGCATTGGATAAATAATCTGTTTTGCCATTCATCATCTATTGAAACTTTATTTGTTTTTTCTCAGAGAAACTGGAATAGTCAAGTTGAGAATGCAAGGAGCATGCAGTGGCTGTCCAAGCTCATCAGTTACTCTGAAATCTGGGATTGAAAATATGCTGATGCATTATGTATCAGAGGTAACAAGTGAAAATTTTCTAAAATTTGTATGACTTACAGCACTAGCCCAGTAGCCTGACATTTTTGTATGATCTTAAAACTTTTGTCTTGCATTGTAAGTTGTAAAAAACTAGGTAAATACGCACTCTACAAGTTCTTTTATATTTGTGTGTAGAGAGACAAACTGAAGTTGATTGAAGCTATTATGAACTTATTTCTGTAACACTGGATTAAATCAAGCATAACAGTACTAGGATAAAGATAATGCCCTTTAGAATTTGCATGATGACAAGAGAGTACTGAAACTTAATATTGGGTCAACATATTTCTTTGGACTAGAGCATTGCAGATCTGATTAGGGTTAGCTTGGTGAATTATGTTATTAGTTCTTGAAAGAAAAGGAGGAGGATTATGATTGCTTCTGATTTATAGAACTCCTGATTCTGAAAATTGTGAATTAGTGCTTGGAGCCCCTAAATAAGGCTGAAAGGGGGCCAGCATGGAGTGATTCTGTAATTATCCCTTTTAGCACAAGTTTTGGTTCTATTGTTCCTGGTGTGTCATGGCTGGATATGAAGAGCCTGCCTAGAAGCATGAATAAATATCTTTAGAAAGAGAGATTTTGTGTTCAAGGATTTCAGTGCATGCTACCAATAAAAATAAAAAGTGTGCACACGACACAACATTTATTATGTGCTTGCAAACTGTGAATTATCTTGCTTGGTGATTTCTTTCCTCTTTGTTATTGGTGCTACTGTCTTATTGTTTAACATAAGGTGTGCTTGACACATTGTTCCGTGGCCCCTGGTTGCTATTGCTGCAATTCTTAGCTTCTCTTTAAGTTTGTGGTTTGTATACTTAAGAAAATAATGTAAAAATATGCAGGTGAAAGGAGTGGAGCAAGAATTAGACGCCGAAGATGAGGCAGCATTGGCTGGCCAGATGGAGTAGTTCTAAATTTTTTTTTTCCAATTTATTTCTTACTAGTGTAGTATATCAGATATGTGAGGTCGAAGAGAGGATTTCTGATATGCCTCCCTGTACAGGAGCAAATAAAGTTTGCGCATTAAACTTGCTTTCTTCATCAGTAGAGTTATGTTACTGCCTTACCTGTAACCTTAAATTCAAGTGCAAGAGAAAAACTTAGTTTGCAAACTATTCATTTTTGTCTTTGAATAAAATTTTCCATGCCTAACCTTTTGTGAGGATTGAATAATCTTTGTTTCTTCGTATCTCTGTTTGGCATAAATCTAAAAATTGTAGATTTTCCGGATTACTGCAGTCCTGATGATATTCCCATGAGTTGATCTGAATCAATAAATTTGATAGGTTAAATTCCTGAATTGGAACTTGGCAAAAAAAAAGATCTTGAATTGGACATCTCTTCCATCTATGACCATTATTAAGGGTGTAAGTGAATCGAGTCAATTTGTGAGTTACTCGAGATTAACTCGGAAATTACTTGAAATCGATTTGGTGTAAATCGAGTGGAGCTCGAGCTCGAACTACTCGAGTTGAGTTCAAGCTCTTTAATATTCAGCTCGACAATCTCGTGAGCATAATCGAGCTTTTTTATAATTATCATTTTGCCCTTCCATACTCTATTTGAGTTTTGATAAACTTTAATAAGTGAGTTGAGTTGAGCTTGAAATAATCTCAAGCTTGAGCTCGTATTGTTTAAAATTCGGTTAGGCTCAATTAATTTTTTACTCGTTTAGGTTGGAATTCGATTTGATTAGACTCGAGCTTATTAATTTTGAGTTCGAATTCGAGTTTAAGCTATTTAATACTCAGCTCGGATTTTGAGAATCGAGCTCAAGTTCAATTACATCAAAACTCGACTTGACCTGATTTGTTTACATCCCTAACCATTATGAGGTGCTTCAAGGAAAGCAATGTAGGGACAAGATGCATAGGCTGAGTTGAGCATTTGCAGTTCGGGGGGGGGGGGGGGGGGGGGGGGGGGGCGGCAGAGGCTCATGGTTCAAGGATTAGAGTAGTGCATATATTAGGTTCCCATTTTACCGTAGTCTAGGGCCGGTGCCACTCGCTTTCTCCAGCCCATCCAATTGGAGCCCCAATAGCCAAAGGCTACTCATTTTCGAAGCTTTTTCTTTAATTCAAGCTCAAAGAGCTGCAACACAAGTTGCTTTTTAGTATTTTCTACGATTTCTAAGAGAATAAAAAATGGGTTGGGTTATGGGTGTCTATCAGAGTTGAGAGGAGAGGATTTGGGTGGTTTATGGAGGCAATGGCTATTTGTGAAGGGGATGAAGAGGGTTCAAGGAAAGAACAAGAGTGAGATCGACTTGTGGACTTACCCATATGAGAATAACAATGGTGACGATGGTGTCCTTGAGTTCAGGTTGTTGTTGGATACTGATCAATCTCTTTTTTTTTTTTTTTTTTTTCCTTCTCCGTTTTTTAAGTTAAATTTTCATTTCTTCGTTTTGTGAATATGATGAATCTGAATCTGATGTTGATTTTCATGCCTTCTCATATGAATTTTTTTAGTTAAATTTTTTAGTTAAATCTGAATTTGATTTTTTAGTTAAATATGAATCTGACTCTATATTTTTTTCTAGTTAATTTTGAATATGATGAATCTTAAAAACTTTTTACTTAAATTTTCATGCCTTCTCATATGAATATGATGTTGATTTGTTTGTTTGTTTGTTTTGTTTTGTTTTTTTTTTTTCGCTCTACTTTCTTGCTTAATTTTGACGCCACATTGGAAGAATTTTGAATTGTAAATTTTATGCCTACGATGCTTATAGAAGAAGAAGAAGAAGGATGCTCAATCGCTCTCTCTCTCTCTCTCTCTCTTTCTTGTAGCACAACAAAGATGATGATGAAGATACAAGCAATATAGTAATTGCATTTAGCTTTTTTCTCTTCATTTAATTGATTTAGGTAGGGCAATATATAGTAATTGCATATCCTTTGCGAGAAATAAAACTATTTGGTCAAAATAATTGTCCACATTAGCAAAATTGTTTTGTCCACATCAGCGTACTTGCAATACACACTCGTCTAACCTAGATAATTAGAGGAAATATCCTTTCAATTTGTCAAGCTTAAATATTAAATTGATTATTTTTCAAAATGTCAAGCGCCCAAATAACTAATGGTGCTAAGCACATAGAAGAAAATATGCATTAAGCCATTTTTATTTTATCTGTCCTGAAGGTTATGATTAGGTTAGCTAAGAGTTAATGGAGGATTTAACTAGATCAACCAAGACGGTAATGAGGATCGAACTTCGGGAAAATGAAGAAAGAGGGAGAGTTTACTTAAGTAGACATTAAAATAATTAATGGATTAAAATTGAGAATTGCAATAGAACGGTGGAATAAAACACTAGATATCATGATAATAAGCCATTATAGAGCATAGACTCTAAAATAATGAAAATTTTTTTTTTTGAAAAGAAAGTAAAAATTGTCATAAATAAATTATCATACGTGGGTATTATTCAATTATATAATTTAGAGAGATTATAGTAAATAGTTATTTCAATAATATTGTATATACCAAAATCTTAGTTATTTCTATAGGTATTTTCTATGGTTACTTTATTTTTAAACAAAGTAACCTATTTTGTTTGAAAAAAAAATTTATTTTTTATGAAAATAATAATTTTATTTATATTTTTTTTGTAAATTAAACTATTTTTTCATAATTTCTTTTAGTTACAAAAAAAATTTTTAATTTTATGAAAATATGACTTATTTTTTGCAAAACAATAATTTTACGAAAAAGAAAAATAATTTCTTAATTATAAATAAATGGCTCTCTAATAAGAAATCATAATTTTCTTATATTTTTTGTAAATTAGACTTTTTTTTTTTATAACGTTTATAGATATATAAATTTAAAATATTACCTTAATCATTGTAGCATTTTTCATTTTTAATTAGTAAAATATAATAGCAGATTAATTTAATTATAATACTTTAAATATTTTAATTATATTTATTATTTATAACTATCCTATTGACCATAAAAAATAAAATTTTATATTTTTTTTAAAAACAAATTAATATAAAAAATTTGCCTATATGATATTTTTTATAAAAAGAATGTGATTTTTTTTAAAAAAAGAATAATATTTTTTCATAATTATAAAATTATTTTTCTTATAAAATTATTGTTTTGTATAAAATAAATCATATTACAAAATAAATTATATTTTTATAAAATTAGAACTTTTTTCGCAATTAATAAAAAGTGAGAAAAAATAGTTTAATTTACAAAAAAAAATATAAATAAAATAATTTTTCTTAAAAAATTATTTTTTTCGCAACAAAATAAGTTATTTTGTTTTAAAACAAAATAATCTAAGAAACTTTCTATTTCTATATATAAAGAAAATTAGAATTAATCTAACAGTAAGGATTTTGAGCCTTTTTTTTCTATATATTTTCCTCTATCTCTTTTCCTCTCTTTACATTATTACTTTATATTTATTGTTATTGTTTTTGATCCGCTGTGCTAATAATGGAATTTATAATACGTTATCAATATAAATAGTTTAATTTACGAAAAAAAATATAAATAAAATAATTTTTTTAAAAAATTATTTTTTTCGCAACAAAATAAGTTATTTTGTTTTAAAACAAAATAACTTAAGAAACTTCCTATTTCTATATATAAAGAAAATTAGAATTAATCTAACAGTAAGGATTTTGAGCCTTTTTTTTTTATATATTTTCCTCTATCTCTTTTCCTCTCTTTACATTATTACTTTATATTTATTGTTATTGTTTTTGATCCGTTGTGCTAACAATGGAATTTATAATACGTTATCAATATAATTTTGTTCTACTATAATCTTCAACATCTAAAGGCCTAAAGGGTAATATCATAATGAATCAAATTGTGAATATTACTTTTAATTTCAAATCAGGTACACCTTTGTTTCCACTAAATATATTTATTTCTTTCTGCATAAATTGATTGGTATTCTTAATATTTACTAATTCATCTGGTATTCAAAGTTGTGATTGTATATAAGTTTAGAACCCTAAATTTTATTTAAAGCCGTATTTTGAATGGTTGAATTTTATTTGTTAATAGATTTTGGGGTAACAAAATTGTTTCCCTTTATTTATTTATATTCAGGCAAGTTCTTGAACAACTGATAAATAATTTTGTTTGATGCATTTGATAATTGCGGTTCTTGATCATGATTATCAAATCTAAATTATGATTGATTAATGTGGATATTATTAATTGAAATCAATGGTGAAAAGATGTGCTTGACCATGCATGAGTACTATATAGGGACGAAGACACGAATGCTCCTCAATACATTACAAATAGAGCTGTGCATCTCAATGAACGAAAAACTCAAAATTGGGTTTTAGTTGACGTAAAGAGTGTGGAGACAAAATCGTGATGTGCGTTTTACTAGCTATTAACTGTGCTTTGGTATTAAAACTTTTTTCATATATTATTACTAAGATAATACCCGTGATTTGCACGAGTTATTTAAGATTTTTATTAATATATTATTTTGCTAAATTAATTATAAATTTTAATTTTAAATATATCAATTTTGTAATTAAAAAATTATAAATATAATTATAATAATTAATAGTCTTATTTAACAAAATTAATAAAATGGTATATTTAACAATATTCTAATTAATTCACCAAAAAAATAATATTCTCATTGAAACATGAAATAAAAAAAAAAAAAAGAATATGAAAGGTGAGATGAATATGTTAATAAAATTAAAATAATATATAATATTAAATATTATATTTTTTGATAGATTTTTTTATTATTTTTAAAATTTTAAATATAAAATATTAAATTTAAAAAATTAATATAATAATACACGTGGCCCTCAATTTCACAATTTTGTTTACTTAATTGAATGATAATTAAAATCATTTAAGAACTAAAAAATCAATAGGTCATTTGAAAAAAAAAAAAAAAAGGACTTAAAAAGAAAAACAAAGAATATAGAATTTAAGAATTGATTTTATAAACAAATACTTATTAACATTGGTTAGCTAGTTTCCATAATGAATATTTATGATAAAGACTATTAAAAAATTAATAACTAAAAAGAACTGTATAACCAAAAATATGATAAAAATTATATAGAAAATAATAGTCAATAAAAATGAAATATATATGCTAAATAAGGTTAGTTAGAAAATAAAAATTGATAGATAAATATATGGACTATATTAAATGCAAAAATTATATATGATCGATATAATGAATGTGAAATTCATATTTATAGATTCTACAACTTTAATAATATGACATTAAAAAATTATAAAGTTTAAAAAAATAGTACAACTCAATATCGTGTGTGTTTGTATGTATTTTACAAGATTATAAAATTAAAATATCAAAATGTAACCCAAAAACAAAACTCAAAATATATTGACCAAAACTTTTCCCACAAAGCATGTGGCATCTTATAAATATATGACTTTATAATTCTTGCAAATTGAAAAAAAAATTAAATCTGAAATACTAACTATAAATCTAGATTTAATGATATAAATATTTAAATTAGAAAAATAGATTTATCAAAAAAAAATTCTTAAAGATGAAATTGAAAAATGACAAATGAAAAAGAGAAAGACAAAGTCGGACTATATAGCCCAATAGTATACTCTATAAATAAATTAAAATAAGTAAGTTATTAAAGAATAAAAAAATGATAATTAGAGACAGAAAATATACTATCAAGAAATAAATAAGAAAACATCGAGATAATGAAATATAAATATATAAAATTTTATGTTGATATAACAATTATACATTAAATTGTAATTATTCATAAATAAATTGTAACTTATAAATAATTATTGTGGTAATTATGAGAATTAACTTTTTATTTTGCTAAAATCATTCATAAATTATTTATTATTTTATAATTTATAGTCATTCATAAATATTATAACTTATAAATAGTTAATGTAGTAGTAGTTAGTAATAATAATTTTACAATAGCAAATTAACATCTCTATATAAAAGAAGAAAGGGAAAAAAATATTAAGAGTTCATAGGAATTAAGAAATTTCAGTTATATATTTATAATTTTCTAGAATTTAATTGCCCTTGAATTTTAATTATTGTAAAACTCATTTTTGTTACAAATAAATGATAATAGTAACTAATAAGTTTTTATTAAATTAATAAAAAAAGTTAAATAGTCCTATAATTAATGACTTAAATGCACATATCATAACAAGATGGGAGAGAATAAATAGTCTAAGAATTTTATGATTTCAATCAATTGTAACCACAATTTTATTATATTAATATATGTTAATTAAATTGCATTATGATATGCTAATTAAATTAAATATTAATCATTTATTTTTTATTATTCATTAGCATTGCATAATATATTGATAAAATTCATTTAGAAATATATGTAAAATAATTATCGTATAGTTAATTGCAAATGTCTTATTATGATAGGTTTTTTTGTGCCACTTGAATGCCATATAAGCAACCCACCCTCTTAAATACATGCTATGTGGAAAGCTCTAAAAGTCCTTGGCTTGCTTTATATATATATATATATATATATATATAATTTGATACTATTTGACTGTTAAATTTCCATTTAGAAATTATTTTTTAGCATGTTATATAATAATAGTGTCCATAAGGGATTCATTTTAAATATTTAAATATTTGCTCCATATTGTGGATGGAGGAATGTGTCCTCACATTTTATTCATAGATAAATAAGTTATTTTAATTTACATAATAAAAAAAAAAACTATTAGTTTGGAAAAGGCAAAATTTTCGATTTATGTTAATAGTTTTTCTTTTATTCTTAATAAAAAAATGATTATTAGGTTTGACAAAGTAGTTCGGATTCAACGCTTAATTAACACCGATTGATCAAAATTGAAGGCACGTGAGTTACATTGTAGGCATAAAAATAATGAGGTGCTAACTAAAATAATAAAATAATAATACAATAATTAAAAATTAGTTTCTCTCATCTAGTTTTATTTATGGACCTAATAAATGAGATAGTTTGGCTCCTAAAATTTATTAATCTAACCACTTAATAATAAATAACTAACAATATGTCATTTACTTCCACTGACCAAGTTTCTTTCAACTAGGGTTGTCATTAAAAATCAAGAGTCAAAATTCAATCTTATATGCGTGAAAACAATAAAAAATTTCTGGTCCTTTTGATTGAATTGATGAATGAGATTGAAGATTAAAGAAGCATCTAAAGTTTAGATAAGTTATTTTTAGTTTATATACTGAATAGTAAATTTTTGTTTTGTATTTTTCTGTGGGTTTGGGGTTGTATAAGTGTGGTCCTTATTGTGTTTTTTTTTTTTTTCCTGTAACTTTGTTTTTCCGTGGTCCCTTATGTTAGCTATTCTCTTAATAGTATAGTGATTTGTTTATAAAATAATCAAATTGGTAGTTTCTTTTGTTTGTTACTTTGGTATTTTGTTGAGTATTTTAATGAAACATGCATGCATATGTAGGATGTCATTTCAAAGGGAGGCCATTGTAAGGATACATCATGGGAGTAAATTTGTGTTGGAGCCATAGTCGAACAAAGACTATAAATGATTTTGATATCAAAAACATCAATGAATTATATAATCTCAGATTATGTAAAATGTTTAGGCAATTAGATTATACCCAACATTTCAAATTGTACTAGTTTTCTGAAGGGAGTAGAGACATTAGAAATGATATGAGATTAATTTTTGATGATAATTATATGTATCCTATTTTGAGTGAATATAACGATGGTGATTTTATTGATGTTTGTGTATAGTATGGATTAGACAATCCTGAGGATATTGAGGAAGATTTGATATTATCATTGGATGGTGAGACAATGATAGGTGGTATAGGGGATATGAGTATAAAGGAAAGGGCAGAGGTTGGGATTAATTATGATGATTTAGATGGAGATAGGAATGTTGAACCTAACAATGACAATTATTTGGTTACTAGGAAATCAAATGACAATTTAGTTGATACCAACTCCAATAGTATGACGGTCCTAGGATATGGGTAGGTTTAAGACCATCAACCACCCGTAGAACTCAAATACAATTTCTTAAGTCAACAACCATCATACTAACCATTCATTTAATAATTGTATCACATTAATATTCCTCATTCATTACAATAATCATATAAAATATTCAAATGGTTTCCAATGTTCACTACGAATCAAGGATCAAATATCATGCTATCATCCATAATGAACAATGGAAAAATTAATACATCAATAGTCAATCCAAAAGAATCACTCTATCTAGTTCCAAGCTCTCAAGATATACTATGGAGAAACTATAGAATGAGCATTCACAATTATGACAATATATACACATACATTAGTTCGAAATTTATACATCACAAATGGTTTCTTGGAAAGGAGGAATCAAGGAGCTCTATCTTCTACAAATCTATTTTTCTAAACTCTAACTTGAAAAAACATAATGAAGAGGGGTGAGCCTTCAACTCAATGAGATATAAAATATGTCAATACTTACATATAGTATTAGGTATCACATGTGATTCACAACTCAATTGTCATTGGTAATGCAAATAATAATAATAAGGTTTACAAAAAAAAAAAGGAAATGGCACCAAGCAATCAAATTAATAGAACCTTAACAAATGAATGAATAAGTATATTAAATAGCACAGTAACTTCTCCCTTTTAACGCATGCTTGGTCGAGCACACGCCTAGAGCATATGATCCTCTCTAGGTACGATTCTAATAAAATGTTAGACTTTATTAGTTGAGTCACAGTACATATAGTCTACTGGCTTATCCCCTATTAATAAGGGAATTCTATCACAAATAGTTTGGTTAGGTCATAGTTTGGTGTGTTTAATATCAAGATTCAATTAGCCACAAGGCCATCATTTATATCAAGGGTTTTAATATTCCATATCAATTTAACAAATAGGCTCATTATGATAATAACATTAACAATAACAAAATTTCAGGAAGGCATTAACAACTGAATTCATTTAGGGTTCTATAGGTATTTGACAAATGACATATATTCAAAGAGGTTTACAAGCATAAACATATTTCATAACTCACCTTAAAAGCAAAATATTCCAATTCAAGCTCAAGTACTCTATCTTGGTTGGGATTCCTCAATAATTTGGCCTACACAAGATTGGCCAAATAAAAATTAATCTAGGGTTCACAAAACTCCAACCTAGATGTTTAATTTTCCAATCATATATAAAATAATCTATAATCATATCCCAAAACATTATATCTCATATACTTTAAGAATAAATTTCTAGGTTTCTATTAATTCCCATCTAACATCAAATTCTAGATAACAACCATTAAATGCTCTCATCTAACTTAATAAAGATGCTACAATCACTTATTAACAAAGCCTATGAAAAATAAGAAGAATTAGACATCTTTTTTTAATCAAATTCCAAATCTTCAAGAAACAAAGGAGAAATCCATCTTACATCTCTTAAATGATGCAATTAATGAAGTCTTTAATACTTAATGTTAGTGTGCAAGAGTTTTTTTTTTTTTTTTTTTAGATATCTAGAGTTTAGAATTCAAAAACTGCAAGAAATGAGTTAAAATAAGCCTTAATTCCTTATATAACATAAATTTCATGATTTTTCCCCGATAAGGTTCATGCTCATGAATCCCAAGTTTGCCGCTGTGAATCTCATCCAAATGCTTCACTTTTCTTTTGATTATTTACCATTATGAATTGAAAATTCATCGCCGTGAATTTTAGAATTCATTGTCATGAATTTCATCTAGTAGTTACTACTTCATTTCATTGCCATAGCTATAAGTTCACGGGCATGACATTCTTAAAACAATCCCAAGAGAAATTCAAGCCAAAACTCTAAAGTTCAACACTTAACCCACTCATACACTTAAAATACAACTCATAACATATAAATACACATAATATTCATCTCGTAACTCGTACATATACCATGGAAGAACACATATGTGAAACTAGGGTATTACATTCTCCTTTCCTTACAAAGCATTCATCCTCAAATTCTAACAACTTACTTAAGAAAGAAATAATTGAGGATATTTGGCCTATATACTTTCTTCTCTTTTCCAAATTCATTTTTCCATGGATTGGTTCCTTCATAACACTTTCACCATTTTAATTTCTTTATTCCAAAGCTTTTTAACTATGCTATCTACAATAGCTACATGAACTTCTTCAAACATCGAGTCTTGCCTTAAATCCACTAGTTGAGCTTGCAATACATGAGATGGATCTGAAACATACTTTCAAAGCATAGAGATATGAAATATGGGGTGAACATTATCTAATTTATACGGTAATGCCAACCGATAAGAGACTTCTCCAATTCAATCTAAAATTTCAAATAGGCCAATGAACCTTGGTGTCAATTTACGTTTTGTACCAAACCTTATAACAACCTTCATTGGTGAAATCTTAAAAAATAGATGGTCACTAATAGCAAACTGAAGATCACTCCTTTTTGGATCAATATAACTCTTTTGCGACTAAAAGTCATCTTTAATCTTCCCTTGTGTGAATCCTCAATTTTGCACCCTCCTGATGCAGCTACAGCCTAACACCTACCAAGTTTAATGCACTACACAAAGTTGGTACGACAGTCCTGAAAGAAAATTTTATCCTTCAAGTGCCGCTGAAAGAAAATTTTAGCCTTCAAGTACATTGTTACTCGGATACCCAATTTTCCAATATGGACCAACATCAATCTATAAAAAAAAAAAAAAAAAAAAAAAAAAAGAGAACAGCCGCACATCCCACGCGTGAATTTATGCGTGGTCTATGTAGATCAGCGCTTGAGTTGCACAATTGCCGTGCAAGCAAATCTAGGCCGGTGGTCCCTTGTCCAACCTAAAAATTCCCAAAATACAACTCCAACCCTTTTTTAGCCTTGTCCCTGCTTGTCTTTTTACATTTACTTTTCCAAACTACCCTCTCCCACCTTTGCCTATAAATAGGCCTCCAAACCCTTCATTTCTCTTCACTCTTGAGTTGGAGTGGATGGATATCCTCTAATTTCTCTTTTTCTCTCTCTCCAATCAATCTCTTTTAATTAATCATTTTTTTTCAAAATCAAATTAATCTTTTTTTAATCCACCTGTCCAATCTAAATAATTAATCAATCATTTTGATTAATTAATTCATCCACTTAATCATCGTATTAATTAATTAATCTTTTTAATTAATTAATCAATCCACTCGCCTCACTTAATTAGTTAATTAATCATTTTAATTAATTAATTAATTCATCAAACAAACCGTATGTTCTCATCCTCTCTCCTTGAGAAGGATCCTTGCTTCCCGGTATCAATAAAATTGAATTTCGATATGACAAAACCCTCTGCCCAACTCGAGCAAAGGTATAACCTTTTCCTCATCACTCAACCCTAAACCAAAATTAATCTGATCAATCCCTAAATTCCTCTACTTAATCATGAAACAAACTACGTGGGTTTTGATTCCTATTCAATGGTATATGTAGGTATATTTGGAATTTAAATCCAAATCTCAAGTCCAATTTCAAATTAATTTGATTTTCCATTTACTTTCAATTGTAATTATCTATTTTCATATTTTGTAAAGGAATTTGTGGTCTTCCTAGAATCCTATAAGAGCTGGAGAAGACACCCCATTTTTAATTAATGTATTTAGTTAATTTAATTAATTTGGAATTAAGGAGCAATTATGTGGTTCCCTTAGAAACACCATAAGGACTAGAGGGAACAATTTCCTTAATTTGTGAATGTTTTATTTTATTCGCTCTTTAATTTTCCATGCACTCACAATTATGTCATGCTCATACATCTAATTACCATCTTATAAATGTCATTCATAAAATTAATTTTCCAAGTCAAATTAAACTTAAGAGCCAAATTTAGATTATTTAACTAAAAACCTAGTCCCTAAGCTCAACTTGGTTTGAAGATGTGATTTTTTATCCTTGGATAAATTAATTGCAAAGTTAATGAATTGGAGTCACAAATTAGGTTTTTCCTTAATTTGTACATTTAAAATAAATTAGGGTGGTGACTCTTGAATCCTTTTTAAAATCAAAAAATCAAATTTTCAAATGATAGCCATTCCAATCATGAGTACCAAAACTCGTTCCATGACCTCCTTAGAAATTGCTTACCTTTCTTTAGGTAATTTCCCTGAGCGAGGGAGAGGCATTCGGGCATGGCCTCATAGTTGGCGTGTAATACCCAAGGTTTCCCTAGCCTATTAGAGTTAGTAATGGTGCCATAGGAGATTTAATGTGACAATGAATGAAGAATGGAATCAATTTTGATAAGTATCTTTATCATAAAACAGAAGTCAAACTGAGTTTGACTTAATGTGACTATGTTAATTATTTATTTGAAATGTGACTCTATAGTTATAGTGAATGGATATGAATATAATACCTAAACATCTCCTAAGTCATTAGAGATAATAATAGTGATAGGAGAAGTTGATTTTAATCAAAACTATAACGGCAAAATGGAAGTCAAACTTAGTTTGACCTAGTAAGCTTATATGATCTATATACTTGAACAATACTATTAAAGGGCTAGTAAACGTACATTATAAAGCAAATAAAATTTATCTAACAATGTTTAGCATATGTAGAGAAATTAAGAAATAAAAATATATGCATATATGGATTTGTTAATGGGCTTTTATACTTTAAGGCCCAAGCCCATTAGAATGGCTAGCCCACAAGGCCCATAAAAAGATGCACATACACTTAACTAGAGTTAAGAATAGTTAATCAAGGTTAAATGTCATGTTGGAAATGAAGGAATATTGACAGAAAATTAAGCGGAAGCAACAAGGTGGATGAAATTTCAAATAATTTAAAATTTCACTTTCATCCAAATGAGTTTGATAATCATTCAAGTAATGTACTAATTAGTGTGTAAAACACATAAGAAAGAAAGAAGATCAAGTGGTAATCAAATTATCTCTCGAAGCGTATGAACTTTAATTCTTCTTTCCTCTCTAAAAGCTTCCCAAATGTTGAGCCTCTAGATTATCCACACAAAGCTCCACCTTCAAGGCTCACTTTGATTTGTTTAGATGTTCTTGATTCTGTCTATTAGTAGCCCAATTGAACACAATATTTTCTAACTTAATTTTTTTTGTGATTTGTTTTCTTCTAATTGCTATGGATATATCTTTTCAATTCAAGAAACTTTTGTTCTTTCACAAAGAACAAGAAATAAAGAACAAGAAATTTGAAGAACACTTCTTTTTTTCTTTTTCTCTTAAGACTTAATTGCTAAATTTTCCTTAGAAAAGATATCCATCAAAGCATCCCCAATTTAACAACATCATTTTTTTTATATAGCCAACAACTATGTTTATTATTAGGGAACAAATTAGATATTTAGTTTGCTTTATGCTTTAGGGTTAAATAGAAAAGACCTTATTACCCTTTATGATTCTATGATTATTTCAATTAAACCTTAAATAGTTAATAGACCATTTTAACCTTAGTAGACTTTCTCTAACCCCCTAAACACATCATATGGGATTTAGGGTTATAGAAATTCTCTAACCCCTAAATTACCTCTCTCCATTTCTCAAATAGGCATCGACTATTTAGGGTTTTGTCCAAAGTTCAAAATTAATTCTTTTAACTCATCTATAGGTTTTATTAATTTAATCCTTCTCATTTATATCATATATAAATTAGGATTTAATTAATAAGAAATCATTTTGGATTTAAACTTCAAGACATGCTAGAGTTTTTGTAAATGTAATTACAAGTTTAATCCTTTACCATTAATCAAATAATTAAACACTTTAATTAATGATTATGGTAAACCTTTTATTTTTGGAAGGTGAATACTTTTAGGTGTGTAACTTTCTAAGTTCATGCCTAATTAGCAATAGAATTGAGAAAAAACTTTTTTCTATTGATTTGAAATCTCTATTTCACTCTTAGTCCCATAATTCATAAATGACGCCTAGCATAGCATATCATGACTAGCTAATTAGAATGAACATAAGTGTTTAATTACTTATTCATTTCATGGACCATTGATCATAATTAACATACACTAAAATTCCTTCATTACAAAATCCCAATCTTAGCTAGGGTCATAGATTTGTCAAACCCTAATATGTTTCGATCATATGTCTATATCTCAATTCTAATTCTTGATGAAATTGATTCCTACTAGAAACCCTTTCTAGTGAATCTTTACTACCTTGCCCAAGGATTTGGTTATTAAGCATAATCAAATAGCATAGAATTCCTTCCTTGTTTATTCAAATCAATGAATTCTCTCTTGGCAATCACTTACCTCCATATATAACTAGTTAGATCTATCACATACCATATACCAATACTTGAATAGCATTAGTATGTAAGTAGTAATAAATTCTAACTATCGATAAATGAGATACAATATCCCTCAAGTCAAAGGACTATATGTATAATTATGACCTAGATGATGATTTATTGATTAGCAATAAAACTCCATGCAATCATCATCTAACATCACAGTTCAACTATTCATCAAATGAATATCCACATGTTTATATCGACAATATTTGTCAAACAGTATGATGCTTACTGTCTCTATAATCATAATTATCACATATTGATTATATATTATAAACAAAGATAATGGTGTTCTGGAATTAAGGATGCCTAGTCATTAATCCTATAACTATAAATATTTTAAAGTATTTATTTAAGAGCGATTTGCCATCCATATTCTTAATAATTGAGAATAGATCATCTTTTGAAAAATACTAATGGACTTTAAATATATATTTAATGTAATGGAATAATTTCATTTATAAACATAAATTTTATTGCCATTTAGGGATAATATTTTATATTTACATAATTTATACATAGTTCTAGGGCATACCCTCTAACAAGAAGAGCTAGCCAAAAAATTTGACTTGGAGCCACCATTTTGACCTAGTGCACACCATTTTTGACTAAGCCATCATCACCTTGTCAAAACCATTTATGCTAAGTCACCTTTTGCTACTCACACTCTTTTTTCATCACACATTTAGATAAGATCATGGCCATCAATTCAAATAAGATCATAGCCCTCCGTTTAGATGAAATTATAGCCATTGATATAAAGTGATGAAATAAACACCATCCATCTTCCATATGTAAGCAAAAAGATGAGCATTTTTCTCCATTTTCCAAAACCTATCACAAAAACACATCCTAATAGAGATAGAGACTCTAAATTTCAGCCACCACCTATAGCAACTCAAAACAAGGTTTCCCAAAGTAAGAGTTTATGCTCATCTCTTTCTTTATGTGTTCTAAGTATGACTTTGGTGTGATAGTTGAAAAAACTTTCTTTTTCTTCCAACTATATGATTAAAAAAAAAAAGGAAGTATAACCAGAAAATGTTTATTTTTATATGTTCTTTGATTAAATATGGGGATTGGGCTTAAGAACTTGAGGTATATCAAGTGAAAACAAGTAATGGAAGCAAAGGGCACATGAAAGGGTACATTAACACTATATTCGACCTCTCTTTGATTTAGTGTAAAGGATTGTTCTAGATTATGTTTAAAGGTATCTATGGTTATTTTGGGTGGAAAAAAATGATTTAGAAGTGTTAAATTGAATTATGGAGACTTATTTCAAAACTTGAAATTTTGAAGACATAACTTAGGTTAACAGAGGAAGTTTAAGTTCTAATAATTGTTTCCCATGTCTGATTGATGATATAAGCTTTTTAACATGCTAATTTCATAATTCTATAATCATTTTGAAGTATGGATGGGAAATTAATGGTTTTCCCTAAATTCTAGGGTTTATGGACAAATTAGAAATTTTGAGAATTGAACTTGAATTCATGAAATTAGAGGGGTAATTAAGCTTAAAGATGGTGTAACATGATTTGCATGATGTTAATTTCAAAATCCAATTGATAGAAATGATTTTCCCCAAATTTAATGAATTAGGTTCATTTATGAAATTGGAAGGTGAAAGTGGAATTAGTTCCATTGAATAATGGAAATTGTTTAAATTAATTCTAATTGAGTAATATGAAATTGAAATGTGAAATTGAGAGGAAAGGAATCATCTTTCCTTAAGTGAATATACTTAGTTATTTGGAAAATTACTAAGAAAAGTGTTAAAATTAGTAACAAGTATAAAATGTTAAAATTAGCAACAAGTATATGTATAGTGTGTCTTGACCTTAAAAGTAATAAGTTAGTATTATAATGAACAAGATAAAAGTGTTAATAAGTTAAGCTAAATTTAAACTAATGACATAACAAGGATGTGATTAATGTGTAATTGAAATGCAAATGTGTAGAATCTAATGACAAGGACAAGGAGATTGTCCAAGAGTGCGAGTAACACTACTAACATTAAAGTTAAACATCAATAGGAGTAAAAGAGTCCAAGGTGAGTACTTAATAATATAATATGATATGTACCATATTCTAAGCACCATCATTGATTAAATCATTTTTGTTGGAATAGCCCAATTTCATGTTGGATATGGATTGCCTATTGAATTTTGAACCATTGAATATGATATTCTTTTGTGGCATTTGGCCATTATAAGCCCTTCAACATTGATTTCATAATGTGACCTTTGATGAGAATTATTCTTGTATTGGCATATTTTCCATTGAATTCCCTATGAACCTTCTATTGAAGCCTATTGATAAGTAGAAGTATCCTTATGATGTGAGGTAATACATCGGACCTTGTGCGCTTGGTGTAAGCGTGCGAGTAAGGCGAGAGTATCCAACCTCTGTTAGGGGGATACCTAACTGTATGACTTGATAAGTCTTGCATAATGTGATGCATGTGAATGAGCAACGCTTAAGTCGCCATTCTTTAATTAATATGTGTGGGAAGCATTATGTTTCTAAGAAATTACTATTTCTGCTAAAGATATTATTTCTATCTTAAATGAGAAATTGATTCATAATGACAATTTTGATTAACATCACTTCATTGTCATATTCGAGCCTACCCGAATGATGATCTTATGGATCACCTTATATTATATTGTATTATTATATACTCACTGAGCTTTGTCTCATTCCTTAGCTATTTAAATTTTTCAAGTCAGGTTGACGAGTCAGCAAAGTAAATTTGAAGCCTTGTCTTTCTGCTTGGAAATTGCTTTGCTAATTTTGAGTGCATGAATTTGGGATATATGATTATAAAGAACATTATTTTAGAGCTCTATGGTTACTGAAGGTTTGGTTTTAACATGTTATTAGACTTAAATGTACTAGAAACTATCTTGTAATTATTATTATGTTAGTATATTAAGTAACCAACATCTAGATGATGACATGAAATGTAAAATGGGAAATTATATGAGATGAATTTGCAAATGGTATTAATAAGTATTTGGTAATATGTACAATGATAAAGTAGTGGGCAAAAAGGAAACGCAATTAGGTTTCAATCATGGGATAAAGTTCAATATGGTAAATGGTAAAGAATAATAAGTAAAGGAGTTCTATGGGTTTAGGTGACTTTATGTCTCCCTATTGTCGTGATAAAGTTGGTATTAGAGTAAATGTTTAAGTCTAATCTAGATTTTATAAATATTATAGGTTATAAGTTAAACCATGGAGCATGGGAATTCCTTCTTATCATTTGAAGTCTATTGTTAAGTCTAGATTAGTGCTACTTATAAAAATTTAAATCTTCTAGTTTGATGTATGATATGTGTGTAATGACTGTGGGAAAAGAAATAATAATGTGATATGACTGAGCTATGTGTTATGAAAATGGGATGATAAGGATAAAATGTGTATATGAGAAAATGACTACATATATGTAGAAGTTTATAAATGAAAATGTATATGTGTTTTATTAGGAATAAATTTCTTATTATAGTTAACTGCCAATTGTCGGTATGGTTAAGCACAATCAATATTCTAGAAAATATTTATATAATGTGAATAATGATGAAGGTATACTAAATTTTTGTGCCCACAAAGTATGTGTGCAACAACTATTAGCTAAATGCTATTAAAGAGAAAACTTAAATGTGATTTCATGAAAAGTTCATACAATGTGAATAGTGATATGAATATGTCTACTCTTACGTATCCTAGAGTATGTGTAATGTTTAGGATATGAAATATCCTAAGGCAAGTTGTATAATAATAGTGAGAGGGAATTTAAGAAGTAAAATCCAATAAGATAGCCCAAAAATGCATAAAAAAAATTGAACAAAAACTTGAAAGCCTCTGAAATAGCTTCAAATGGTCAAAATTAGGCCTAAAAGAAGGCGGTATCAGTAAACCAGATATGAATATAAGTCTCTGTACAACCTTCGATTTGATATATTATAGGCCTTATAACTCATCTGTAGATGAAAGTTATGGCCTTTCAAAGTTGACCTGCATGGGAAGATGGTGTTCACTATCTATTAGAGTTAGAATTTATTTTGTTTGAGTCGTGATTGAGACCCCTTTATCGTAGTCATGATTCTTGTCGCATATTAAGTTGCAGTCACAACCAAGGTCACAAAAGACATTATGTCTCGAGGTCTAATTTGATGTTTTGTCTTTTATATTTGTCGCAGTTGAGATAATAGAGCCGTAGTCATGAATATTACATAGTGGCTGCAATTCAAGAATGCTTTTCATGACTTAATGAGCTTTTGAATCTTTTGAATTTATGATTTCTTAATGTGAGGCCTTGCCCAAGCACTGATATGATCCACTAAAGGGAATCAAAATGCTCATTTGGGAAAGAACTCATAAGGAAGCCCTCGGGCTTGTCTTTGATAGATTTGAAAATTGTTTCTTAGAGTTGCCACCTTAATTTATTTTTATTTGGGAAAATATAAGGAAAAAACCCATTTGAATCTAATTATTACCCGAAGGAAAAAGATCACTAACCTCGAAACCAAAGAAGATTCGGGGACTAGGTTTTTCAGTTTATTTTAACAAAATAAGTTTGGCCAATGAATATAAAAGTGACTTAAAATATATTTCATGAACAGTTAAAGTGCATGAACAATTTATAATATGCATGATCATTCAATCCATAAAGTTTATGCACAATTAGAATTCAAAATAAAAGAGAGTCAATATAATGAAATCCATATTTAGGGGATACCTCCTTTAGCCCTTATGGGTTATAGGGAAGTCATACATTCCCCAAATTAAACCTAATAACTAAGTAAAGGAAAGCAAAATAAAAGTAAGTGAAGAAGGTGATAGGGGGAAAAGTTGGTTAATTTTAGTTGGATTCAATGCCTGAATCAAGCATGCCTACATATCCCTTTGAATAGGAATCAAAACCCATATAGTTCTCCCTTCTTATGAAGGGGCTAGTTTAGCTTAGTCACTTTATCATGTTTTGATTGATTGA
Organism: Reutealis trisperma; assembly: GCA_947687605.1. Lineage (NCBI taxonomy): Eukaryota > Viridiplantae > Streptophyta > Magnoliopsida > Malpighiales > Euphorbiaceae > Reutealis > Reutealis trisperma. The sequence goes on along the minus strand of CANTUT010000652.1, from coordinate 314,109 downwards.
TTAAAAGAGGGTTGAGTTAATTAATTAATTTAATTGATTATTGAGTTGATTAGTTAGCAACCTAGATGAATCAATTTAATTAACTAACTAAAAGAGGCAAGGAAATTTAAATAATAAAAAATTTAAAGGAAAAGAAGCTTACCTTAGACGGCGGGCAATGACTGGTCTCAGACAGCAGACAGCGGTTGGTTTTGGATGGCAGGCAGTGGATAGCCTCGGCGGGTGACAGCTGGCTTTGGATGGCAGATGGCGGCTAGCCTTGGCGGGCAGCAACTGGCTTTGGATGGCAGATGGCAGCTAGCCTCAATGGGCAGTGGATAGCCTCAGATGGCAGATAGTGGCTAGCATTGGGTGGCGAGCGGCGGCTAGCCTTAGGCGGCGGACACGAGCCTTAGGCAAGAGACTAGCCTAGAACAAGCGGGCGGCAGAAAGCCTTAAACTAATTGGGTAAGAATCAAGGAGAAACCCCTAAACTCGCTTTGCAAAGCAAGGGGCAAATACAAAGCGATTTTCTTGAAATTATTGCTTTTCTAAGCTCTAGAAGTTGGTTTGTTAAAGTGTGGAGAGGTCCTTTATATATAGAGGGAGAGTTGAAGCATAGAAAACACAAATTTCCAATGTGAAATTGCAAAAATCAAATTTTTACCGGAGTTACCACAGAGGTCTTTGCGGCATTGCCGTAGAGGATTTTGCAGCAATGCCATATAGCTCTGCAACAACGGGCTTGTTTTCGCCTATTTTGGCCCGTTCTTACTCGTTTCTTGTCTATTTTTTATGATTTAAGTTGTGTTGTACTCATTACTCAGTCTCAGATGATTTGAAAGGGTTTAAATGCCAAAAAGAAATATTTTGATTTTTCCATTTTGAGAGTTTTTGGCTTCTGAAGGTTTGTTTACCGAGCCTAAGTGCTTCTAAGGTTCAAACGCATACTAGAAGGTGCAAAATTAAGGGTTCATAATTGCCCCCTCATCAGAATTATCTTTGTCTAAAAGGCGATTCTAATGACAATGAACATGAGGATGGGAGATGGTAAAAGGAACCAAATTATTATCTATCACAGAATTTAGACATTTGGATGAGAGGTGTGGTAGAATTTTAGGGAAGATGCCCCTGCTATATTTGGGAGATCTAGCGGCTGGTATAATGTGATAATTGGTAAGAGCTAAAAGTGATGTTCCTATCTGGTAGGAATGATGGCGATGATGAAGTGGTGATGATGACGATCCTATCTGGTAGGAATCGACGAAATGGTGATGATGATGATCCTATTTGGTGGGAATCGATAAAGTAGTGGTCCTGTCTGGTAGGAAAGAAAATGACCTTATCTGGTAGGAATCGACGAAGTGGTGATCCTACTTGGTAGGTTATGATGATGTTGATGATGATGACCCTATCTGGTAGGATCTTAGAAGTAATGTTCTTGTCTGGCAGGATCTAAAAGAATGACAAAGTATTGGTCCTGTCTAGTAGGAGTGATAATGATAATCCTGTCTAGTGGGATCTAAGAGTAATATTCCTATATGGTAGGAATAGCAAAGCATTGGTCCTGTCTAGTAGGAGTGATAATGACGATCCTGTCTGGTAGGATCTAAGAGTAATATTCCTGTATGGTAGGAATAGCAAATCACTGGTCCTGTTTGGTAGGAGTGATAATGATGATCCTATATGGTAGGATCTAAGAGTGATATTCCTATTTGGTAGGATCTAAGGGTAATATTCCTGTCTAGTAGAAATAGCAAATCATTGGTCTTATTTGGTAGGAGTGATAATGACGATCATATTTGGTAGGATCTAAGAGTAATATTCCTGTATGGTAGGAATAGCAAATCACTAGTCCTGTCTGGTAGGAGCGATAATGATAATCTTGTCTAGTAAGATCTAAGAGTAATATTCTTATCTGGTAGGAATAACAAATCATTAGTCTTGTCTAGTAAGAGTGATAATGATGATCCTGTCTGGTAGGAATGAAGGCAATGATGATCTTGTCTGGTAGGAAAAAAGATGGCCTTATCTTAATTTATGATCCTTTTCAATGCAAAGATGCTAGATAATTATGCAATGATTTGATACCTTGAACCTATGAAGGGTCAGTCTTGGTATAAAAGTGTTGATCTTTAGGAGAAAGATGCCCCCACTTTAGAAAGGTGAATATTTGGAAGGGATGTGCCCCCACTGTAGAATGATAGATGAGAGTGGTTTGGTCATTTGGTTTTTGGTTGATTGGTTAGCCCAAAGGTGAAGTGGTCATGTCAGGTATGAGGTTGGTTAGTCATGGCTATCAGCTTGACTTAGGAAGAAGTCATTCAGGAAAGTTAAACAAAGTGTGGTCTTGGAAAGATTGGGCTTTTGACTTTGGAGAAGATTTGGTTTGAGGCTAAATTGTAGAGCTTGATCGGGAGGGTCAAGTTTTTAGAGATGATTAGATTGGAAGGTTTGGGGAAGGTTAGCTTGTGGGGCTTGTCCTAAGAGAAGTTCATATGGAAGGCATAGTTAAGTCTGGCTTGGTCAGGTTACAACCTTTGGGGAGTTTATTTGGAAGACTCAGTCAAGTTCTACTTTAGGATCGGTTAGGTCTGGCTTAGAGGAAAGGTTAGGCTAAGAAATTAGTTAGGGAAGGTTTGGTTAAATTGGCCTTGGAGGAGACTATAGTCTTTTTATGAATGGTGAAAGCTAGGCTTATGCTTCTTGCTTCATGGTGAAGGCTTTTGGGCTTAGGCTTTAGGGTGAATTTTTTTTTGGGTGATTTTATGGTAAAGGTTTTTGGGCTTAGATTTTATAGTGAAGGCTTTTGGGCTTGGGCTTCATGGTGAAGGCTTTTGGGCTTAGGTTTCAGGGTGAAAGCTTTTGGTTAAAAGGCTTTATCAGCTTAGGCTTTTCTACAAGGGTGCTTTGGACCTTTTTGGAGGATGGTTGGCTTCATCTTAGGTATGGTGCTATAGGTTTTGGTCATACGGATACTGTAGGCCTATGGATAAGGATTTGCCCTTTGTCATAGTTGCATATGATTTTCTTGGTTAGTAGGCCAAGCCTTGACTCAATTAGACTTTATAGGTGATGTAATTTGCCAAGGAGGCTTGGTTTTTTTTTTTTTTTTTCAAGGATGATGAGATTTTGCCAATGAGACATGGAATGATTGGGTTTTGAGTGGTTTGAGCCTTTTTTAAGCTTTGCAAGACATGACTTGATTTTGGTTGCGCTAGAGAAAGTTGCCTTTAAAGATGATGAGTCTTAAAAGACTTAGAATCTTCGGTTCTGCTTATGGGCTTAGCTCTTAGAAGATGATGAGACTTTGCCAAGGAAAGGGTGGTATGAGGCTTAAACTTGAAAAGATGGAATGGTACATTTTGAAGTTGGGAAATGGTTCAAAGGCGAGTTGGAAATTCTGAAAAAGATTAGGGATGTTGTATGATTTTGCCATTTGTAGCATGATTCATGGAAAAAAACAAGCCAAACTAACCTTGTTGTTTTAAGATTGAAGAGACATTTAGGGTGACACTTTATTGGCTTGAATGTATATGACAAGCTAGATGAAAGGAAGTGCCATAAAGAGTGACTGAAGGACTTATAAGAAGAGACAACTTGGGGATCATACTCCCAATTAGAGATAGGAACATGACATATTAGCAATGTGAGAGATTGTGTCTAAGCTCTTTAAGCTAAGTGACAAGATGGATTAATAGAAGATGATGACAAACTAGAAGGATATGCCCCCACTGTGAGATAAGGGCATAGAAGACAATATCACTTTAGAGAATGAGCAAGGTAATGAGGAAGGGTGACTTTGAAGACCAGATTGAGTAAAGATGATTTGACAAACTTTGAATGATACGAAAGAAGATGACCAGGATGAGTTTTCTCTTTCTCTCTCTCTTTTTGTTTTTTTTTTAGCTCTAACTTTTGCCTAAGCCGCCCTTTCGGGTTTTCAGCTTAGCAAGCTTGGATTAATGAAATTTAGGAGAAAACATTCCATTATGATTTGTTGCTTTTCTTCATTTTGAGGGGTTTTAACCTTTGAATATTGGATTTGACAAACTTGTTGCCCCTTGTTGAGTTGTATCATTTGATTTTGTTCTTTAACTATTTGATGAGAGGTCTATTTCTTGACCTACATTGGTTAGGAACTCGCAAAGCAATTGTTGATGGCACCTTAATTCCCAATATGTGCTAGCTATGATGGATTTAATTGACTGTTCATTTCTGTCTCACTTTTTATTTTTATTTATTTTTTCAAAGCTCATCCATGTTTAAAGCAAGAAAAGACAAGTGCACAAATAATTATAAAGTTGTGAATGTTTTATTACAATGGAAAATTTTATTGCAAGATAACAAAAAGGAATTGACATGATTGACGAAAAATATATGAAAAGGAAAATAAATTGACAGACATAGACACAAATTTAGACTCAAATTTTGAGATTTGGACTTAGACTCAAACTCAAATTTGGATTTCAATCTTTGAGGGGTTAGATTAGCTAAACTTGAACTCTTTCATGTCATAGTGGGGTTGAGGTAAGGTGGGGTTGAATTGGGTTCAGGTTCTTCATCACTGCTTGGGCTGGTGGTGAGGAATTTAGGTTGAAATGATGCATTTTGGATGCAATCTTCAACCTTTAATGTAGTTACAACCAAAGCTTTAAAAGTGGGTAGGTATTGGGTTAACAAGTGGGCTTAGTAGGTTGGAAGTAGATTCTTGATAAGGATGTTGACTTGTTCTTACTCTGTTGGTTTGGTTAATCATAACTCAAACTTCCTCAATGATGAATTGCCTTTGTTCCTTAAATTGGGCTTGTTAAGCAGCTAGGATAGCTTGGAAATGCTTCTTCCTTCTTAAGGACTTTGGTCACAAGTGTAATCATGGAAGCCATGTCAAGTGGGTTGGCCATTGGTACCTTCAAACCAAAGTAATAAGGTAGGTGATGGGCATGGCATAGAAAAGGAGATGAAGGTATAGACATAAAGATCTTAAGACAAAAGGCTTCCTCTTATGTCATGGGCCAACCATTTTTTTTTTGGGCTTAAGGTATGATGGGGCAAATATATTAAGCTTATGTTAGAATCAAAGGTATTGGATTTAAGGTAATGTGTTGGGCCAAAGTTATTAGGCTTAAGAGTAATAGACTAGTTTTGAAAGGCGATGGGCCACAGATGTTGGGCTTAAGGCTAATGGGTCTGATTTTGAACAAGGGATAGGATTAAGATGATGGTTTGATGTAGTTGCAACTAAAGATTTGAAAGTCGGTAGGTATTGGGTTAACAAGTGGGCTCAGTAGGTTGGAAGTAGATTCTTGACAAGGATGTCAACTTGTTCTTGCTCTATTGGTTTAGTTAATCATAACTCAAACTTCCTCAAAGATGAATTGCCTTTGTTCCTCGATTTGGGCTTGTTGAGCAGCTAGGATAGCTTAGAAATGCTCTTCTTGCTTCTTAAGGACTTTGGTCACAAGTGTAATCATGGAAGCCATGTCAAGTGGGTTGGCCATTGGTACCTTCAAACCAAAGCAATAAGGTAGGTGATGGGCATAGAATAGAAAAGATGATAAAGGTATAGGCATATAGATCTTAAGACAAAAGGCTTCCTATTATGTCATGGGCCAACCATTTTTTTTTTTTAGGCTTAAGGTATGATGGGCTAAATATTTTAAGCTTATGGTAAAATCAAAGGTATTGGGTTTAAGGTAGTGTGTTGGGCCAAAGTTATTGGGCTTAAGATTAATAGACTGGTTTTGAAAGGTGATGGGCCACAGGTGTTATGCTTAAGGATAAATGGTTTTATTTTGAACACGAGATAGGATTAAGATGATGGTTTTGGCATGGAGAACTTAGGGTTTCTAGTTTTGGATAAGGATGGGGGCTATAGGTTAGGCTTATGGTCAAGTAGTAGGGTTTTTAGGGTTGGATATGGGTCTTAGGGTCGCAAGTTTATGGCTTAAGGTCCAAAGGTTAAAGGTGTTTAGTGTTTAGGATAAGGCTAGGGCGAGGTGTTTAGGGTAAGACTAGTGTGAAATGTTTAAGGTTAAAGGTCAGGGTGATGGTTTTAGGTTTATAGAGGTGAAGGTGTTTGGATTATGGTTAAGGTAAGGTGTTTAAGGTTAAAGGTTAGGGTGATGGTTTTAGATTTATGGGGGCGAAGGTGTTTGGATGGAGGTTAGGATAAGGTGTTTAAGGTTAAAGGTCAGGGTAATGGTTTTAGGTTTATAGGGGTGAAGGTGTTTGGATGGAGATTAGGGTGAGGTGTTTAAGGTTAAAGGTTAGGGTGATGGTTTTAGGTTTGTGGGGACGAAGGTGTTTGGATGGAGGTGAAAGTATTTATGGGGAAGTTATTTGAATGGAGATAAGAATGTTTGACCCTTCTTCAGTTCAAGGTTTGACCTGCACTTGAGATGAATGCATATTTTGTTATACAGTATGAATGCATGATATGTATGAGGAAAACATTTCATGAGAATGCAAAGATGCAAGGTTTTAACATGGTACATACAACCTAAGGGTACGATCTAAGTTCATTACATGAAAAGGTAAGGGTGGCTGGATTTGGGTACCCATCACACTAGAGCAGCGATATAGCTAACCATTTATGAGTTAAAGAGCCTCACGTGGGTCCAATAGTATATGCATACTCATTACACCTTTGAAAGGATAAAAGGATTCATCGTGGTGTGGATGATTTCACTATCGGCAAATAGACGAAGGAGGGTTACCCATTCGATGCTACTCACTATCCACTGTTTTCCTAGAACTAGGTTGGATGGCAAAGAGCCTATGCAAGTGATGCATGCAAAGTCACAATCATATTAAAAGGCCAAACTCTTTTTAAACCAATTAGTAGTCCACTTATTTTTTCCTTCTTTTAAAAGAAAGTTAGTCTTCAGTGGAGTCGCCAGCTGTGAGGCCTCGCTCGAGCATTGGTCCGATCCGCTAAAGGGAATCGAAATGCTCATTTGGAAAAGAACTCACGAGGAAGCCCTCAGTCTTATCTTTGATAGGTTTGAAAATTATTTCTTAGAGTCGCCACCTTAATTTATTTTTATTTTGGAAAATATAAGTAAAAAACCCATTTGACTCCAATTATTACCCAAAGGAAAAAGATCACTAGCCTCAAAATCAAAGAGAATTCAGGGACTAGGTTTTCATTTTATTTTAACAAAATAAGTTTGGCCAATGAATATAAGAGTGACTTAAAATATATTTCATGAATAGTTAAAATGCATGAACAATTTATAATATACATGATTATTCAATCCACAAAGTTTATACACAATTATAATTCAAATAAAAGAGAGTCAATATAATGAAATCCAAACTTAAGGGATACCTCCTCTAGCCCTTATGGGTTCTAGGGAAGTTACACATTCCCCAAACTAAACCTAATAACTAAGTAAAGGAAAGCAAAATAAAAGTAAGTGAAGAAGGTGATAGGGGGGAGAGTTGGTTAAATTCAGTTGGATTCGATGCCTGAACCAAGCATGCCTACGTATCCCTTTGAATGGGAATCAGAACCCATATAGTTCTCCCTTTCTATGAAGGGGTTAGTTTAGCCTAGCCACTTTATCATATTTTGATTGATTGATTAAAAGAGGGTTGAGTTAATTAATTAATTTCATTGATTACCGAGTTGATTAGCTAGGAACCTAGATGAATCAATTTAATTAACTAACTAAAAGAGGCAAGGAAATTTAAACAATAGAAAATTTAAAGGAAAAAAAGCTTACCTTAGACGGTGGGTGACAACTGGCCTCAAACAACAGGTGGCAGCTAGCTTTGGATAATAGGCGGCAGCTAGCCTCGGAAAGTGGTGGATAGCCTCAGACTATAAGCGATGGCTAGCCTTGGGTGGCAGGCGGTGGCTAGCCTTAGGTGGCGAACATGAGCTTTGGGCTAGAGACTTGCCTCGAACAAGTGGACTGCAGAAAGCCTTAAACTAGTCATGTAGGAACTAAGAAGAAATGCCACAACTCACTTTGTGAAGTCAATAGCAAATGCAAAGTGCTTTGCTTGAAGTTATTGCTTTTCCAAACTCTAGAAGTTAGTGTCTTGAAGTATGAAAAGGTCCTGTATATATAGAGGGAGAGTCGAAGCATAGAAAACACAAAAATTTTCACCAGAGTTATCGCAGAGGTCTTTACAGCATTACCATAGAGGCCTTTGTGCTTTCGTAGAGGCTTTTGTGGTAATGCTACACAGCTCCACGGCAACGGGCCTGTTTTTGTCCGTTTCCTCTGTTTTGGCCCGTTCTTGCTCATTTCTCATCCGTTTTTCATGATTCTAGTTGTGTTGTACTCGTTACTCAGTCCTGAATGATTTGAAAGGGTTTAAATGCCAAAAAGAAATATTTTTATTTTTTCCATTTTGAGAGTTTTCGGCTTCTAAGGTTCAAACATATACTTGAAGGTGCAAAATTAAGGGTTCACACTTAATAAATTATATCAGTGGAATAAGCCTTTAGTAAGCATGTTAAATAATTCTAAGTTGATTTGCCAAGATTAGAAATAGAAGTTGACTAAGTTTTGATCTAACTTAGATCAATTATTGATATGTATAATGTTATGCTATATGAAATGCTACATGTGACAGTGGTTTGATGTGTGAAATATATAGAATTGTTAAATGATATCCGTGATTGTTGTATAAAAAGAGAAAAGATGTTTAGAAATGATTAGTATGATAATGAAATAAATCAATTACACTTTATATATATAAGTATACAAGGTGAACTAAATGTGCGATATTATTAAATTTATGGCTTAGATGCTACCTTATAGACTAGAACAACAAGAAGGGCAAGGATTTTTCTGTCACTTATACAAGTATCAAGTAAGGACGAAGGAAGAATATTAACCTAGTGTGATATAAGGAGGATCAATCATACCTAAAGAGGGAAATGATCAATTGCATATGTCTAGATGTAACCTTTTAGAAAGGCAATTATATGTATAACTGGAAGGTTTGAGAAAACCTAAAGTTAAATATGCTGGACTTAGGAAAAAAAATTTTAAGGATGGGTGACCTCTTGGCAAGTTCTCAAACATACTAAGGAGACAAAATTGAGAGGTCAGTGAAAGACCAAACCGAAATGTGATTTGGTTTTAGACCATTTCAAAAGAAAGGTGCATGGAATTATCAACCACATGAAGGTATATTAAGGAATAGCCCTTATAAAGAAAGTAAGGAGGTAAGAAAAGTTTGGCTTAAAAAGGACTAGTGTGAGCTAAGAACAAATTGTTGTAAAAACATGGATTGATTTTGAACAAAATACCTTATATCGAGAATGAGTTCGCAATCGGAAGAATACCTATAAAATAAGATAGATATAAAATTGGAGAATTATATATTAGTTAGAAAAACAACTTGAATGTGGTTAAGTAAGGTAAGTGTTATGTGGAAAGGTAAAAATAGTGAATGATAAGGCAAAGAATATATAAGGAAATGCCAGATATAATGAAATATAGATTTAAAAGAAGTAAAGGAGCAAAAAGTTATGACATAAAAGGAGTTTATGAAGTTGATTGATTGGATCAACCCCATTCAAAATTATTTTATGACAAAATTGAATTGATGATGAAATAGAATTGAATAAGTTAAAATAGATGCCATAAGAAATGGTAAACTTTGAAAGTAACTAAATGAAGTAAGTGTGAAATGGATTAAGTTTTAAGGTAAAACATAAGAAATCATGGGGTAAAGGAAATTATCAGGGTTAAAGATAATGTAACATAAGGAATGAAATAATTTGGATAAAGGAACTTTATTAATAAGGATAATATTATAGAAAGGTAAGTAGAGAAAAGTTATAGAGATAAGTGAATGATAGAAAAAGTTTACTTCAACTAGGATGAATATTTGAATATGCAAAGAAAAATTAGCCAATAAGGTGTTACAATTGGGACTAGTCCTAATGGATTATTTATTCCATCTAATATAATCAATTGGTTAAAATGATGTTTTCACTGTTAAGTAAGGATAAGAAGTGCAAATGTTTACAAGTGATATGTAATTTAAAGAGTGTGAAAGACATATGAGTGTGGGAGAATAGTATTGATGGAATTTTATTGAGGATGGTGCATGTCCCAAATGAATTAGACCTAAAGAAAAGACAATGTAAAATTGTTGAGGAATGAGTGGATTAATGTGAAGAATATAAAGAGATATGTAATTGATATGATGCAAAATGGCATAGCTAAACTAATAATATCTTTACTTATTTTATTTGAATGCATGCATGTTTTGTGTTAATTTTCTATGCTAGGGTGTGTTTGACCTTTTGTTTGAGTGTTATAGGATAATATAGGAATAAGAAGATGATTTTGATTGCAAATGGAAGCTAAGGACCAAAATAGAACCAAGTGCCAAGCTTAGGAGCAAAGACAAGCCAAGGAAAGGATTTCAAGGCTATCACTAGTCATCACAGTTGGTGCTGACTCGTGACAGTGAGGAAATGTCACCAGTTGTCACAGTTGGTGCCGACTTGTGACAGGGTGGTTACTACACCCTTTCGAGGCACCTTTTTATTTCGACACCTTTTTTAAAGGGGCACTTCTTGGGACACCTTGGGGCATATAAATACTTGGATTTGGCTTTATTTTAAGAAGGAGATGCTATTGTATTAGATAGGAAAAACTTACTTAAAATCCTTTAAGCACTTTATTAGAATTAAGTACTTGGTTTGTATCAAGTGTCCTTCCAAAAGGCACTTCAAGTTCAAGAATTGTGCAAGTAATTTCCTTAAGAATAAATGAGTTTTCATTCATCAATCTTTCTTCCTTTCTTTTATTTTTATTTTACTATTCAATAATGAATGCTTGCATTATTTGTATGTTATATTTTACCATGTACTTAGGCTAATAGGTTGTTAGAATTGCAATGATGAATTAATTTTGTGAACTACATTCTTAATATGCATGAATGATTTATTTTCAATTGAGTCCTACATTGTGTTATGCATGCTTGATCACCATATATAACTTGTTAATCATTTTGTTCACAATGAGAGTTAGAGCATTTTGGTGGAAATGCAATTGAAATTACTCAAAGGATAGGAAAGTACTTGGAGATAAGAAATCCACTTTAAGGAGTTAAGGAATTGGCATGGAACTTAATGATTTTAGTTTATCTCTATAATGACAGGAGAATGCTTATAGACTGTAAATTAAAATACTCTTAATTAACAATGAGAGTTGCTTTTAAGAATTTTTGGTCATATTCTCCAATCATTGCATGTGTTTATATGTTGTTAACTTTTATAGTTCAAAATTAATTATGAGTTGTGATTCTAATATTCATTGTCTCTTATTATTAAAGTAATAATAAAACTTTAGTATTTTAGATTAGATAGAATAAATCAACATCTTTTTTTTGTTGTTTGCCTATCCATCTTAGTAATTACTTGGTTAATATAAAATTTCTCCAAATTCCTTAGAGTTCGACACCCTACTTACTCTATACTTAGTCTTAGAGACTAGGGTATTAAATTTGACCCGCATCAGTAATATGACATGTGTGATTCATGAGAAGAATGTGACTTATAGAAATATGAATGTTACATTTAAAGCTATAATTATCATCCTAGTGTGGAACACTATAAAACAAGAATATCTTGCCATAATGAGACCATGACTTGAAATATTAATTTAAATGTTAAACTCTAATATGATAAATAAATAGTATATACTTGACAAGGACACTGTCTTTTTAATGGAAAGTAAATAAGATTCGCCATTAGGTATGAAAGTCTGGAGATGAGAAAAATTTGTTAGTTAAATAGATAACGCAATGAAACAAGATGGTTATGAAAATAGATACCTCATCCTTTATGGCATAATGATAATTTAAATGCCCAAAAAGTGGAGGAGCTCACTAAATTCTTAAACTCATTGACATATTGAAGTAAATTAAATAATAAGAACTGCTTGATAAGGAACTTAATATCTAAGGGAATTATCAATGAAACATGGGTCTTCAATTAAAGGCTTACAAGAGCAGTGGCATGGTTTTGCTTATGGGTGCTTAGATAGTTACCCTTTAATGCCACTCGACTAATGACAAAGTTGATTGTTCTAGTTCCCTAAGAATCATTCTTAGAAATAAAGAGGATAAGTTCATGTAGAGAATGATGTACTTAAATACAAAAGAAGAAAAGTATTTCAAGATAACCATAGTTCAAACAAAGGCTTTAAGTAATATAGTAAGAAGAAAAAGAATTAGTCAAAATAAGAACATGGATATGAGAAAAGAAAAGTTGACATAAGTCTAATAATAGAGATGCTCAAAATTATTGAAAGATGAAGTATGAAAGGAGATAAGGGATATAATCTACGTACTAGAAATTTTCATGGATCATAAACGGGTGATATTGGAGTAATAGAAATAAATATTTAGATAACCAGGTTAGAACATACAAGTGATGATGCCAACCAAGTGAAATTGAAATTCTCTATTGAATTAATCAAAACATAAGTTAGGAATTAGAAAGAAAGGTGAGTGGTAACTTGATAATCAAATAGGAGAAGTAAGTAAAGGAGAAGGACACGCAAAAATATAAATGTCAGCAAGAATTAAAATTGAAGTACATGACATATTGTGAGGCCTCGCCCGAGCACCGACTTGATCCGCTAGAGGAAATCAGGATGCTCATTCGGGTTTAGATTTATGATGGAACCCTTGAGTTCAGATTGGTTATTTTTAAAAATGATATTGGGAGTCCCCACCCTAATTTATTTTTAAATGGGAAAATTAAGGAAAAACCCAATTGTGACTCCAATTCATTAATTTTAGTTAATTAATTTACCCAAGCATAAAATTACTAGCCTTAAACCAAGTTGAGTTTAGGGACTAGATTTTTGGTTAAATAATCACGATTTGGCTCTTAAGTTTAATTTGACTTTGACAAATTGATTTCATGAATGACAAATATTATATGATAATTATAATATCATGATTAATGCATGAGCATGGTATGAGTGCAATGAGAAAATTAAAATGAAACATCCACAAATTAAATTAATTAAAAAAAAAGGGAAAGGAGAATGATTGGGATTTGGATTTGAGGTCTGGATTTAGATTCCAAACATGCCTACGTACACTATTGAATGAGGATCAAAACCTATGTAGTTTATTCCATGATTAAGTGGAGGAGTTTAGGAGTTGATCAGATTGATTTTAGTTTAGGTGTGTTGAGAATAAGAAAAAAGGCTGATACCTTTGCTTTTAATGGATGGAGGATTTTACCAGACTGAAATTTCTTTTTATCAGGTCCGGATGATTAGATTGATTGAGAGATTAATTAATTAATTAGATTGGGAGATTAATTAATTAATTAAAATGATTAATTAACTAATTAATATGATGAAAATGATGGATGGATTAATTAATTAATTTGGAGGAAGGATGAATTAAGGAAAATGATTAATTTCATTTTGAAAAAGTTATTAATTAATTAATTAATTAAAAAGATTAATTAATTGGATGATTAATTAAAAAAAATGAGTTTTAGTTAATTAAGAAGATTCACTAACTTGGTTAGGGTCAGATAATTAATTAATTAGAGAGTGATTGGAGAAAGAGGAAGAGAGGAATTAGAAGATAGCTATCAACTCTAACTCAAGATGTGTTTTGAAATAAGGAAATGGAAGGACTATTTATAGGAAAATGAGGTAAGGGTGATTTAGGAAGTGAAAATGTGAAAAGACGTAAAGGTTAGAGCTAAAAAATACTAAAAAAAAAATCGATTAGGGGCATTTTGGATATTTTAGTTCAGGCAACGGGGACAGGTTAGACGCGGAGCCGCGTCAGCTCTGAGCTACTCTGCATCAGAGATACGCGGCCACCGCATGTGGATCCTTGCCGCCCTAGCATGGATCTACATTGTTACTGATGCAGAGCCGCATCAGTCTAACGCAGCGCCATGTAGTGTGAGGACTCGTCCAAGCACCAGTCCGATCCGCTAAAGGTAATCGAAATGCTCATTTGGGAAAGAACTCACAAGGAAGCCCTCGAGCTTATTTTGAAAATTGTTTTAGAGTTGCCATCTTAATTTATTTTTATTTGGAAAAATATAAGGAAAAAACCCATTTGACTCCCATCATTATCTAAAGGAAAAAGATCACTAGCCTCAGAACCAAAGAGGATTCGGAGATTAAGTTTTCAGTTTAACAAAACATGTTTGGCCAAGTAATATAAAAGTAACTTAAAATATATTTCATGAACAATTTAAAATGCATGGACAATTTATAATATGTATGACCATTGATTCCAATAATAAATACAAGTAATAATCCAAAATAAAATTAACATTACAAATAAAATCTCAAACATAGGGGATACCTCCTCTAGCTGTTGTAGGTTCTAGGGAAGTCACATATTCCCTAAACTATTCCTAATAATAAAGCAAAGAAACAAGCATAAAAGTAAGTGAAGAAGGTGATAAGGGGATAGCTGATTAATTTTAATCGGATTCGATGCCTGGACCAAGCATGCCAACATATCCCTTTGAATAGGAATAAGAACCCATGCAATTCTCCCTTCTTGCAAAACGGCTAGTTTAGCCTAGCCACTTTATCATGTTTTGATTGATTGATTAAAAGAGAGTTGAGTTAATTAATTAATTTAATTGATTACTGAGTTGATTAGCTAGCGATCTAGATGAATCAATTTAATCAACTAACTAAAAAAGACAATAACCAAATAGAAAGGAAAAGAAGATTACCTTACACTTTCGCAACTTGGAGATGTAGGGAGGATGGAGTGAATGACCGGATCACAATTGCACCTTCTCCATATCAGAGACACGAGCCTTGGAGCACCAGAATGCAACTTCACCTTCTTCACATGATGGACACAAGCCTTGGGCAAAGAGCTTGCTCGAATAGGCTGGCAAAAAGCCTTAAACTAGTCGAGTAGGAATCAAGGAGAAACCACCCAATGTGCTTTGCAAAGCAAAGAGCAAAAGCAAAGCAATTTACATAAACTTAGTGTTTTTTAACCCTCCAAATCTATGTCTCAAGAGTAGAGAGACCACCTCTATATATAGGGGGAAGAATGAAGCATAGAGGCTGAAATTTCCAATATGGGAGCAAAAGCACATTGCCATGCCGCACAAGCCTCTATGGCACTACAGAGATCTCTGTGGCAGTGCCGCAGAGTGCTTCACAACACTATAAGAGGTGCCACAGAGCTATGCGACAATGGGCTGTGATTCGCCTATTCTACCTGTTTTCTCCTATTCTCGCTTCTTTCTCATCCATTTTCCATGATTCCAATTGCGTTGCATCCATTACTGAGTCCTAGATGATTTGATAATGATTAAAGTGTCTTGATTGATTCTTTTCCTGACTGAATGATCTATAGTTCTGAGTGGTGTAGAATTAATGATTCACAGTTGCCCCCTCATCAAGATTGCTCTGTGTGGTAGGCAGTTATGATGAGTGTGAACTTTAGAATGAAAAGGATGCCCCTAGTATATTTGGGAGCATTAGGAAGAAAATGACAGTTCTTGTCTAGTAGAAACTAGAAGCCATGTTCTTGTCTAATGGAAATGAAGATAATCCTGTCTAGTAGGTTGTTCTGATGAGTGTGAACTTTAAAATGAAGAGGATGCCCCTGGTATATTTGGAAGCATTAGGAAGAAAAATGGCAGTTTCTGTCTAGTAGAAACTAGAAGTCATGTTCCTATCTGATGGAAATGAAGATAATCCTGTTTGGTAGGTTGTTCTGATGAGTGTGAACTTTAGAATGAAGAGGATGCCCCCAGAGTTTTAGGAAGAAAAATGGCAGTTACTATCTGGTAGAAACTAGAAGCCGTATTCCTGTCTGGTAGGAATAGCAAATCACTAGTCCTGTATGGTAGGAGTGATAATGATGATCCTGTTTGGTAGGATCTAAAAGTAACATTCCTATCTAGTAGGAATAACAAATCACTAGCCCTGTCTGCTAAAAGTGATGATGACAATCCTGTTTGGTAGGATCTAAGAGTAATATTCCTGTCTAGTAGGAATAATAAATCACTGGTCCTATCTAGTAGGAGTGATGATGATGATCCTATCTAGTAGGATCTAAGAGTAATATTTTTGTCTAGTAGGAATAACAAATCACTGGTCCTGTCTGGTAGGATTGGCAAAATTATCAGCCTTGTCTGGTAGGAGCAAAATATCTATCTATAACTACGAAAATCTTTTGTATGTTGAATCTTAAGTAACAGTGGTCAGATGCTTAGAAGAGACTATTGAAATCATATAGAAACTTGTTATTCTGAATTTTGACTTGAGACGGGTTCACTACTGCATTCTCACGTGAAAAGTTACTATACATAAGGTACTATATAAAGGCGTGCCACCTCTCACCTTTTGCAACTTTTCTCATTTGTCGAATTTTGCTTCTCTCTCTAGAAATGATTCTCTCTGATTTCTCTCTAAAATGGCTTCCCCCTTTAGTAGCCGCCATAATAGGAGCTACTAAGTACCAAGGCATGATCCCAATCCGGCGAACTTGCTGTAGGAACTGGAGCACCATGTGTCTAGTACCGGCGTCATGGAGGTATTTATCATTTTTTTCCCTTCTTTCCTGTTGCAGCTCATAGAAAATATATGTATTTAAAATAATTTTTTTTTTTTACAAAGACTACAACCATTAGATTGAGAGGGGGTAGATCAAATCTATCTGCTATCTCTACTTACCTGGAGACTCATCCCCGAGTCCAAGGGTTGATTAAGCCATCTAGATTGCTAGGATTTTTGTCCTTGGATTATGCCCGAGAGGGTAATATTCCTTTGCTGCAAGCATTAGCAGAGAGGTGGTGGGATACCATGGACACTTTTCACTTTCCATGTGGGGAGATGACTATGACTCTTTTGGATTTGATGATGTTAGCTGGTCTACCATTTCGACCTCGAGCCTTAGAGTTTTATCCTACTTGGACCTTTATCTCATCAGAGGCTATGGTTGACTTATTGGGCGTTGACCCTTCCCGAGGCAATCCACATGTCCCCTGTTCTTAGCTCCGAGGGCAGATTGACATTTATACTTATGATGTGGGAGTCCTTTCGAATGAGCAGGCTGCTAGCTTACTGAATATGATGATATTAGGCTGCTCATTCTGCCACATATGGAGGGATACGATTAATCTGAACATTTTGTGCTCATTGGAGGATTTATCCATTATTGGAGAATTTGACTGGGGAGGTGCGGCTTTGTACGTGATGTACCGAGAGATGTTTGATCTGTCTCGAGGTGTGTTTGTTGTTTTAGGACGGACTCATATCATCTGGGAGGTATGCTTCTATCTTTCTAATTCTATCTTGTACCCACTATCTCTGTGTCTTATGATTATTTTCCTTTGTGCAGTATTGGGCCTACAAGCACTTTCCTTTTCTTACTCCTACTTTGAGGGATTGTACAGTAAATCATATCCTAAGCGACTATCTTTGGCGGACACAAAATCGCCGTCATTAAGAGAGATACAATTTTCGCCATATTTGAGATTTCTTCTCTCCTTTAGTATCATCATAGGTATGCACACATGCTTGGCACATCATCTTCATTACTCATTCTAATATTCTATTTTTCCCCATTATTCTCTTTCCACAGGTCCGGTGGTTACCTTTCGTTGACGGACTTTAACTCATCACTCTATACCATGAGCCTAGTGTGGCTTTGTCTTTCCACCATCTGCTTTTACTCTGCCACACTGATTCTATGTTTTACCTTCTCGAAAGAGTTCACAGCCAGATTATAAGAGAGAGGATTGTCCCAGCTGATCCCCCTGCTGAGATGCGATATGGATCGCGCATCCCTAATAAGGATTCATTAGTAGCAGGCCTTCTAGTTGAGCCTCTCTTGGACCTTGAGGGTGACTATAGGAAGTTCTACATGCATCGCCTACTACTTTGCGTCCCATTTCTTCTAGGACGGGCCCATTCTAGTTATAGATCTTCTACCACAGGATTAGTTCATACTTTTGCTACTAGGAGGAGTGGTGGTCTAAGGTCTGCTATAGATGCCCCTTCTGATAGGGCAGGATTGAGTGAGCAAGTGAGTTTTTTCGCCTACTTATGGGTAAGGTAGGATTTGAATTATGTTTCTCCTGATCATGGCTTGGCTCGATATGAGATGCCTCATGACCTCCCCATTGATTTTATCCCATTTCTAGATCATACAGGCGAGGTGTGTGCTTCTGCCTCCTTTCTGAGCTTACTCTTTGTCACTTAATGCAGTTTCTTACTCATCTTTTCCTTATGTGGATCCCTGAGGATTGGGCTCGCCATAACTATGAGATGGTTCATCGCTTAAGGACAGCATTGTCTCCGACTCTTACTTTGAGTGGTCCTAATAAGGGAGATGATGTAGATCAGAGGAGGAGACATAGGCGAGGCCAGCGTTAACTTTCCTCCTGTTATGCAGATGTTATACTGACTCTATATATGATTATGTATGTATATATGCATGTTGACGTGAAACTTGACTCGTGTTCTATTTTATTAGTATGATGCATGGATGTTATGAATCGATTATGAAAGGATTTGACTTATGTATGTTATGAATGCACTTATTCTATGAATGAATGCATGATAGGGCTCTATCATCTTTCCTTTTTGCTCTCTCCCCCTTTTTTCATCCAATTCTTCTCAAATATTGCATGATCCGTAAAAGGGAAGGGTCGCGGTAGCTTACGGTGATGTGCGGCAGGGGTGCGACAGCCGACCATCCTATGAGGTGCCGCACAGCCTTGTGCGACTAACACAAAGTAGCTTATGGCACTGCATTGATGTTTGCGGTAGTGCCACAAAAAGACTTGAGGAAACCCATGCACTTTTGCGGCAATCTCAGTGAAAATCTTCAATTTTCCTATATATATACCCCTCTCATGGCTTAGAAATCCTCACAACTACAATTCAACTTTTACAGCACTTTTCTTGCTCTCTTCTCTTTACTTTTCTCTCATCTTTTCCTCTAGTTTCCCTTTTCTTTTCACTCATGGAGCCCTATTTTAGCCATTTAATGCATTTATGGACCAAAAATCTTGAGCAAGTGGAGCGTATTAACTTACGGACTTTTGGGATTAGTGCCATGCCAATCTTAAGGGGGGTTCAAGTGGATTAGGACTTTTTAAGACCTTGTCTAAAATTTTGGGATCCTGAGGTGCATATTTTCAGATTTAGATCTAGCATGGATGAAATGTGCCCTACTTTTGAAGAATTCAGTATGTTACTGGGATCTAATCCTGAAGCTAACTTGGCTGCCCCAATACAAAGAGTGGGATACTTTAATTCATTTATAAGGCTCTTGGGATTAGACACTGTAATTGCTAGCCTTAAGGTTGTGAATGATTGGGTGGACCTGATTGCTGTAATTATTGAGTTCTATAATCCCCAAGGCTTTGAAGTTCAGTTAGCTTTTTGTCTAACTGCCGAGTATCTCTTTATAGGTTCAACTAGTTCGGAGGACATTAAGATAACTGAACTGATTTTTCAAATGGCTGAAGGTCGCTCTATAGCTAAGATTATCTTAGCAGAAACAATCCCTAGTTTGGATCAAGCTTACAAAAGTGATGGGCCTTGGTCTGTGAGTCCAATCATTCTACAGGTATGCTTTTCTTCCTCCTTTTCCTTTCTCTTTCCCCTTTCCTTTCTTACTTAGCTATGTTTATGCACAGATTTGGCTAAGGGATCATTTGAAGGTGGTTGCCCCTCCTATTAAAAAGGACTACTCTGCTTTATGGTACCGGTCTTGAACAATAGTGAGGAAATTTAGTTCTGAAAAGGAATGGACTTAATGGCTATTTGAGCTCGACCCCCAGGAATTGCTGTGGCTTTGTCCTTGGTATAAAATAAAGAAGTTTATGACTATGAGTTATGGCTATAGGATGGTTTATTTGCTAGGTTTGAATATGGTGAGATTCTACCAAGGAACAAGGGTGATGGCCAGATGGGTCGCGCAAGGAGTGCCCTCGGACGGAGCTATCTTTGAATCTACTTTCATCACTCCTACTATGCCTAGGGTTGTTACTAATGGATGGGCTTGTGGTTTTCATGTTGTTCTTCCATCTCGTTGCTTTGATAAGACAGAGGCTTACACTTTATGGTAGATTGCTACGTCTTGGCCATCAGAGAAGATAAGGAGGGTGACTTTACTCAAGGAGATAGAAGACGCCATTTCTCTAGGGGGACTACTGACAATTAGGAGATCTATTATTTAGGACTTTAGGGAAAATTTTTTGATTTTTCTTGTTTTAGTGAGCAAGACTTCTATATTCATCTTAAATCCAATTTTGAATAAAACACCATCATTTTTCTTTTTATTATTATTATTATTATTATTTTTTTCATTGAAACAAGAAAATTTAGCACAAAAGAAAATTTATTAATGATTTGGATTGCACCCAATGAGGGCTACCTATGTATCTCTTTACATAACTTATTTCTATTACATACTTTTCTCTATTATTTTGGAGAATCAGGTCCATATAGTTCTAATTACAATGCATCATTATATGAAGTATCGCTTTAATTGATCCAAGTTGCAAGGGTTGGAGAATTCAATTTCGTCCAAATCCATAAGAATGGCACCTCCACCTGACGGGATGCGTTTAAGCACATAAGGTCTAGTCCAGTTTTGTCACAGCTCGACTTAGGGAGCTATGACGATCCTAGGACACGGGAAGACATAAGGTCACCCACACCTGTAGAATCCTTAGCTTATGTAAAATTACTTATCAAATGCCCATATCTTATTCAATTAAATAATAACTTATAAAATTTGCGGAATAGGCCCATAAACTTTTTACATCTTAAAAACAGTTCTTATAAACCAAAGTAAAAGGAAAACATTTGAAGATAACTCAACAAAATAAAAAGTCCAAATAATCCCTAACTTAAAACCACAAAACATTAATTTTCGATTGATTCTCAAGTACTTCGCTTATTACCCCTGGAGCACTAAACCGAAGTTCACCAATACAAATGATTAAAGAGAACTCTATTATCTTCTAGGCAAAGCAACCTCTCAAGTGGAGGAACAGGCTTGAGTTAGTTGCCTTAATCAATCTTGCCATCCTGAAATATATAAACATAGAAAAGGGTGAGTAAAAGACTCAGTGAGAGTAGATGCACACATAGGGTATGTAAGAAAATAAACATGGGCTCAACAACATAGCTTGGTTGTAAAGATGAGGAATAAACAATAGGGTAGCAGAAACAACTTATAACTTATATTAACTTAGGAGTAGGGGCTATTGCCTTCTTTACTCAACTTATAGCATAAGACTAATTAGGTCCTATGGCTAGCAATATTGGACCCCTACTAGCCGAGGTCTAGATACTTTACCCTATCCATGGGCATACCTTGTGCACAAGTCCAATGTTCACCCCACATTGAGAAGGGGTGTTTCTATAGGCTTGGAAAAGTAAACAATAACATATACATAGCAAGAGTTTAACTTATATTAGGACTCTTATGAAAGAGTCCTACTTAGCTTGAAAGACTTGGTTTAAGGTTCACAACATCATTACATGTCATAATATAGCTTAATGTGAGTTTTGGGTTTAAACAATCAACTTAAGAAAGAGTCTTACTTAAGGTGGGACTCTTAAGCAAACATAGCTTATGAAATCATAGTCAATCAATGGACATGGAATCATGAAGGAAATCATTCAATCTCAAAGAAAACATTTCATATTTACAAAGAAATAAGAGTGTGCATTACAACTTACCTTAAACTCCTATGCTCCTAGTTAACCGAGCTAAGTGGACCCCAGGGCTTGAACCTCTTTAACCTCTACAGCATAAATCAAATGGTTCTTATTTAATTCATATAGTCAATAACTTATTATATTTATGCATATTTTTACTTAACTTAAGTGGTTGACTTGAACTAGGACTCCTAGTCCCACTATGAATCTTTGATCAAACAATATTTTTCCGTGTTTTGACTTTTAATCTTGATGATTTAATGTTTTAATATTATTTTAATATGTTTAATAATATGTTTTAATTCATCTTAGGTCATGGTCAAACTTTTGACTTTGACTTCTTAAGGTCAACGCTATACTAAAGGTACACCCTAATGAAAGTCTTAATGTTTGACTTGTTCATACTAATTGACTTCATAAATTTTGAATTTACTTATTTAATTATATAATTATATCCTTAATTCGATGTTTATATTTAATTTATTTAGAAACTCAATTCTTAGGTTTAAAGTTCACCCATCAAAAGATTTCAACTCGCCCATCCTTCGATTGATTGTGTTCTTGTTATCAATTTCAAATTTTATTGCTTAATTGTTTCATTAATTTATTTAATTGCATAATTTTAATTAAAACTAGGCTTAATTAACTTTAATTGGAAAGTTCCCAAATTTAAATTGTTCATAGATATTTAAGAATATTTTTAAAATTCCATTTTGGATTTCTCAATAATTCAAACTTGGATTTTACTTCCAATAATTTCTATGATCAATTGGTTCTAAACTCAACCAAAATCTACTTTTAAAAAATTACAGAACTTAGGAATTAATTTCCCCTTTTTGGCTGAATGGTTCTTGCATAATTTTTATTTTTTCAATTAATCATGTTCTCCACCATCAACCATACTTTTGTTTGCAATCAACTTTTTTTTTCATTCCTAGGCACAATTGTTTTCTTAATTCAACAAATACCTATCCTATTCTACTAATTAATTCAATCCAACACCACATTGCCATGATTTATAAACATTTTTAATTGCTGTAAAAAAATAAAATAAAAAAAATTAAATTGAGAAAATAATTCTTCTCACCTTAATTCACAAGGATAATTTCACTCCCCTTCTACTAGCCTTAGCCAACCCTTCCAAGATTGAACAACAATAATTTTAATTTTTTTTTTTACAGTAGATACAGAAATAATCAGCCCATAATAATTAACAAGATTTAATGTAGTGGAATTTTACCTTGTAAAAATCTTGTTTCTTTGTTGTTGATTCTTGAATTGTTTGAGAGAAAAAGGAAGAGGAAGAAGTTTTGTTTTGTTTTGTTTTGTTTTTGTTTTTGTTTTTGTTTTTGTTTTTGTTTTTGTTTTTTTTTTTTTTTTTTTTTTTTTTTTTTTTTTTCTTTTGGAGAATGAAAGTGGCGTGTACAGCAATTGAAGAGGGGAGCAGCTGCTGGTCACTTAAATTCTAGGGTTTTCTTTTCTTTTTTTTTTTTTTTTTTTTATTTTATTAATTTTTTTAAAAAATAAAATACCGATTTTTAAGTTTCGGTGCAATTTTCTTATGTTTCTGTTGAGAATTTGGAAAAATGCTCAACTGGACTTTGGTTCCAAATATTTTTAACTTTTGTTTGGTATATTTATTTACAACTTTGGTCAAATGACCAAAAAACCCCTGATCAGTGGCAGCTGCCATGGTTATTTTTGGTATTTTCGTGATAACTTTTCCATCTCTTATTCTTTTTTGTTCAAACGAAAAGCATTGCATTTTATGTAATATTTGGAATTTATTTTTAGTATTTTCTTGATTTTTAGCTCAAATACCCCTGGTCCACTGTCTTAGGGTCAAAATGACCAAAATACCCCTATAGTCAAAATATCCCCTATTACTATCCTAACTTATTCCTTACATTATTAAACATCCTAAACATATTTTGAACATAAAATAAGTTACATTACATCATACTTAATGCACATTAGATCTTAAAATTGCTATCTTTAAGTAGGGTGTTACAAGTTTGGTATGAATTTGCCTCTAAGGTCGTGCATTGGGCCTTAAATTTTCTTTAAGACCAAGTTTCCTTCTTGTAGTCCTCTATCCCTTACTTTCTTGTTGAAATGCCGAGATAACTTTTGTTGATAACCCTATAGTCGATACAATGCATCCATTCTCTTTTCTGCAATAGCATTCAACTGATCATGATAACTTTTAGTCCATTCTATCTCATCAATCTGACTTTCTCTCATGACCCTGGCACATCTGATTTCCACCTTAATTAGCAGTATAGCTTCCATTCTATATACTAATGAGTAAGGAGTTGCCCCAGTTGGTGTACCGATGGAAGTCCTGTATCCCTACAAAGCAAACGGTAATTGTTGATGCCAGTGCTTGTGATTATCAGTCATTTTTTGCAAAAGGGATTTGATGGTTTTATTTACTGCTTCGACAGCCCCATTAGTTTGTAGTCAGTAAGGAGATGATCTGTGATGCTAGATCTTCTCTTTTTTAAGAGCTGAACTACTTCTTTCTAAAAATGAGACCCAATTTTTGTAATAATCTTAAAAAGTACTCCAAACCTACAAAGGATGTTGGTTTAGATGAAATGAGCCACTCTTTTTAAATCTAGTACCCGGTAAGGTGCTGCCTCTACCCACTTTGTGAAGTAATCAACTACTACAAGGATGTATTCATGACCAGCAGATGATTTGGGATTTATTCTTCCTATGACATCAATGCCCCAAGTTGCAAAAGGCCAATGAGTAGTTATAGGCTGCAAAGGCATAGGAGGTTGTTTCTGTAGCTTAGCATAAATTTGGCATTTATGACATCTTCATACAAACTTCACACCGTCTTCATTCATAGTGAGCCAAAAATATCCCATATTTGTAATTTTTTGAGCCAATGTGATCCCATTCATGTACGGTCCTTCCTCCCCTCCATAGACCCATTCTATGATCTATTGTGCTTCCTCTTCAGTCACACATCTCAAGTGTATGTTATCCCATGCCCTTTTATACAAAACATCTTTGTTTGGTAGGAAATTGCTGGCTAATTGCCTTAGAGTTCTTCTTTTTGATTTAGAAACCTCTTTCAGATATTTTCCATTCTTGAGATAATTGAAGATGTCCCAAAACCAAGGTTTCTAATCAGCCAGTTGAATATTCATGCACAAAGTATAGTACGTTGGTTCTTGCTTCACTTCAATCACCACAGGTCTGATTATTTCCCCATCTCTCATATCTAGCATTGATGTAAGTGTTGCTAGAGCATCTGCAAATTGATTCTTGGCATGAGGCAAATAATGGAAAGATAATTCATGAAAATTTTTTGTGAGATCATACAAGTGCTTATGGTAAGGAACCAAATGCTCTTCTCTTATCTTCCACTTCCTAAGTGCTTGGGACACAATTAGGTTGGAATCTCTATAAACCTCCAGGTAATGAACCTTAAATTGACAGCAACCTCTAAGCTAGCTATGCAGGCTTCATACTCTGCCTTATTCTTTATCACCTTGAAAGCTAACTTGATAGCCATAGGGAAATTTTCTCCCTCAGGGGTGACTATAACAATTCCAGCACCATACCTTTTGCTATTAGCTGCACCATCGAAGAATAATTTCTAGACTTTAGGCTCAATTTGCATGATCTCTTCATCAGGAAATTCTAGCTTTGACCAATTACTGTCTATTGCGGCTGCGACTAATTGATCTGTTATCACACTCCCTTTTATAGCTTTCCTCTAGACATACTTCAAATCAAAAGCTGTGAGAATCGCCATCCATCTTGCCATCTTACTATCAAGAACTAGTCTTTCCATGAGAAACTTTGAGGGACTCTTGTTAGCAAGGACATGGGTAGTATATGAACTCAAATAATGCTAAAGCTTATGACATACTCATACTAAAGCAAGGCATAACTTCTCGATCTGATTATACTTGAGCTCATGAGCTAGCATGCGCTTGCTTAAGTAATAAATGGAATTTTCTTTTTGTGATTCAATAGCATTTTGGGCGAGCATTACCCCCATGGCTTTTTCTGTGATGGAGAGGTATAGTAATAGAGGCTTTCCAAGTCTTAGTGGTTGCAATACAGGAGGACTTAGAAAGTACTTTTTGATTTTCTCAAAAGCTTCTAGCACTCATCATTCCATTGCTTAAAGGTTACCTTTTTTAGCAACTTGAAGATTGGACCACATACGTCTGCTAGTTGAGCTATGAACCGGCTAATGTATTGTAGTCATCTAAGGAAGCCTCTAATTTCTTTTCCTGTCTTAGGTTCCAAAATAGCTTTCAACTTTGTTAGATCTATCTCTATTCCTCTCTTACTAACCATATACCCCAAAAACACTCTAGATAATGTCCCAAATATGCACTTGGTGCGATTCAACTTGAGATTATATTGGTGGAGTTTGGAGAAAAATAGCCCTAAGGCATGTAGGTGATCCTCTGCTATTTCAGACTTGATTACCATGTCATCGACATATACCTCAACATCCTTATATATCATGTCATGAAAGATTGTGGTAGCCATCCTTTGGTAAGTCACCCCTGCATTCTTCAATCCAAAAGGCATAACCCAGTAGCAGTACGTACCCCACTCAGTCACAAAAGCAGTCTTTTCTTTGTTAGAAGGATGGACCTGAATTTGGTTGTACTTCGCATATAAATTAGTCAAGGAGACTACTTCATATCTGGCCATAAGATCAACTAAAAAGTCAATATGAGGTAATGGAATATCATTCTTGGGGCAAACTTTATTTAAATCTCGATAATCCACACACATCCTAACTTTCCCATCATTCTTTGGTACTGGAACAATGTTTGCTAACCAAGAAGGATACATGATTGGCTCAATGAACCCATTGCCTAATTGCTTGGTGACTTCTTCCTTGATCTTTAAGGATAACTTTGGCTTTAGTAGTCACGATTTCTATTTGACGGGCTTTACATGCTCATAAGTAGGAATTTTATGAACAACTATAGCTAGATCTAGCCCAGTCATATCCTTGGGTTCCCAAGCAAGGCAATCTAAGAATTCTTAGATCATTTTACTTAAGCCATCCCTGTCATGACATGCTAATGCAATAAATGTAGTTTTTGGATTTTCATTCGTGCCAAAACTTATTGATTCTTTGCCATTTTTCATTTCATTTAATATTTCATTCAAACTGGATTCAAGACAAGGAAAAGGAAAGGAAACAGGAAGCACAGGATCACAAGAAGAAAAGTTAAGCATTTTATTATGGATAAAAAAGTCGTTATCCATTATTACATCAAAATTAAAAGAAAGACCAAAATGATCAACTACAGACTCAAATGAGGAATTGGAACTACAAGACTCTAACTCAGACTTTGACTCAAATATGGACTCGGACTCAAATTCTTACTCAAACTCAGACTCTGGTTCAGACTTGGACTCTAACTCGAACTCTGACTTAGACTTGCCACCCTCTCCTTTCTTCTCATAATACTAGTTGTTAGGTTGGGTTTGAGTTGTTTGGATGAATTTGGTTAAGTCAGCCACTTCTTCATCTCTTATCATGCAAATTTGCTTAAAGAGAGCAGCCTCCATGTTATCCTTCCAATCTTATTCCAATATGAAAACTAGTTCATAGGCTTCTAAGGAAAGCCTGACATCAAAGAAGAGTTCAAAATTAGGGATTAGCTTCTTAGTAATGGGACAGGCCCAAGGTTTTGGAAAACCACAGTATGGAAAATTCTCACCCTCCTTCACAAAGTATCCATTAAGTGTTTTGAAATAAGAGTGTATGGGCCAATCATATGACTCACCTTTCTTACGAACTGCCATTCTCTCTTCAGCCCTTTTCTCTGCCTCAGCCAGATCTTCTTTTGTAGGTTTGTAACTAAGACCAAATGGTGGGTTAGCCACAGGGTAATCTTTGAACTGACTTACTCCTTGCTGTCTCTTACCCAGTCCTAATTTAGGAAAATAATTCATTTTTCTCAACATATTAGCCATAACAATATTTCCATAAGGATCGAAATCAAAAGGCACAAGCTCGAGCTCTTTACCTCCCTTTTTCTCTAGGAATTACACTATCTCAAAAGCAAAACCTGATAATGGCAGAGTTGGCATCTTAGGTTATATCTCCAGAATTGGCACAGAAGTTGGGACCTCACTTTTCCTATGTAAATCTCCTTTAATAGTGACAATAGAAGATCCATAAGGAAATTTCAGCTTTTAATGGAGGGAAGAGGGGATAGCCTTGGCTTGATGTATCCAGGGTCGTCCAAGGAGGATATTAAAGCATGCTGGTACATCAATAACTTGAATTGGGATAGGATAAATGACAGGTCCAATGATGACATCCAAGGTAGCCACACCTAGGACCTCCCTCTTTGTATTATCATATGCCCTTACAATCTGGTCAGAAGGTGTGAAGTCTGAAGCCTTTAACCCCAAGCAGCTTACTACTTTTAATGGACAGACATTCAAAGTAGACCCATTATCTATCAATACCATAGGAACTATTTTCCCTTGAGTAAGGACTATTATGTATAAGGCATGGTTGTGATTCAGCTCCCCTTTAGGTAGGTCGTGGTCATTGAAGGAGATAGAGGTAGCTTTTGTAGTATTGGTAAGAAAAGCCACTAAATTCTCAGGGGTGATGTCTGTGGGAGCTTGGCATTGGTTCAATGCCTTGGAAATAGCTTAGCGATGAGGGTAAGATGATTGAATAAGGCTCCAAATAGATATGTTGGCTTGTGTCTTTTTCAGTTATTTAAGAATAGGATCCTCATTAGGATCAGTGCTTCCTTTTATCTTTTCAATAGGGGGTGGGATAGGTTGGATAGGTGATTAACCATCTTGTTGAGTAGGTGCTTGGTAGATCCTGCCACTCCTGGTTATGGCATCAATCTCCTCCACAAGGTTGCTTAAATCCAGAACACAACAATATTCAGAAGCTGATCGAATCAAGGAGATAGGATCAACTTCAAGATTAGTGGTAGTGATGAGGTTAATTTGGTGGTTAGGGAGAGGATTGGTGGAAATATTGGGTCTTGGTTTGGGAGGTATAATGTCCCCACTATCTATATGATCTTGTATTTTATGCTTCAAATTCTGACATATTTTAGTTTTGTGGCTAGCCCTTTAGTGATACTCGCAGTATTCATTAGGATTGTGATTTGCAGGAAGTGGGTCAAAAGGAGCTCTTGGTTCCAAAGGCTTGATCAACTTAGCTTATAAGGCGTTCTTGTATACCACAACCAGAGGAACCCCCAACTCAATGAAGGACCTTCTTTCCAATCTTAATGGCTGATGATGAAAAATGGCAGATATCTCCCCTTTCTTCTTATTATTTGAGGCAGTGACATTAGCTTGGTGGGGAGTACTCTTCTTATATCTATTATGGGTGGTCTCATCTTTGATTTGGCCATTTTGGATCAAATCTTTTATTTTAGAGGCAGTGGCAATAAGGGCTTTAAAGCTCGGGAGGTATTGAGTGAGGAGATGATTTTGGTATATTGGTAAAAGGTTCTTCACAATTATATCAACCTGCTCTTGCTCAGTTGGTCGATTTACCATTTACGTTGCCTTTTCTCTCCACCTCATAAGGAATGAGGAGAAAGATTCCTTTGGGTTCTGCTTGGTAGTCTCCAGATCTCTCCTGGTGATATCCACTTCAATGTTGTACTCATATTGCTTAACAAATGTATTGCAGATATCATCCCAAGTCCTTTTCTTACTTATATCTAGGTCTAAAAACCATTTTATAGCAGTTCCAATGAGAGATTATTGAAACAATTGGGCAAGGAGCTCATTATCAACCCCTAAAGGAGCCATTGCCCTCACATACATCTTCAAGTGCGTCTTAAGGCAGGTTGTCCCATTGAATCTATTTAGCATTGGCATTTTGAACTTTGGTGGAATTCTGGCATTAGGAAAGAGGGCTAAGGAACTGGCATCAATCACATCATCATGTTCCTTAATGTTTTTTAGGGCTTTTTTCCATAACTTCAAATTTTTCCATTAAGGCTTTAGCATTCATATAGGAAGAAAATTCCTCTCCTTGAAAAAGATTCAGGCTAAGAATGGTTTGGGTCGGTGTAGCATTTGAACTAAGGCCGACTTGACTCATCATAGCTTGAACCTCCTCCAAAATGGACTGTCTCTACTATTTGAACTGGACTCACTAGGCCTCCAAAATAGCTTGAAAATTCCTTTCTTGCTTTAAGAGAAGATTTGTTAAGAATGAATTCAGTTGGGCCTCTTCATCTATATTAGTAACATTCAGACCACTTTCTTTTAATCCACTTGTTCCTTTAGCCATATTAGGTACCTTGTGATATGGAAAAAATGTAGATAAAATGAGTATAAGACCAAGGTAATACAACAAGATGACAAACCTTTGGACTAGCATTGGTGGTTTTAGGGATGGGTATTTTAGTAAACCACAAACTTGGTGAGTGCTCCATTTGTTTCAAGGTTCTTGGATGATGAATGTATGCATGAATGTATATGTGCATGAATGAAAAGTCATTTCATGAATACAATAAGGCTTCATTTATGGTACATACAACCTAAGGTCTAAGTTCTAAGTTCATTACATGAAAGGGATAAGGTAGCATGGTTAGGGGTACCCATCACACTAGAGCAGCGATATACCTAACCACATGTGAGTTAAAGAGCCTCGCGTGGATCCAACAGTACGTGCATACTCATTACACCTTTGAAAGGATCAAAAGATTCATCAAGCGGTGGATGATTTCATTATCGATGAATAGACCTAAAGAGGGTTACCCACTCGATGTTACTCACTGTCCATTATTTTCCTAGAACTAGGTTAGATGGCAAAAAGCCTATACAAGTGACGATGCAAAGTCACAATCATATTAAAAGGCCAAACTCTTTTTAAACCAATTAGTAGTCCACTTATTTTTTCCTTTTATTAAAAGAAAGTTAGTCCCCAGTGGAATCGCCAGCTGTGAGGCCTCGCCCGAGCACCGGTCTGATCCACTAAAGGGAATCGAAATGCTCATTTGGGAAAGAACTCACGAGGAAGCCCTCAAGCTTATTTTGAAAATCATTTTAGAGTCGCCACCTTAATTTATTTTTATTTGAAAAAATAAAAGGAAGAAACCCATTTGACTCCCATCATTACCCAAAGGAAAAAGATCACTAGCCTCGAAACTAAAGAGGATTTGGGGACTAGGTTTTCAGTTTAACAAAACATGTTTGGGCAAGTAATATAAAAGTAACTTAAAATATATTTCATGAATAATTTAAGATGCATGGACAATTTATAATATGTATGACCATTGATTCCAATAATAAATACAAGTAATAATCCAAAATAAAATTAACATTACAAATAAAATCCCAAACATAGGGGATACCTCCTTTAGCCCTTATAGGTTCTAGGGAAGTCACACAAGCCCCAAACTAATCCTAATAATAAAGCAAAGAAATAAGCACAAAAGTAAGTGAAGAAGGTGACAGGGGGATAGCTGATTAATTTTAATTGGATTCGATGCTTGGACCAAGCATGCCTACGTATCCCTTTGAATAGGAATCAGAACCCATGCAGTTCTCCCTTCTTGTGAAGAGGTTAGTTTAGCCTAGCCACTTTATCATGTTTTGATTGATTGGTTAAAAGAGAGTTGAGTTAATTAATTACCGAGTTGATTAGCTAGCAACCTAGATGAATCAATTTAATCAACTAACTAAAAAAGACAATAACCAAATAAAAAGGAAAAGAAGATTACCTTACACTTTCGTGGCTTGGGGACGTAAGGCAGATGGAGCAGATTACTGGATCATGATTCCACCTTCTCCACGCAAGAGACATGAGCCTTGGAACACCAGAATGCAACTTTGCCTTCTCCACACGATGGACATGAGCCTTGGGCAAAGAGCTTGCCTCGAACAGGCGGGCGGAAAGCCTTAAACTAGTCGAGTAGGAATCAAAGAGAAACCACCCAATGTGCTTTGCAAAGCAAGGAGCAAAAGTAAAGTAATTTACTTGAAGTTAGTTTTTTTTAAGCCTCCAAGTCTATGTCTCAAGAGTAGAGAGACCACCTCTATATATAGGGGGAAGAATGAAGCATAGAGGCTGAAATTTCCAATATGGGAGTAGAAACATGCTGCTGGTACCACACAAGCCTCTGTGGCACCACAGAGGTCTCTACTATAGTGCCACAGAGTGCTTTAAAGCACTACAAGAGGCTCTATGGCATTGCCATAGAGCTATGCAGCAACAGGCTATGATTCGCCCATTCTGCCTATTTTTGCCCATTCTCACTCGTTTCTCGTCCGTTTTTCATAATTCCAATTACATTGCACTCGTTACTGAGTCCCAAATGATTTAATGATGATTAAAGCATCTTGATTGATTCTTTTCTTGACTAAATAGTCTGTAGTTCTAAGACGTGCAGAATTAAGGGTTCACATGTAGTAACCGTTTTGCTTTTCTTGGTATTTTTCTGACCAATTTTTGGGTGTCTTAGGTCAATTTTTAAGACTTTTGGGTTAATTTTTGGGAGTTACAGAGCTCAAAAATCTTATTAGTTAGTATCAATAGACTTGAAATTAATTTTAGAATGCCTAGATAGTCAGTCTGAGAAAAAATTCGATCAATTTTAGAAACACACTGTATGATACAGAAGGTCCGGTCAAGGTAGGAAAAATCTCAATATTTGAAAAATTAACTATCCTCATACTAATGAGACCAAAAGTCCATTTTTTGCTCCGAGGGCATTGCTCCCTTGACTCTTACCTGCTAACTGACTAGCGAGACTACCGTGATAGCTTTACATAGTGCACTAATCTTAGTAGGTATCAAGTTGCGGTCAGATGATGAAGGTGCAAAATTAAGGGTTCACAGTTACCCCCTCATCATAATTATCTTCTCTATCAAGCAATTCTAATGATAGTGAACCCAAGTGAAGGGATGGTACAAGGAACAAAAGTGATGTCTAGGTCAGTACTTGGACATGTTTGGGTAAGAGACATGGTTGAAGAAGGAAGATGGTAAAAGAAACCATAAGGATGTTTAAGAAATCATTCCTAAACATTTATGGGTGAAAAATATGGCTGATAAATAGAAGCAAGAAATTGGACGAAATGGATATCTAAGCTGGTGGCTAGATATTTTTAGGTGAATTGATGGATTTGAGCCAAGGATGTAGAAAATGGAACCATATAGATGTCTAAGCGATCATTTATAAACATTTATGGGAGAAATTAATGGATTTGGATAAAAGAGATGTAAAAAGGAATAATACTAATGTCTAGGTAATCATTTCTAGATATTTATGAGTGGAGTTTGATGGATTTCGATGTTTAGGTGATAGTTTCTAGACACTTATGGGTGGAAGAGGATTTTGGGCAAAAGAGATGGAAAAAGAGCCATAAGGATGTCTAGGTGACCGTTTC
The DNA here is from genome assembly GCA_947687605.1 of Reutealis trisperma. Lineage (NCBI taxonomy): Eukaryota > Viridiplantae > Streptophyta > Magnoliopsida > Malpighiales > Euphorbiaceae > Reutealis > Reutealis trisperma. The sequence continues at coordinate 281,041 of CANTUT010000652.1, read as the reverse complement.
TAGACATTTATGGGTGGAAGAGAATTTTGGACAAGGTAATTTAGTGAAAGGAGAGCCTCGACCTATGGTGAGTCAGCTTGAGAGATTTTGATAAGATTTTAGTAAAGGGAGAGCCTCAGTATGGCGATTCGGCTTGAGAGATTCTAAAAAGATCTTAGTTTGAGGAGAGCTTAGCCTACAATGAGTTGGCTCAACATATTCTAAAAATATTTTGGTAAAATGAGAGCCTCGGCCTATGGTGAGTCAGTGCAAGATATTCTGACAGGATTTTGGTTGCACCAAAGAAACTTGGTCTTTTGAATATGATGGGTTGGGCCTTTCGAAAAGCTCAAAAGAACTTTGCTTAGAGTAAAGGGACTTTGTAAGTCACACTTTGTTGATTAGATCTAAAAAGGTATCATTTAGCTCCAAAGAGGCATTGGTCAGCTTTAGGAGGTGTCGATTAGCTTCAACTTTAGGGGATGTCAATGAGGTTATTGGCTGAGCTTATGCATGATAGTGCATGATTGCAGATGATTGCATAGATGTTGGTGCATAGCTGATGCATTATTTAACTTTATAGGGTTAATATATCCAAAAACTATTAAACTTGGGAGTAATTTTCAATAAGATCACTAAATTTTATTTATTTTCAACAAGATCACTAATCTTTCATTTTGCTTTCATAAAAATGTTCATACTCAGAATTAAACCCTAAAACTTTTAGTAATTTTAATTTTCCCCCGCAAAACTTTTGGAAAATTAATATTATGATCCAGAACTTAGTTTATGGATGAAATTTTTAAAGGGAAAGTATTAGTCCTTAGAAGAGTTTGATTAAAGAAAGAAAAGACTACCCAAAAATAGACTAAAAGCATACTTAGGCTTGTGGAAAAGTGAGAGATAAGGAAGAAGAACTTAGAATAAAATCTATTTTCCTAAATTGTCCAAATAATCCTAAAGCCTTTGAGTTTTTAGGAATAATTGAAATAATAAATTAGTTAGAAGAAAAATATCCTTTCTTTAAAGAATTACCAATTATAGGACATGATATACCATTGGTGGACTCTACTTGGAATGAAAATCAAGCAAGAGATTATTTAATTTGGAAAATATCACACGTCAGGAAAATCGATTTCTTTTTAACCTACTTGGAAAAATTTCCTAAGATTTCTAGGTGGAATTGCCTAGCCAAGGCTACACATTGGCCCATATATAGAATGGGAGGATTCAAAATAAAAAAGGAAGAAAGTGTCAATTCAATCCCTACTAGGTTGACTTCATTAGCACCTTTGCATAATGAGATGAGCCATCTTCTAGAACAGCTTGATGCAAAAGGAGAATTAGGCAATTCACCATAACGAAAAAAAAAAAAAAAAAAAAAAAGCTTTAGCTGATGAAGTAGGAAAAGTAGTGAATGAAAGGCTCAATGTAGTTGAGCAAGAGAGGGGCTTAAAGAAACCTGTAAGATCTTCTAATCCTATCTCTGAAGAAGAGATCTTAAAATTAAGGAGAGAAAAAAATAGTTTCTTTTATTTTAGGTCCTAAAAAAAGGGTTGCTAATCAAAGCAGTAAAAATTTAGCCCAAGATCTTAGAAAGTCAAGAGGGCTAGTAAAAGAAGGTCCTTTGCACATAGATGATAGAACCTTTAATGAACTTCTCACTATAAAAAAAAGAATGTATACAAAACTAATTATCTCCATATGACAAAAGCAAAATTTATGCCTATGGATAATCCTTTGAGACATGTATTTAGCCTGGCAACTTTTCTCAATCTATATTGTGAATAGCATGTATTTGAAAGAATTGATGAGTGGATAACCATGATTATGTTTACAACCAAATTAGGTAGTTACTCACCATGATAGGATATTCCTCTAAAAGAGAAAGATTTAAAGGTTATAGAAAAGGAAGGACATCAAGGAGAGAAAGAAATCTAATAAGCCTACTGAGTTTATTAGAAGAAGAACCAATCTTAAGGACAAAGAAAGAATAGAAGCCTTTAAGAAAAAATATGGTAGAGGCCCTAAGTGTCCTCAAGGAAAGCCTCTTAGCAGTTGCTCCTACTACTAGATCTGTGGATCAAAAGACCACTGAGTAAATGCTTGCCCTCATAGGAATAAAAGAACAAAAATCTACGGAGAATTTTCTTTATAGATGAGAGTCTAGAATATAAACCCATAAAAGAAGATGAATATTCAGATGTAGACTCTGAAATAGATTCTATTTATGAAGTAGTTTTTGAATATGAGACTAACACTGATGAATCTAATTTATGGACAGCCTAATTATTTTTTATAAATACTCTAAAAAGCACCATAAATGATGAGTTGATTCCTTTGGATACATCTCTGGTATAGGAAGAATCATTCCAGTGCGATGACCCATCCAGGAGACACCTAGCATAGAAACCCCCAAAGATAGACATCAATGCTATATATAGTAAGTCAAAATTCAATTTTAGGTCAATAGTAAATGTTTGCTAATCTGAATCAATTGCTCAGGTTTCTAGTATAGAACTAGAAAAGTTGGACATGCCCTTAATTAATTTGCCAAAAATCAAGGAAATGGTAAACAAATCCAAGGGAACCTTCTAATACATACACATTGGTCTCTTCTAAGTAGGACTTATACCGTTGTTCAACCTACTAGTAGATAGTCCTATGATAACAAAAATACTATATAAAAGATGGAATCTATTCTAGGACCAACTGATATCAGGAGTATAGACTAACCCAACCCATGATTCTATCTGGTTTCAGTCCTATCCCAATTACATGATGTTTTTGAGTGATAGAATATCTCTAAGATAAATAATTTGTTTGAAGAAGGGTCAAACAATTATAAAAAAATTCATAGGAAAGAAATAAATCCTTTAGAATTAACTTGACCCAAAAGTTGGGTTCTCCAAAAACTACTAGAGACCTCAAGGTCAATAGGATCTTCTCAGATAATGCAAAGGAGTAGAAATATCACTTTAAGCTTAGAAGAATCTAAGAGAAACACCAAACTTTCTAATCCTCTAAAAAGATATCCTAGGCAAAATTCATAAAGAATGTCTACCTTCTCTGTGAATTTAAAAGATATTCCTAAAGCACCCAATCAAGAGGAGGATGCTTAATCATCATCTTCAGGAAATAGAAAAATTGTAGGATACAAAACCATTAATTTACTTGTTTATGAATATGAAAAAAGTCGAGAAAGTATACATGTATTAAAACATGTAAATCTTATTCCTGAGGTTGTAAAAGAGATATAAAAATCTCTCAACAATAGTTAATTCCTTTTAAGGAAGTTTGGGGAATGGTTTGTCTAAAATCCATGGCGTCATAAAAAATATTCAGTACAAAAGAATCAGGTTTGAGCACTTATATTTCTTTAATATTTAAATTTTTGAGTACTTATATTTCTTTAACATTTAAATTTCCTGATTATTATGAGTATTCTTTGGATGCATTAGTTGATACAAGTATAACAATTAGCAGTGCCAGATCCAATGCACTTCCTGATAAATGGTGGAAACCATTTACCAAGACAATGGTATTAAAAATGGTAGATGCAGAAGTGAACTTAGTCACACAATTTGCACAATAAGTCCTCATTATCATTAATGGTCAAACATTCACTATTAATAAGCTTCTTGCTTTTCCTAAATTAGATGCTGACATCATCTAAGGTAATGCATTCTTAAAAGGGCAAAAAGAAAATATGCATTTTGTGCAAGATGAAAAATTACATATCACTATTATTAAAATTAAATCTCTGAAATCACCTAATCTTAAATTTAAATTTAGATTTTATCCTGTTAAAATTTCAGAGTTATGGGAATTTATTCCTTGTGGACCAGCATTTAAAGTGCAAGCCTAACATGGTGAATCTTAGGTTGATTATCTATTTTGTTGTGATAACTTTAAAGAAGAACAAATGGTACCTCATGGTATAAAGAACTCTACTTCAAAACACAAAGTATAATAGAAAAACCTATTATAAAAATCATCCAGCTAAAAGGAACTAAATGGGTGTGAGGTCTTGCTTGACCATCAGTTCGATCCGCTAAGTGGGGATCGAAATTCTCATTTGGGTTTGAACTCATGATAAAACCCTAGGGTTCATATTGGTTGATTTTGAAAAGTCACCTCCTTAATTTTATTTTTTATTTGGGAAAATGTTGAGAAAAAATCCAATTAAATGAATCAATTTTTATTCCAATAGAAAAAATTGCACTAGTCCTTGATTACCAAAAAGGATTTGGGGACTAGGTTTTCAGTTTATTTAGAAAATAGATTAGTTACAAAATGACTAGAATTGATTTCATGAACAATTTAATTAATGCATGACATTCATTCATTCAACCATGTAGTAAGTAAGGGAAGAAGAAAGTAAAATGAAAATATTGAATTTACAATGAAAATCCAAAATAGGGAATACTTCCTCTAGCCCTTATGGTTTCTAGAAAAGCTACACATTCTCCAAACTAAATACCAAAGTAATGCAATAAAAAAAACACAAAACAAATCCTAGTCTATATGAAAAAGGTGAAGGGGAAAGATTGTTGTTTATTTTAGTTGGATTTGATGCTTGGAATAAACATGCCTACATATCCCTTTGAATAGGAATCAAAATCTATGTAGTTTACCTTTCTTATAAAAGGGTTTTGTTTAGTCTTAGCCTTTTATCATGTTTTGATTGATTCATTAAAATAGGGTTGAGTTGATTGGTTTTAATTGATTACCAAGTGGAGTTAATTAAGTCAGATTCAAATTAACTATCTTAATAAACCAAACATTAGATAAGGAGCCTTAGAATAAGAAACTAAGGAGGGAAACTAAAATGAAATGAATAAATAAATAAATAAATAAATGAAAGGAAAAGAAAAGGGAAAGGAAGCTTACCTAAATGATGGAAGGTAGTTTGCCTCAAATGGCGGGAAACTTTTAACTTGATGGGTTGGCTCAGGAAGTTGCAATCCAACTTGCTTTGCAAAGCAACAATAAAAAGAAAAGAAAACTTTAAACTAAAAAGCTTATTCCTTAGAGAATCAAGCTTATGGAGATGGTTCACTTGATGCAAAAGCTAATCAAGCAAGCTAAGAGGTATGGAGGTGAAAAAAACTGAGTTAAGGGCCTATATTTATAGTAAAAAGGTTGAGGAAAGAGTTTGTAATCTTTTGATGTGGGATAGGTGCAAAGAATGAAGAAAAATAAAAAAATAAAAAAAAGAAAAGAAAAATTGAGTATGCTGCTGTGTGGCAATCCTGCGATAACTGCAAGGGTCTCTATGGCAACCCTAGAGTAGGGTAGTCTATGACAGTAGGCCTAATTTCATGAATTTGGCCTCTTTTCATCCATTTCTCATCCATTTTTTGTGATTCCAGTTGCATTGTGCTCGTTATTCAATCTCAGATGATATAAAGGTGGTTCAAAGGTCAAAGGTTATTCCCAAGGCTTCGTTTCCTAATTTTCCTATTTTGGCAATTTTTAGCAATTTTGGCTTCTGAAGGTCTGTTTATCGAGCCTAAATGCTTCTTAAGTTCAAATGCATACCAAAGGGTGCAAAATTAAGGGTTCACAGCTACCTCCTCATTAGACTTGTCTTGATTAAAAAGCAATTCTGATTATAGTGAATCCAGGGATGAAGGATGGAAAAAAGGAACCAATGGGTTGTCTTAGCTAGAGTTTGGACATGTTTGGATGATAGTCATAGTTGATTTTTAGGGTAAAGGATAGGTGGGAAAAAAAAAAAAAAAAGAACCTTAGGGATGGTTGGCTACTCATTTCTAAACATTTATAGGTAGAATTAATAGATTTTAATAAAAGGATGGAATGAAAAGGGAAACCATAGGGGTATCTAGACTAAGGGCTAGATATTTATAAGTGGAAATAAATGGATAATAGATGGAAAAATGGATGTCTAGGTGACAGTTGTTAGACATATATGAATGGAAATGGTAGATTTGAATAAAAGAGACGGAAAAAAGGAATCACAGGATGACTAGGTGATCATTACTAAGCATTTATGTGTGAAGTTTTGAAAGGATTTTGATAAAAGGGCAGGATTAGGAATCGTAGGGATACCTAGGTGATCATTACTAGAAATTTATAGTTGAAAAGTTTTGAAAGAGAAACCTAACCTTATGTTAGGTTGATGATCCTAAAGTTGTCCTAGGATGGTCTGATTTTTTATGGGAAACCTAACCCTATGCTAGGTTGATGATCTTAGAGCTATCCTAGGATGATCTGATTAAAAGAGATACCTAATTCAAATTTAAGGTGCGATCCTAAAGCTATCCTAGGATGGATCTAATGTCAATGGTTCTAGTCTTGATTCAAGAACTGTGATTGTTGATTTGATGATCCTTTTTGACTCAAATTAGTGATCTGTCTTGCTTTGTGAATTTTGACTTAATAATCCCTCTTAATTCAAGAGTCTATTTAATGCAAAATGCATATGATTATGTAATAACTGGATACTTTGAACTTGTGAAGGGTCATTTTATAGGAAAGAGTTGAGGTTTTGGGAGAAAGATCCCCATTTCAAAAAGGTAAATATTTGGAAGGGAGGTGCCCCACTTTAGAATGATAAAGGAAAGTGGTTTAGTCAGCTTAGGGATGGTAGGGTCACACTCAGTTTGGATCAAACATGAGGCTAGTTAAAAGGTTAGTTAATGGCTATTAGTTCAGCCTTGGAAGAAAGATAGGTCAAATGGGGAAGAGATCTAGCTAGTGAGCTTGGAAGGCTTAAGCTATACTAGTCTTAGAAAATTTTAGTCTAGGATCGGAATGGATAGCCAAGTCAGGGTCAAACTTATGGTGAGTGGGGTCATCTTAGAAGGCTATATTAGTTTTAAACTTGGCTAAGTCATTTTGGAAGGCTCAATCTGGTTTGTCAGATTAGAGGGCTTGATTAGGTTCATCTACAGAGGAGATGAAATTGGTTTGGTTAGGTCTTAGCTTTTAGAGAGTTCAAGGTCAAGCTTTAAACTTTATAGGAGGTCAAATTAGGATGCTAAGTCTAGCTTAGAGGAAAGGTTAGACTAGGAAACTAGTTTAGGTAGGCTCAACAATATTTTGGCCATTAAGGAGATCATGAGCTTCATGGTGAAGGCTTTTGGTAATAGGCCCTATGGTGAAGGTTTGGGCTACATGGTGAAGATTTCTTAGTTTGGGCTTTAAGGGTTTGGGTTAAAAGACTTTAGGGCTTTAAGGATAGTTTGTTAGCTTGGTGTGAACCCTTAATTTTGCACCTTCCAGTATGCATTTGAACCTTAGAAGCACTTAGGCTTAGTAAACAAACCTTCAGAAGCCGAAAACTCTCAAAATGGAAAAAATCAAAATATTTTTTTTTGGCATTTAAACCCTTTTAGATCATCCAGGACTGAGTGACGAGTACAACACAACTGGAATCATGAAAAACGGACGAGAAACAATCAATAACGAGCGAAACGGGCGAAAGCAGGGCCTGTTACCGTAGAGCTTTGCAGCACTGCCACAAAGCCCTCTGTAGAACCACAAAGGGCTTTATAGCTCTGCTATAAAGACCTCTGCAGTGCCACAAAGGCCTCTATGGCAACTCTGGAAAAAATTTGATTTTTGCAATCCCACATTGGAATTTTGTGTTTTTTATACTTCAAACCTCCTCCTATATATAGAGGGCCTCCCAACACTTTAAAACACGAACTGCTAGAGCTTGAAAAGCAATAACTTTAAGCAAAATGCTTTGCATTTGCTCCTTGCTTTGTAAAGTGAGTTGGAGGGTTTCTCCTTGATTCCTACCCAACTAGTTTAAGGCTTTTCGCTCGCCTGTTTGAGGTAAGTTTCTTGCCTAAGGCTTGTGTCTGCCGCCTGTGAGGCCTCGCCTGAGCACCAGTCCGATCCGCCGAGGAATCAAAATGCTCTTTGAGAGAAACTCCACGATTGGAACTCGTTGTGAGTTAAAAAAATTGATTTTTGTAATTTGACAGTTGAATAAGTGAGTCGCCACTTTAATTTATTTATTTTAATTGGGAAAATTAAAGATAACCCAAAATTGATTGACTCCAAAATTTGATTTTATCCCAATGGAAAAGTGCACCAATCCACAAGTGACCAAGGAGGGCTCGGGGATCAGGTTTTGGTAATTACACAGAAAATGTTATTTTCTTTAGTTTGGCTTGAAATGCAAAATAACTCTTAAAATTGAATTTTTGTGTATGCATGAACAAAAAATATAATGATGAATGAACATATATATATATATATGATGTGATGGAATGACAATAATAAATAAATAAATAGGCCAAATAAACCCTACTTAATTATTACAACATCAAAACAAATGAAATAGAGGGGATCTTTCCTCTAGCCCTTATGGGTACTAGGAAAAGCACACATTCCCCAAAATAAACTAAAAATAAAATCACAAGTAAAAGATTAATATGGATAAATAAAATGAAAACAATATTGATAAAAAGATTTTTGGAGTTGATGCCCTTCAGAATGGCAGCCTGCGTATCCTATTGAATAGGAATCAAACCCCACGCAGTTCTCCCTTCTTGCGAAGGAGGGGTTTTAAAAATGTGTTGGTTTGCTTATTAACTTAATTCTGATTCTTAAATTAATAAGTTTTAGATCTTTTCACTTTTAGACCTAAAGAGAATTCTAGATCTGAATTTAGAATTTTAAAATAAGAAATGGATTATACCTTAGCTTTCCTTGGCTTTCAGACGAATGGAACTAGTTTTGCTCCAGATCTCAACTCCACCTTGAATTCAAAGGAAGCTTGGAATTTGGATCTAGAAGCAGCAAATGTGTGAGTATAGAAATGAAAATATGCTTTGAAATATGCCTGAATTGCTTTGAAATGCTCTAGAATGTTTTAGAATCTGTTCGGAATCATTGGAAATCGTGTCCAATGAGGCTGGAGGAGGCTCCTATTTATAGAGTTGACAGAGGAGGTGCCGGCGGTATGGACGACGGCGTCGGCGCGGCGCCGGTGGCATGACTTTGATGCCACACCGGTGGCCTTTTTTCAGCAGCACGGGATGCGTGCCGCCTCCTGGGCGGCATGGAAAATGTGCCTCCCAGTGCCACTCGCGCGGCCCAATCCATTTCTGTCCGTTTCGGGCCTGTTTTAGCTCCGATTCGAGCTCTGCTTGATTCTATAGATTCGTAATTGAAAAGCAGTCGACTGGAGGAGAAAAGATTCAGGAAATTTATTTTTCTACGGGGCACTACCCCCTTGACCCCTGCCCACTAACCGACTAGCGGGACCGCCGTATGCGTAGCGCCCTATTCTCAGTAGATGTCAAGCTGCAGTCGGATCAAGAGGTGCAAATTTGAGGGTTCACACCGCCCAAGGCTAGCCGTCGCCCGCCATCTGAGGCTATCTACTGCCCACCATCTAAGGCTATCCGCAGCCCATCCGAAGCTAGCCGCCGCCTACCGTCTAAAGCCAGCCGCTGCTCGCCATCCGAGCTACCGCCTGCCATCCAAGGCTAGTTGCCCCCCACCAAAGCTAGCTGCCGCTTGCCATCCAAGGCTAGCCACCGCTCGCCATCCAAAGCTAGCTAGCACCTACCGTCTAAAGCCAGCTGCCATCTGCCATTCGAGGTAAGCTTCCTTTCCCTTAATCTCATTGTCTCTTTTAGTTAGTTAATTAAATTAATTCATCTAGGTTGCTAGCTAATCAACTTGGTAATCAATTAAATTAATTAATTAACTCAACCCTCTTTTAATCAATCAATCAAAACATGATAAAGTGGCTAGGCTAAACTAATCCCTTCGCAAGATGGGAGAACTGTATGGATTCTGATTCCCATTCAAAGGGATACATAGGCATGCTTGGTTCAGGCATCGAATCCAATTAAAATTAATCAACTCTCCCCCTATCACCTTCTTCACTTACTTTTATTTTGCTTTCCTTTACTTTGTTATTAGACTTAGTTTGGGGAATGTGTGACTTCACTAGAACCCATAAGGGCTAGAGGAGGTATCCCCTAAGTTTGAGATTTTTATTGTAATGCTAACTTTCTCTTATTTCGAACCTTTACTTATGTAATTACTTTACTGTTAATTGAATGATCATGCATATAATAAACTGTTCATACATTTTAAATTGTTCATGAAATATACTTTAAGTTACTTTTATATTACTTAGCCAAACTTATTTTGTTAAATTAAACTAAAAACCTAGTCCCTAAATCCTCTTTGGTTTCGAGGCTAGTGATCTTTTTCCTTTGGGTAATAATTGGAGTCACATGGGTTTTTTCCTTATATTTTCCCAAATAAAAATAAATTAAGATGGCGACTCCAAAAAATAATTTTCAAACAAATCAAAGATAAGCACGAGGGCTTCCTCATGAGTTCTTTCCCAAATGAGCATTTTGATTCCCTTTAACAGATCGGACTGGTGCTCGAGCGAGGCCTCACACTTGGGCTTTTCTTCAACTATGCTTTGGACCTCCTTTATTGATGGTTGGCTTTAGCTCAGGTATGGAGCTAAATATTTTGTTCATAAGGAGATCACAAGCTTATAGATAAGGTTTTGCCCTTTGACATGGTTGCATCAATTTAAGAGCCTTAAACTGAGAATGGTTTATAAGCCTTAATTGACTTTGATCTTAGGGATAATGTGTTTTTCCTAAGAGGCTTGGTCCTTTCAAGAATATTGAGATGTTTACCAAACAAGCATAGGATAAGCTTTAACTAGTTCGATCCATTCTTAATCAACTTAAGGATGATAAGCCTTGGGGGATATGCCTCGAATTTAGTTTTATTAGGAAAATTAACTTCAATGATGATGAATCATGAGAGACTTGGGATTTTTTGTTCTTCCTATGATTTGCCAAAGAAAGGGTAGTATGAGGCTTGAGCTTTGAAAAGATAGTATGATTTTCCAATGAGGCTTAGAATGGAACAGTATGATTTCATAAAGTTTAGGAATGGTTTGAAGGTAGCTTGGAACTTCTAAAAAGGGATCAAGGAGGTTGTATGATTTTGCTAATTGTAGCATGATTCATGAAAAAGATTAAGTCAAGATTTCTTACTTTTGAGATTGAAGGGACATTTGGGATGACATTCTATTGGCTTGAATGTAGAAGATGTACTGGCTAAAGGGAAGGGCCCTAAAGAGTGGCTAAAGGACTAGTGAGAAGAAATAACTTGGGGATCATACTCCTAATGAGAGATAGGAATGTGACGGATAGGAGATATGCATTAGCTCTTTAAGTTAAGCAATGGGACAGTTGAAAAAAGATTATGATGTTCTAGGAAGACATGCCTCCATTGTAGGATAAAGGCATAAAAAATAGCAAAACTTTAGAGAACAAGCCTTCAGTGAGGAACCATGACTTTGAAGATATGAGACAAGAGGATTGATTAGAGACAAGTTGACAACTTTGCACATGAGGAAAGATGACTAGAATGAGCTCTCTCTCTCTCTCTCTCAGAGGTCTAAGTTCTACCTAAGTTGCCCTTTCAGGTTTTCAACCAAGCAAGCTTGAATTAATGAAATTTAAAAGAACACATTCCACTATAATTTAGGTTGCTACTTTTCTTCATGTTTAGGGACTCTGACATTTGAATTTTGGGTTTGGCAAAGGTCTTCTCTGAACTTATTGCCTCTTATTAAGGTGCACCATTAGATCACCTAATGTGCAATATGTACTTACATTTACTTGCTCTCTGTGCTTCAACTGTTTAATTAAGGTCCATTACTTCACCTTTTTTTAATTAGGAGCCAGTGTGTCACATCCCAATTTTAGAGATATGACAGTCCTAGAACATGAGGAGATATATGGTCACCCACGCCTGTATAACCCACTCATGCACACAATAACTTTGCCTAGGATTGTACCGAACCTCATACATTACCTTAATAAAAACCTTTTATAAAGGAAAAACCTTAAGTTGCAAAAGCTAAAAATATGTACTTTAATACAAGTCATAAGAAAATAATAATAAGACTCCAAATAAAAGTCACTAATATAATATTTTAAAATAAAGTTTCCATGATAATTCCCGGAGCATCTAAGGACTCAACATAGTATGGTATTATTATAACTTTGATAAGGAAATTTCCCAAGCGAAGTAGGTAGCTTGAGCAATCATCTTGCCTCCTCAAAATGCTCACCTAAAACCACACCAGGAAAAGGGTTGAGATAGATGATCTCAATGAGTAAACGATATAGCACATACAATAACATATATCCTTTTAAAAAGGAAACCCAAAGCTTATAACACATAGTTCATGATTTACAATTCATGAATCAAAGTTTGCAATTTGATAATGTTCACAGAAATCACACTTATTACTTGTGAGTGAAGACCCTGTTTAATGCCCTCGTGAGTGAAGACCCTGCTTAATTCACTCAAAGGAGAGATGACCTCATACCAAATTCCAACTCCTAACCCATAACTTATAAAGTCGTGAAACTTATCAAGCTCCCTGGCTAGAACCGCCCCTTCTAGCTACGATGGATATATTGCCCCTATCCATTAGGTTAAGACCATGTGCACAGGCTCCGATGATTACCCACATCAGCACGAGGATTTTACATAAAGGTTAGAGATACCATAACTAGAGCTAATGGTAATCACATATAACAATAGCATTTTAGACAACAGTAACATGTATCACAATAGCAATAGCAATTTAACTTTTTGAAAGGAAGATACAATGATAATGTAGTTCCAGAAAGAAAGTAGGTAAGACAACAATTACAAAGAGTCTTTCATATCATTGAATAAACATTAATGGCTTTGGACCAATTATCCATTGGCAACCCAACCTTAATAAAGAAATCACATAATTATAGTTGAAAATAGAAAAAGACTTAGTTTTCAAGAGTCTCAAAGATTCCCATAACAAAATCACTTGCACTTATAACTGTGAGGCCTCGCCCAAGTACCGGTCCGATCTACTAAAGGGGATCGAAATGCTCATTTGGGAAAGAACTCATGAGGAAGCCCTCAGGCTTATCTTTGATATATTTGAAAACTGTTTTTAGGAGTCGCCACCTTAATTTATTTTTATTTGGGAAAATATAAGAAAAAACCCATTTGACTCCAATTATTACCCAAAGGAAAAAGATCACTAGCCTGAGAAATAAAGAAGATTCGGGGACTAGGTTTTCGGTTTAATTTAACAAAACAAGTTTGGCCAAGTAATATAAAAGTGACATAAAATATATTTCATGAACAATTAAAATGCATGAACAATTTATAATGTGCATGTTCATTTAATCCATAAAGTTTATACACAACTACAATTCAAAATGAAAGAGAGTCAATATTACAATGAAATCCAAACTTAGGGGATACCTCCTCTAGCCTTTATGGGTTCTAGGGAAGTCACACATTCTCCAAACTAATCATAATAACAAAGTAACAAAAAGCAAAATAATAGTAATTGAAGAAGGTGATAGGTGGAAAATTGGTTAGTTTTAATTGGATTTGATGCCTGGACCAAGCATGCCTACATATCCCTTTGAATAGGAATCAGAATCCACACAGTTCTCCCTTCTTGTAAAGGGGTTTGTTTAGCCTAGCCACTTTATTATGTTTTGATTGATTGATTAAAGAGGGTTGAGTTGATTAATTAATTTAATTTATTACCAAGTTGATTAGCTAAACAACCTATATGAATCAATTTAATTAACTAACTAAAAGAGACAATGAAATTAAGGGAAAGGAAGCTTACCTCGAATGGCAGACAGCGGCTGGCTTTAGATGGCAGGCGGCGACTAGCTTTGGATGGCCGGCGGCGGTTAGCTTAGGATGGCGGACGGTAGGCGGCAGCTAGTGTTTAATGGTAGGCAGCGGTTAGCCTTGGAGGGCAGGCGGCTACTGGCCTTGGGCGGCAGACAAGAGCCTTGGGTAAGAGACTTGCCTCAAACAGGTGAGTGGCGGAAAGCCTTAAACTAGTCGAGTAGGAATCAAGGAGAAATTGCCCAACTCACTTTGTGAAGCAAGGAGCAAATGCAAAGCGTTTTTGCTTGAAGTAATGCATTTCAAGCTCTAGAAGTTGGTGTCTTGAAGTGTGGAGAGGCCCTTTATATATAGGAGAAGGTTTGCAGCATAGAAAACACAAAATTCCAATGTGGGATTGCAAAATTGAATTTTTGCCGAAGTTGCCACAGAGGCCTTTGCGGCGCCGCAGAGGCCTTTACAACAGTGCCGCACAGCCCTTTGCGGTTTTGCATAGGGCTTTGTAGCAGTGCCACAGAGCTCTACGGCAACAGGCCTTCTTTCGCCCGTTTTTACCCATTTTCGCTCTTTTCTCGTCTGTTTTTCACGATTCCAGTTGCATTGTATTCATTACTCAGTCTTGGATGATTTAAAAGGGTTTAAATGTCAAAAAGAAATATTTTATTTTTTTCATTTTGAGAGTTTTCGGCTTCTGAAGGTTTGTTTACCAAGCCCAAGTGCTTTTAAGGTTTAAATGCATACTGGAAGGTGCAAAATTAGGGGTTCACAATAACATAAATAAAATGTTTACTCACCTTGTGGTTCCTTTGCTCCTAGCACTCGAAGCCCTTGAATCTCTAATACTCCTCAAGCTCTAACATAATAATTAATGCATTACTTAGTATTTATTTAGTCATTATGTTATCCTATCCCATAACTATCCCATGCATATATAACATTCATATATACTTAGATTTGCAAATAGAAGTGCACTTATCACTTGCACATAGCATGTTAACTTTAAAAGTCTTGTACACTTAGCCTTTATACGCCCATATGAAAACACATTATAATTCATGTCAATACCTTTCTAAGGTTAACACAATATCATTATCTTAATATCAATTCACTTTAACAATCATCTTGGTACATTTAACACTTCCATATATGTCAACTTATCAATAGCCTTTTAAGTGTCATGCCTATCTCTTATGAACAATTCATACAATCAATCTCTTCACCAATTTAATATCATTAATTCATGATTAATGCATCATAAAACCTATTTCCATATTACTTAATCACATTCACATATTAATCACAACATAGGGTTAAGATACCTTAAGTATACCAAATTACCTCTAGTCTTGTCTAGAGTCATTTCTTCAACCAACATGCAATTTAACCATTTATCATTCATACATACACGTCAATAATCATTGAAATACATCATATAAAAATTATAGATATTGGAATAAAAATTCCAACAATGGCTCAATGCTCTATTCAAGGAAAACATACATTTTTCGTACTTTTTGCACTTTCTGTTCATTACAATAATATGTAAAAACATAGTTTGAACCAAGATTTTTCATGTAAACATAACAAAAATCATTTTAGAACATTAATCCATAGGAATTGGCAGCCATAGATGTTCATATGCATGAAATTTTCCAACTTTAGGTATTAGAATAAAAAACCGTGAGTTTTCTTGTTTTCAATACTTTTCGGTCATTACAATAATATGTAAACACATGATTTAAATCATTATTTTTCATCCAAAAAATAAATAAATATTAGTTTAGAATTTCATCATACACAAATTGGCAGCCACATAAATATGTAATCATAGAATTTTCCAACTTTTAGGTTCTATAACAAAAACCTTGAATTTTCTTGTTTTCTGAAAATTTTCGGTCATTACAGTAATATGCAGAAATATGATTTAATTCAATATTTTTCATCTAAACATATCAAAAATTAGTTTAGAATACAATAATTTAGAACTACCACACCCCCCCCTGCCCCCCACTCTTATTGAGTTTATGCTTGAAAATTTTAATTTTGAGTTGTAGGATTCACCTTTGGATAAATCGCGTAGAGAGGTTGGTGTTTTCGGTAGTGAAATTAATTTCTCTTTCAAAACTCACCCAAAATGAATTAAATATATAGAAATCAGTAAATACCTAGTTCAAAATAAGTTTCTCATAATTTATTTCATGGAAATCAGATAAAAATTTGAAAGGAAAGAAAAACTCACGAATACGATCAAGAAATCGCAAAGTCAAAGGTGTTTTGTGAATTTCGGTAGAGAGAATAATTTTAGAAGAATTTTTCTGCCAAAATAATGAAATAATACAGTGTGGCTGTTGGAATTCAAGGGCTGGACAAATTTTAGTATTAAATGTAGGGTTTTGAATAATTTCCAAGATTACCCTTGATGAGCTAGGTTAGAAGTGTTCTAGTGTAGTGGGCTTTTAGGTATTTGGGCTTTTTATTTAATTTGTGGGCTGATTATGGGTACTTTAAAATAAAATATATTTTTTTATTATTTTCATTAAAATTCCCCCCAAAATATTTATTTAAAAATATTTTAAAAATGCTCATAAAAATTATTTTATGCTTAAAAATGGCTTTGTGCATGAAAATTTGTGAAATAAATATTTTTATGCTTATGCATTTCATATAAATCACTTACTTCACCATAATATTTCATATTATGCATATTATAGCTAATCTAATATACCACATACTCAGCAATCACATAACTCATAAATTTCATAAAAGCACTTACTTAGCCTTAATAGTTCTAAGTCAAGCAAATGGTCATGAAAACTCCTAAGGTGGGTGTGGGTTGTTACACAATGAAGGAATTACTTATTTGTGAGAATGAGGACACCTTAAATTTTGATCTATGCTAACAGTGGTGGATTTTATAACAAAACCAATTGTTTGTTCATATCTCTTTCCTTTTTTTTCCTTCTCTTTCTCTCTCTTTTCTGTTTTTTTTTCTTCTTCTTTTTCTTTTTTTTTCTAAGCTCATCCATATCAGACTAAACAAGGAAGATAAGAAAAATAATGCATAAATAATAAAAATAAAATATAAATATATTACTATAAAGAAAACTTTATTACAAGATAACAAAAAAGAGACCGACATGATCAACAAAAATACATGAAAAAAACATAAGAAGATAGACTTTGACTAAGATTTAGACTCATACTCGTATTTAAACTTGAGATTCAATCTCAGATATGTCAAATTAGCTGGGCTTGAACTCTTCCATGTCAAGCCACTGAGGGCTGAGGTAAGGCAAGGTCGAGTCGGGTTCAAATTCCTCATCATTATTCAAGTTAGTGGTGGGAAATTTAGCTTGAAATGATTTTCTTTAGATGCAATCTTCAACTTTTGATGTAGTTGCAACTAAAGCTCTAAAGGTGGGCAGGTATGATGTTAACAAGTGGGCTCGATAGGTCTAGTTCGGATAATGGTTGAGATTACTCTTATTGAGGTTTGCTTGGTTAATCAAGGTTCAAACTTGTTCAATAATGGCTTGCCTTTGTTTCTTCACATTTTCTTCAAATTGGATCTGTTAAGGAGTTAGGTAGCTTGGAAATGCTCTTCTTGCTTCTTAATGAGGCTAATCATAGTTATGGATAGGGCATCCATGTCAATCGAGTTGGCTATTGGTACCTTAAAATAAAGCTAAAAAAAACCTAATAAATGAATGGGTTGGGACAGATATAAAAGGTGACGAAAATATGGGCATGCAAATTATGATGGATCAGTGGGCCAACTATTTTAGGGTTTAAGGTATAAAGGGCTGAGGATTTTGGACTTAGGGCTCTGAAGTTTAGGTATATAAAGACAAAGGTATTGGGCTTTAAGGTAATAGGTTGGTTTCCAGACAAGGAATGGGTTTTAGGCGATGTTTTTGACACTAGTCCTAAAGTGTCAGGGGACGTGAGTCAAACAAGTGGTTAGCTAATGGAATTTAGGTAAAGGTGAGGGTGGAGGTTTAGCAAGAGGAGCTAGGTCAAATTTTATCTTTGGAAACTAGGTAGGGATTTAGCTTTAAGTAGTTAAAGTTTTATTTGGAAGGCTAACTCAGAGTTTAGCCTTAAGTAATTGGGATCACAATTTATGGATAGTTTACCATGGGCTTAAGGATAAAGGGACTATGGGTTTTGTGATTGGGTTATGGATGTACTATGGATTTGGATATTAGGTGAACCATAAGTTTGGTGATAGCTAGATAAAGGGTTTGATTATACTAGACCATAGGCTTAGATGGGGCAATAGATTTGGATAGTACTGTAAAAGATGAAGCCAAGTTAGCATTTAGTAAGGACTATGGATAAGGATGAAGCTAGGTTAGTGTTTAGCTTTAGTAAGAAGTATTTAGCTTGGGTAAGGATTGTTGAGGATGAAAGCTAGGTCAATGTTTCGCTTAGGTAAGAATTATGAAATATGAAAGCTAGGTCAATGTTTAGCTTGGGTAAGAATTATGAATGATAAAAGTTAGGTCAGTGTTTAGCTTGGGAAAGGGTTATAAGTGAGGATGAAGCTAGTTTAGTGTTTAGCTTAGGAAGGGATTGAGGATCACGATGAAGCTAAGTCATTATTTAGCTTGGATAAAGATTGCGGGGGGTAAAGCTAGGTCAAATTTTGGATGCAAATAGAGCTACCATAGGTGGGTTTATTTTTACTATAAGTTTGATATAGGTTTGAGTTTTTGACCATAGGTTGAGATGGATCATGGGTTTTGTGTAAAGGTGTTTGGATGGAGGTGAGAGAGTTTAGAGTGAAGGTGTAGGTGTTTGGGATAGAGGTGAGATGTTAGGGCAAGGTGCTTTTATGTTAAAGGCTAAGGTCAATAGCATTTAAGATTAAAGGTTAGGGGGAGATGCTTTAAGGTGTGTGGTTAAAGTATTTAGGTTAAAAGTTGAGGTTCAGGTATTGGTATTTGGATGACTGTTGCAGGGGATGGCCTTTTAGGATTGCGGGGGCAAATGTGCTTAAGATTGTTAGGCCTCGCTTGAGCACTAATCCAATCTGCTAAAGGGAATTGAAATGCTCATTTGGGAAAGAACTCACAAGGAAGCCCTTAGGCTTATCTTTGATAGACTTAATTTATTTTTATTTGGGAAAATATAAGGAAAAAACCCATTTGACTCCAATTATTACCCAAAAGAAAAAGAACCACTAGCCTCGAAACCAAAGAGGATTTGGGGACTAGGTTTTTGGTTTATTAAAATAAGTTTGGCCAATTAATATAAGAGTGACATAAAATATATTTCATGAACAAACTAAAATGCATGAACAATTTATAATATGCATGATCATTCATTTCAACAATAAAATAAATACAAGTAATAGTCTAAACAAAGGTTGACATTACAAATGAAACCCAAACATAGGGGATATCTCCTCTAGCCCTTATGGCTTCCAGAGAAGTCACACATTTCCTAAACTAAACTTAATAACAAAGTAAGGGAAACAAAATAAGAGTAAGTGAAGAAGGAGATAGGGGAAAAGTTGGTTAGTTTTAAATTGGATTTGATACCTGAACCAAGCATGCCTACGTATCCCTTTAAATGAAAATCAGAGCCCATACAGTTCTCCCTTCTTGCAAAGGGGTTAGTTTAGCCTAGCCATTTTATCATGTTTTGATTAATTGATTAAAAGAAGGTTGAGTTAATCAATTAATGTAATTGATGTTAATTAATTAATGTAATTGATTACCAAGTTGATTAGCTAGCAATCTATTTAATTAGCTAACTAGAAGAGGTAAGAAAATTTAGACAAAAGAGAATTAAAGGAAAAGAAGCTTAACTCGGATGGTAGGCGGTGGCTGGCTTTGGACGGCAGGCGGTAGTTGGCTTTAGATGGCGGGTGGCAGCTAGCTTTGCACAGCAGGCAGTGGTTAGTCTCAGCGGGCGACGGATAGCCTCATACTACAGGCGACAATCAGCTTTGGACAGTAGGCGGTGGCTAGCCTCGGCGGGTGGCGGATAACCTTGGACGATAGGTGGCGGCTAGCCTTGGGTGACGAGAGGCAGCTAGCCTTAGGCAAAGGACACAAGCTTTGGGCAAGAGACTTGCCTCAAACAGGCGGGCAGTAAAAAGCCTTAAACTAGTCGGGTAGGAATTAAGGAGAAACCCCCCAACTCGCTTTGCAAAGCAACGAGCAAATACAAAGTGGTTTGCTTGAAGTTATTGCTTTTCAAGCTCTAGAAGTTGGTATTTTAAAGTGTGGAGAGGTCCTCTATATATAGGAGGAGATTGAAGTATAGAAAATACAAATTTCCAATGTGGGATTTAGAAACATGCTCAAAATGTCACACCGCAGAGGCCTCTGCGATAATGCCACAGAAGGCTCTACGACATTGTGCAGCAACTACATTGATTCACCCATTTTTTCCTGTTCACACTCGTGTCTCATCCGTTTTACATGTTTCCAGTTGTGTTGTATTCATTGCTCAGTCTCGAATCATTTGAAAGGGTTCAAATGTCAAAAAGAAATATTTTGATTTTATCATTTTGAGAGTTTTTGACTTCTAAAAGTTTGCTCACTAAGCCTAAGTGCTTGTAAGGTTCAAACGCATACTGGAAGGTGTAAGATTAAGGGTTCACAGCTGCCTCCTCATCAGAATTATTTTTGTCAAAAAGGCGATTTTGATGACAGTGAACCTGAGGATGGGAGATGATGAAAGGAACCAAATTAATGTATGGAACAGAGTTCAAACATTTGGGTGAGAGGTGTGGTTGAATTTTAAGAAAGATGTCCTTGGTATACTTGGGAGATCTAGTTTGGTACTTCTGCTGTCTAGTAGGAGCTAAAGGCGATGTTCTCGTCTAGTAGGAAAGAAGGTGACCTTATCTGGTAAGAATCGATGAAGTGGTGATCCTGTATGGTAGGAATGATAATGATGATCTTATCTGGTAGAAAAGTAGATGATCCTGTCTAGTAGGAATTAACAAAGTGGTGACTCTGTCTGGTAGGAATGACGATGATGTTCCTGTTTGGTAGGAAAGAAGATGACCTTATTTAGTAGGAATCGATGAAGTGGTGATTCTATCTGGTAGGCTTGAAGGCAATGTTCCTATTTGGTAAGAAAGAAGGTAACCTTGTCTGTTAGAAATCAATGAAGTGGTGATCTTGTCTGGTAGGCTTGAAGGCGACCTTGTCTGGTAGTAATCAATGAAGTGGTGATTCTACCTGGTAAGAATGATGATGATGATCTTGTCTAGTAGGCTTGAAGGCAACCTTATCTGGTAAGAATCAACAAAGTGGTGATCCTGTCTAGTAGGAATGATGATGATGATCCTATTTGGTAGGAAAAAAGATGGCCCTGTCTGGTAGGAATCGACGAAGTGGTGATCCTATCTGGTAGGAATGATGATGATGATCTTGTCTTTCTTTAAGAGTTTTGACAATTTTCCTTGATTCATGATCCTATTCAATGCAAAGATGCTAGATAATTATGCAATTATCTGATACCTTAAACCTGTGCAAGGTCAGTTGTGATATAAAAGTGTTGATTTATGAGAGAAAGATGCCTCCATTTTAGAAAGGTGAATATTTGGAAAGGAGTTGCCCCCACTTTAGAATGATAAAGAAAAGTGGTTTGGTCATTTGGTTTTTGGTTGATTGGTTAGCCTAGAGGTGAAGTGGGCATATTAAGTATGAGATTGGTTGGTTAATGACTATCAGCTTGGCTTAGGAAGAAGTCATTCAAGAAAGTCAAGCAAAGTGCGGTCTTGGAAAAGATCAGGCTATTTAGTTTAAAAGGCTCAGACAAGTATGACTTTGGGGAAGATTTGGTTTGAGGCTAGATTATAGAGCTTGATTAGGAGGTTCAAGTTTTTGGAAAGTTTAGGAAAGGTCAATTTATGGGGCTTGTCCTCATGGAAGGCTCAGTTATGTTTAGTACTCCAGTTTGGTGAGTTCATTTGGAAGGCTCGGTCAAGTTCTGCCTTAGGCTCGTTTAGGTCAAGTTTAGAGGAAAGGTCAAGCTAGAAAATTAGTTGGGGAAGGCTTGGTCAGATTTGGCCTTGGAGGAGATAAAGGCTTTTTATGAATGGGCTTCATGGTGAAAGCTAGGCTTAGGCTTCACGGTGAAGGCTTTTGGGCTTGGGCTTCATTAGTGAAGGCTTTTAGGCTTGGGTTTCATGGTGAAGGCTTTTTGGTTTGGTTTTATAGTGAAGATTTTTTTGTGTAGGCTTTGTGGTGAAGGCTTCTAGGCTTGGGCTTCATAGTGAAGGCTTTTTAAAAGTAGTTTTTATGGTGAATGCTTTTTGGTTTGGTTTTCATAGTAAAGGTTTTTGGGTGTGGGCTTTATGGTGAAGATGTTGGCTTTATCTCAAGTGCAGTGCTACAGGTTTTAGTCATAAGGATACTACAGGCTCATGGATGGAGGCTTACCCTTTGTCATGGTTATATCAAATTTTTCAATGCCCATCAGACAGTTGGCAGGATTAACTCAATTGGACTATATGGGTGATATAATTTACCAAGGAGGCTTGGTTTTTTTTTTTTTTTTCCAAGGATGATGAGATTTTGCTAATGAAACATAGGATGAGACTTGACTAGTTCAAGTCCTTCTTTTATGGGACATGACTTAATTTTGGTTGTGCTAAAGAAAGCTAGCTTTAAGGATGATGAGTCTTGAAAGACTTAGGATCTTTGGTTCTACACATAGGCTTAGCCCTTAGAAGATGATGAGACTTTGCCCAAGAAAGGTTGGTATGATGTTTGAACTTGAAAAGATGGAATGATACTTTTTGAAGTTGGGGAATGGTTCAAAGGCGGGTTGGAAATTTTGAAAAGGATTAGGGAGGTTGTATGATTTTTCTATTTGTAGCATAATTCATAGAAAAGAACAAGCCAAGCTAACCTTGTTGTTTTGAGATTGAAGAGACATTTAGAGTGACACTTTATTAGCTTAAATGTAGATGATAGACTAGATGAAAGGAAGTGCCCTAAGAAGCAGCTGAAGAACTAACGAGAAAAGATAATTTAGGGTTCATGTTCCCAATGAGAGATAGACATGCCCTCCACTATGAGATAAGGGCATAGAAGACAATATCACTTTGGAGAATGAGCAAGCTAATGAGGAAGGATGACTTATGAGATGAGATGGATTGAGTAAAGATGATCTGACAAACTTTGAATGATATGAAGGAAGATGACTAGGATGAGCTCTCTCTCTCTCTCTCTCTCTCTCTCTCTTTCTCTCTCTTTCTGCTCTAACTTTTGCCAAAGCCGCCCTTTTGGGTTTTCAACTTAGCAATCTTAGATAAAGAAATTTGGGAGAAAATATTCCACCATGATTTGCTGCTTTTCTTCACTTTGAGGGGCTCTAACCTTTGAATTTTTGGATTTGACGAATCTTGTTGCCCCTTGTCAAAGTGTATCGTTTGATTTTGTGCTTTAATTATTTGATGAGATATCTATTTCTTGACCTTCTTTGGTTAGGAGTAATTGTTGATAGCACCTCAATTCCAACATGTGCTAGCTATGGTGGATTTAATTGACCATTCATTTCTCTTTTACTCTATCTCTCCTTTTTTTATCTTTTTTTTCTTTCTTTCTTTTTCTTTCTTTTTTTTTTTCTTTTAAAGCTCATCCATGTTTAAAACAAGAAAGACAAATGTCTAAATAATTAAAAAGATGTGAATTTTTTTTCCAACGAAAAATTTTATTGCAAGATAACAAAAAGGAATCGACATGATTGACGAAAAATACATGAAAAGAAAAATAAAATGATAGACACAGACTCAAGTTTTGAGATTTGGACTCAGACTCAAACTCATACTTGGATTTTAATCTCAGATAGGTCAGATTAGTTGAACTTGAACTCTTCCATATCATGCCACTTAGGCTAAGGTAAGATGGGATTGAATTGGGTTTGGGTTCTTCATCACTGCTCGGGTTGGGAGTGAGGAATTCAAGTTGAATGATGCACTTTAGATGTAGTCTTCAACCTTTGATGCAATTGCAACCAAAGCTATGAAAGTGGGTAGGTATTGGGTTAACAAGTGGGCTCGATAGGTTGGAAGTAGATTCTTAACAAGGATGTCGACTTGTTCTTGCTCTATTGTTCTAGTTACCATTTGAGTAGCTTTAGCCCTCCACCTTGTAAGGAACATAGAGAAGGACTCCTCCAGAAGCTATTTAGTAGTTTTCAAGTCATGCCTAATGACATCCACTTCACTATTATAATGATATTATTCGATAAAGGCACAGCAGATATCGTTCCATGTCCTTTTCTTGCTCTTGTCTAGTGAAAGGAACCATTTTCTAGTAACACCAATTAGTGATTGTTGGAACAATTAAGCAAGGAGCTCATCGTTAACTCCTAAAGGTTTCATTGCCCCCACATACATCTTCAGATGGGTCTTGGGGTAAGTGATTCCATTGAATCTTTCTAGCTCAGGCATTTTGAATTTAGGAGGAAGCTTGGCATCAGGAAATAAGGTTAAACTATCCACATCAATTAGATCATTATAGTGCTTTACGGTTTTGATGGTTCTTTCTATGGCTTCAAGTTTCTCCATGAGCAATTTGGTGTCTGGATAAGAGAAAACTTTCCCACTTTGATTTAGATATGAGTTGGTTTGAATCAAATTTGGGCTAGGATTGGTCTAGTTCAAGATAAGGTTTGGGTTAGGATGGTTAAGGCTGGCCTGGTTAATCATAGCCCGAAGTTCCTTAATGATGAATTGCCTTTGTTCCTTGAATTAGGCTTGTTGAGCAACTAGGATAGCTTGGAAATGCTCTTCTTGCTTCTTAAGGACTTTAGTTACAAGTGTAATCATAAAAGCCATGTCAAGTGAGTTGGTCATTGGTACCTTAAAACTAAAGCAACAAGGTAAGTGACAGGCATAGAATAGAAAAGGTGATGAAGGTATAGGCATATGGATCCTAAGAGAAAAGGCTTCCCTATTGTAACATCAACCAACCTTTTTTTTTTTTTTTTTTTAGGCTTAAGGTAAGATGGGGCAAATACTTTGGGTTTTAGTTTAGGATCAAAGGTATTGAGTTTAAGGTAGTGTGTTAGGCCAAAGTTATTGGGCTTAAGGGTAACAAACTGGCTTAAGGTCCAAAGGTTGAAGATGATTTAGGTTTACATTTAAGGTGTCAGGTTCGGGTGTTTAATGTTTAGGATAAGGCTAGGGCAAGATGTTTAGGGTAAGACTAGGGTGAGGTGTTTAAGGTTAAAGGTCAGGGTGATGGTTTTAGGTTTATGGGAGCAAAGGTGTTTGGATGATGGTTATGGTAAGGTGTTTAAGGTTAAAGGTCAGAGTGATGGTTTTACGTTTATGGGGGTGAAGGTGTTTGGATGGAGGTTAGGATGAGGTATTTAAGGTTAAAGGTCAGGGTGATGGTTTTAGGTTTATAAGGGTGAAGGTGTTTAGATGGAGGTTAGGGTGAGTGTTTAAGGTTATACTAGGGTGATGGATTTAGGTTTGTGGGGCCGGAGGTGTTTAGATGGAGGTTAGGGTTTTGGGTTAAGGATAATGGTGTTTAGGCCAAAGGTTTAGGGTGATGGTATAAGGGTATTTGGAGAGAGTGATGGGATATAGGTGAGAGTGTTTATAGGGGAGATGTTTGAATAGAGATTGGAATGTTTAACCCTTCTTTAGTTTAAGGTTTGACCTAGACTTAAAATGAATGCATGTTTTATTATACAATACGAATGCATGATATGCATGAGGAAAACATTTCATAAAAATGCAAAAATACAAGGTCTTAATTATGGTACATACAACCTAAGGCCAGGATCTAAGTTCATTATATAAAAGTGTAAGGGGGCTTGTACAAGGTACCCGTCATACTAGAGCAGCGATATACCTAACCATATGTGAGTCAAGAAGCCTTGCGTGGGTCCAGTAGTACATGCATGCTCATTACACTTTTGAAAGGATCAAAGGATTCATTACGGGGTGGATGATTTCACTATCGGTGAATAGACCCAAGGAGGGTTACCCACTTGATGTTATCACTATCCATTGTTTTCCTAGAACTAGGTTAGATGGCAAAGAGCCTATGCAAGTGATGCATACAAAGTTATAATCATATTAAAGGGCCAAACTCCTTTTAAACCAATTTGTAGTCCACTTATTTTTTTTCCTTTTATTAAAAGAAAGTTATTCTCCAGTGGAGTTGCTAGCTATGAGGCCTCGCCAAGCATCGGTCTAATTCGCTAAAGGGAATCAAAATGCTCATTTGGGAAAAAACTCATGAGGAAGTCCTTAGGCTTATCATTGATAGATTTGAAAATTATTTCTTGGAGTCGCCACCTTAATTTATTTTTATTTGGGAAAATATAAGAAAAAAACCCATTTGACTCCAATTATTATCCAAAAGAAAAAGGATCACTAGCCTCGAAACTAAAGAGGATTTGGGGACTAGGTTTTCAATTTATTTTATCAAAATAAGTTTGGCCAATTAATATAAGAGTGACTTAAAATATATTTCATGAACAAACTAAAATGCATGAACAATTTATAATATGCATGATCATTCATTTCAACAATAAAATAAATACAAGTAATAGTCTAAACAAAGGTTGACATTACAAATGAAACCCAAATATAGGGGATATCTCTTCTAGCCCTTATGGGTTCTAAGGAAGTCACACATTCCCCAAACTAAACTTAATAACAAAGTAAGGGAAACAAAATAAGAGTAAGTGAAGAAGGTGATAGGGGGAAAGTTGGTTAGTTTTAAATTGGATTCAATGCCTGAACCAAGCATGCCTACGTATCCCTTTGAATGGGAATCAGAACCCATGCAGTTCTCCCTTCTTGCGAAGGGGTTAGTTTAGCCTAGCCATTTTATCATGTTTCGATTGATTGATTAAAAAAAGGTTAAGTTAATTAATTAATTTAATTGATTACTGAGTTGATTAGCTAACAACCTAGATGAATCAATTTAATTAGCTAACTAAAAGAGACAAGAAAATTTAGACAAAAGAGAATTAAAGGAAAAGAAGCTTACCTCGAATGGCGGAAGGCTGGCTTTGGATAATGGGCAGTAGTTGGCTTTGGACAACAGGTAGGGGCTAGCCTCGACAGGAGGCAGATAGCTTTAGACTGTAAGCAACAACCAACTTTGGACAGCAGGTGGCAACTGGCTTTGGACGGCAGGTAGCGGTTAGCCTTGGTAGGCGATGGATAGCCTCGGACAGTAAGCGGCGGCTAGTCTTAGGTGACGGGCAGCAGCTATACTTGGATGGCGGACACGAGCCTTGGTGTCATATCCCAACCTTAGAGATACGACAATCCTAGAACATAGGGAGACATAAGGTCACCCATGCCCGTAGAATCCATTAACATGTAACAATCATGCCTAGGATCTTACCGAACCTCTTTCATTAACTCATTTAGAACATTTAGATGAATACCATAAATTACAGAAGACATAAAATAAATCATTACATATAAAATCTATAAAGAAAATAATATATATCTCGATAAGTATCAATCAACATTCCCGGAGCATCTAAAGACAAGACTTCATAAACATAGTATTATTGATAACTCGGACAAGGAATTCCCCAAGCGAAGTAGAATGCTTGAGCCATCACCTTGCCTCCTCACATTTGCTCACCTGGAACCACACAAGGAAAAAGGGGTGAGATAGATGATCTCAATGAGTAAACGAAAAGGCACATACATTATCATATATTCCTTTGAAAGGAAACACATAACTATGGTTTATAACTCATGAATCAGATTGCAATTTAGCAAGGGTTCAATTTGGCAAGTTTGCAGAAATCACACTTATAACACATAGTGAGTGAAGGCTATTGCTCTATCACTTGAACACATAGAGGAGAGGTGGCCTTATACCAAATTCCAACTCCTATCACGTAGAAAGTGTGAAGTTGATCAGGCCCCATGGCTAGAACCGCTCCTTCTAGCAGAGGTGGATACACTACCCCTATCCATCGGGTTAAGACCGTGTGCATAGGTTCCGATAATTATCCGCATCAGCATGAGGATTCTGCATAAAGGGTAAAAGGTACCATAGCTAGAGCTATTGGTAAACACAATTAACAATATCACATAAGGCAACAATAACATGTAATTCAATATCAATAGTAGTTTGGCTTTCAAACAATGATACAATGAAAGTGTAGTTCCAGAAAGAATACAAGTTAGGGTGTTAATCATAAGAATTTCTCATTGAATAGCAAAATAGTTTTGGACCAAATGTCCTTTGGCAACCCAAGCTTGACAAAGAAATCATATAATAATATTTAAAATAGAAAGAACTTGGGTTTCAAATATCATAAAGGTTCACATAACAATATATCACATTCTTGTAACATAACAAAATGTTGTTTACACTTATAACATGAATACGATGTTTACTCACACTTGTAACATGAACATAGTGTTTACTCACCTTGGGGTTCCTTTGCTCCTAGTACATATAGTCTCTTTTGCACTTCTAAAACTCCTCAAACTCTAACATAATATTTGATTTAATACTTAGTATTTATTTACTCATGATGCTCCTATCCCATAACTACCCATGTACATATAGCATACACATACACTTAGAGTCCACACATAGGTGTACTCATCACTTGCACATAGCACATTGACTTAAAAGTCTTACATACTTAGGCCTTGTAGGCTCACATGAAAACACATTGCAAGCATATCAATACCTTTTTAAGGTCATCACAATATCATTATCTCAATATCAATTCACTTATCAATTATCTTAGTTCACTTTACACTTCCATACATGTCAACTTAACAATTAATCCTTCAAACATCATGCTTAACTCTTATGATCCCTTTCACTTCATTAACTCATAACCATATATTCATCATCAAGTCATCATGACATCTAGTTCCAAATGCCTCAATCACATTTGCATTCTAATCACAATATAATGTTAAGATACCTTAAGTATACCAAAACATATTTAAGCTTATCTAGGATCATATCTTCAACTAACATTCAATTTTATCATTTATTATACATACATACATGTCAACAATCACCAAGACATATCACATAAAATTTATAAACATTTGGACAAAATTGTTCATGTAGGCCGAATGCATCATTAAGGTAAAAACCAAATTCTTCTTCTTTTCGTGCTTTCCATCTATTTCAGAAATATGTAAAAACATGGTTTGAATCAAGATTTTTCATGTAAACATAACAAAAATCATTTTAGAAATTTATAGGAATCGGCCACTATTGGTGTCATTAATATATAAAAATTCAACCTTTTGTATTATAGTGCACAAAACCATAAGTTTTCTTGTTTTTAGTATTTCCCGGTCATTTCAGAAATATGCAAACAGGTTGTTTAAACCATTATTCTTCATTCAATCATTGAAAATATCAGTTTAGACCATATCCCTTCATAAATCAGCAGCCATAGATAGGGTCTATATAAAAAATTCCAAGTTCAAAGGCTTAGGTGAAAAATCATGAGTTTCTGCACTTTCCGCGCATTTCGTTCATTTCAGCGATAAACAGACACATGATTCAAATCATTATTTTTCATCTAAACAAAACAAATATCATATTGTGAGGCCTCGCCCGAGCACCGGTCCGATCCGCCGAATGATCAGAATGCTCTTCGGGAGAAACTCCACGATTGGAACTCGCTGTGAGTTCAGAAAATTGATTTTTGTAATGTGACAGTTGTAAAGTGAGTCACCACTTTAATTTATTTATTTTAATTGGGAAAATTAAAGAAAACCCAACATGATTGACTCCAAAAATAATTTGATTTTATCCCATGAAAAAGTGCACCAATCCGCGAGTGACCAAGGAGGGCTCGGGGATCAGGTTTTGGTAATTACATAATTAAGAAAAATATGATTTTTCTTTAGTTTGGCTAAAAATACAAAATAAATCTTGAAAAATGAATTTTTGTGTATGCATGAACAGGAATATAATGATGAATGAACAGATATATGATATGATGGAATGACAATAATAAATAAATAAATAGGCAAGATAAATCCTACTTAATTATTACAATTTCAAAACAAATGAAATAAAGAGGATCTTTTCTCTAGCCCTTATGGGTACAAGGAAAAGCACACATTCCCTAACTAAACTAAAATAAAATCATAAATAAAGAGACTAGTACAAATAAATCAAAATAAAAAAGAAAGGAAAACAATATTGATAAAAGATTTTGGAGTTGATGCCCTTCAGAATGGCAGCCTGCGTATCTTATTGAATAGGAATTAAACTCCACGCAGTTCTCCCTTCTTGCAAAAGAGGGGTTTTAAAAATGTGTTGATTTGCTTATTAACTTAATTCTGATTCTTAAATTAATAAGTTTTAGATCTTTTCAGTTTTAGACCTAAAGAGAATTCTAGATCTGAATTTAGAATTTTAAATATAGAAAAGGGATTATACCTTTGCTTTTCTTGGCTTTCGAACGAATGGAATGAGTTTTGCTCCGGATCTCAACTCCACCTTGAATTCAAAGGAAACTTGGAATCTGGATCTAGAAGCAACAAGTGTGTGAGTATAAGAACAAATTTATGCTTTGAAATATGCCTCAACTGCGTTGAAATTTCTTGAATTGCTTTTGAATGCCTTGGAAGTCATGCCAAATGAGGCTGGAGGACGCTTCTATTTATAGAGCTGGTAGAGGAGGTTCCGGTAGTACGGACGGCGGTGTTGGTGCGGCACTGGCGGCATGGGCGGCACGGCCAACACGCCGGCCGTCCGATGCCATGCTGCCTGACTGTCAGCCTCAACCTGGTGCTACGCAAGGCGACAAAGCAGGAATGCCGATGGCACAAAATGTGTGCAGCCTTCTAGGCGGCACGGCAAACATGCCTCCCAGAAGTTAGCGCGCCACTCGCGCAGTTCGACCTTTTTTCGTCCGTTTCAGGCCCATTTTAATTTCGATTCGAGCTTGCTTTGATCCTGTGGGTTCATAACTGAAAGATGGTCGACTGAAGGTGAAAGATTCAAAAAATTTATTTTTTTTTATGGGATGCTGCCCCCTTGACCCCTGCCCGCTAACCGGCTAGCGGGACCGTCGTATGCGTAACGCCCTATTCTTAGTAGGTGTCAAGCTGCAGCCGAATCAGGAGGTGCAAATTTGAGGGTTCACACATATTAGATTACTCATTCATACAAATTGGTAGCCATATGACCATGAAAGAATAAAATTTTCCAACTTCCAAGTTCTAACACGAAAACCTTGAATTTCTTTATTTTTTGAAACTTTTCAGTCATCGCAGAAATATGCATAAATATTATTTAATCCAATATTTTTCATCAAAACAAATCAAAAATTAGTTTAGAATATAATCATGCACAAATTGCCCCCCCCCCCCCCCCCTTCCCCGATGTTTATGCAATAAAATTGTGATTTTAAGTTATAGAATTCACCTTTAGAGAAATCTTGCGGAAAGAATCATGTTTTCGGTAGAAAATAAATTTTCTCTCCCAAAAATTCACTCAAACAGAATTGAATCTATAGAAATCAGTAATCAAACAATTCAAAATAATTTTTCCATAATTTATTTCATAGAAATCAGTTTAGAAATCGAAAGAGAATAAAAGCTTACGATTACGGTCATGAAATCGCAAAACGGTAAGCTGTTTTCAATATTTCAGTAGAGAGGAATATTTTGAGGGGATTTCTACCAAAATACAGAAAGAATAAGAGAATGGCTGCTGGAAACCCTTGTTTGGCCAAAATTTAGAATAAATACTAGGGTTGGAGTGGAATTTCCACTAATACCCTTAATGAAATAGGTTAGGAGGATTTTTATGTAGTGGGCTTTTGGGTATTTGGACTTTCCCTTTAAAATTTTTGGTTGAATGGAATTAAAATAAAAAGAATATTTTTCTTATTAATTCTGGAACATTTCCCTCAAAAAATATTTATTTAAAAATATTTTAAAAATATCCATAAAATTATTTTATGCTTAAAAATTGTCTTATACATGAAAATTCATTTTGTTTAAAATAAATTCTTTTATGCAAATGCACTTCATGTAAATCATTTATTTCACAATAGCAACTCATATTATGCATATTAAAATTAATTTAATCTGCTACACACTCATCAATCACTTAAATCACAAATTTTCACACAAGCACACACTTAACCTTATTAGTTCTAAATCAAGCAATTTATCACGAAAATTCCTAGGGTGGGTGTGGGTTGTTACACTTGGGCAAGAGACTGGCCTCAAATAGGTGGGCAGCAGAAAGCCTTAAACTAGTTCATTAGGAATCAAGGAGAAACCCCCCAACTCACTTTGTAAAGCAAGGAGCAAATGTAAAGCGGTTTGCTTGAAGTTATTGCTTTTCAAGCTCTATAAGTTGGTCTTTTGAAGTGTGGAGAGGTCCTCTATATGTAGGAGGAGGTTGAAGCATAGAAAACACAAATTTCTAATGTGAGATTCAAAAACACACTTGGAGTGCCACAGAAGGCTCTGTTGCACCGTAGAATGCTGTGCAGCAACTATACTGATTCACCCATTTTTTTCCATTTTCACCCATTCTCGCTCATTTCTCGTCCATTTTACACAATTCTAGTTGTGTTGTATTCATTGCTCAGTCACAGATGATTTGAAAGAGTTCAAATGTCAAAAAGAAATATTTTGATTTTATCATTTTGAGAGTTTTTGACTTTTGAAAGTTTGTTCACTGAGTCTAAGTGCTTTTAAGATTTAAACACATACTGGAAGGTACAAAATTAAGGGTTCACAAGGATAAAGATGTGAGAGTGTTTATGGGGGAGGTGTTTGGATGGAGGTAAGAGTGTTTGACCCTTCTTCAATTCAAGGTTCGACCTAGACTTAAGATGAATGCAAGTTTTGTTGTACATAATGGATGCATGGTATGCATAAAAAAAAATATTTCATAAAGATGGAATTACACAAGGCTTTGATTATGGTAGATACAAACTAAGGTCAGGATCCAGATTCATTACATGAAAGGGTATGGTTAGCTTGTACAAGATACCCGTCAAACTAGAGTAGCGATATACCTAACCACATGTAAGTCAAAGAGTCTTGCGTGAGTCCAACAGTATGTGCATGCTCATTACACCTTTGACAGGATCAAAGGATTCTTCATAAGATGAATGATTTTGCTATTAGAGAATAGACATAATGAGGATTATCCACTCGATGCTACTCACTATCCATTGTCTTTGTAAAACAAGGTTTGTAGGCGAAGAGCTTATACAAATGATGCATAAAAGCCATTAAAATATTAAAAGTGTCAAACTTTGATTTCAAACCAAATGTTAGTCCTTTTATTTCTTTTATTAAAAAGAAGGTGGCCAGCAGTGGAGTCATCAGCTATAAGGTCTCACTCGAGAATCAGTCGTATCTGCTAAATAAGGATCGAAATGCTTATTTGGGTTTAAACTCATGATAGAATTCTCAGGTTCATATTGGTTGATTTTGAAGAGTTGCCACCTTAATTTTATTTTTTTTTTATTTGAGAAAAAATTGAGGAAAAGATCCAATTAAATGACTCCAATTTTATTATAATAGAAAAAGTGCACTAGTCCTCGATTACTAAAGAGAATTAAGGGACTAGGTTTTCAGTTTATTTAGAAAAAGATTAGTTTGGCAAATTTAATACAAAATGACTAGAATTGATTTCATGAACAATTTAGATACTGCATGAATAGTTTAATTAATGCATGACATTCATTCATTTAACCATATAGTAATTGAGGGAATAAGAAAGTAAAATGAAAATATTGAATTCACAATGAAAACCTAAAATGGGGAATACTCCTCTAGCCCTTATGGATTTTAAGAAAACCACACATTCCCAAAACTAAATCCTAAAGTAATGCAACAAAGGAAAAAAAAAACATAGAACAAATCCTAGTCTATACGAAGAAGATAAAGGGGAAAGATTGTTGTTTATTTTAGTTGGATTTGATGCTTGGAACAAGCATGCCTATGTATCCCTTTGAATAGGAATTAAAATCTGCTTAACCTTTCTTGAAAAATGGATTCGTTTAGTCTTAGCCTTTTATTATATTTTGATTGATTGATTAAAAGAGGATTGAGTCTATTGATTTTAATTGATTACAAAGTGGAGTTAATTAAGTCATATTCTAATTAACTATCTTAGCAAACCCAACATTAGGCAATGAGTCTTAAAATAAGAATCCCAAGGAGGAAAACTAAAATAAAATGAATAAGTAAATAAATAAATAAATAAAAGAAAAAGAAAAGGGAAAAGAAACTTACCTCAAACGGTGATGACGGCTAGCCTTGAACGGTGGGAAGCTTTTGACTTAACATGTCAGCTCAAGAAGTCACAACTCAAATTGTTTTGCAAGGCAAGAAGCAATAGCAAAGCAAAAATAAAAAGAAAAGAAAAATTTAAACTAAAATGCTCGTTCCTTGGTGAATCCATTTCGTAAAGATGGTTCGCTTGATGCAAAGGCTAATCAAGAAAATCAAGAGGTAAAGAGATCTCAAAAACTATGTTAAGGGCCTATATTTATAGTAGAAAGGTTGGGAGAAGAGTTTGTAACTTTTTGAAGTGGGATAGGCACAAAAAAATGAAGAAATATTAGAAAAAAATAGAAAATTGAGTATGCTGCCGCACAGGGCAGTCTGCAACAGCAGGCCTAATTTTGCAGTTTTGGCCTGTTTTCACTTGTTTCTCATCCGTTTTTCACTATTTTAGTTGCTTTGTGCTTGTTGTTCAATCCCAAATGATATAAATGTGGTTCAAATGTCAAAGGGATAGATTTCAATTCTTGGGGCTCTATTTCCCTGTTTTCTTATTATAGTAGTTTTTGGCAATTTAAGCTTTTGAAGGTCTGTTTACCGAGCCTATATGCTTCTTAAGGTTCAAATACATCCAAAAGGTATAAAATTAAATGTTCACAATAGGATAAACTTCTTGTTAAATTAGTTGATAACTTTAGTGATGATATATTAAAATTATGGGTTTTAAATGGCATAACTGCTAAATTAGAACTAAAAGATCCCAGTACTATCATCCGTATTAGAAATATAACATATACTAATGAAATGATAAAGGAATTAGATAAAAAAAATTCCTAAATTACTTAAAAAGGGTTGATTAGAGACAATAATAGTCTGCATTCTTGTCACATCCCAACCTTATGAGATACGACGGTCCTAGAACATGGGGAGACATAAGGTCACCCACGCCCGTAGAACCCATTAACATATAACAATCATGCCTTGGATCTTACCGAACCTCTTTCATTAACTCATTCAAAACATTTAGATAAATACCATAATTTGCGGAAGACTTAAAGTAAATCGTTACATATAAAATCCATAAGAAAATAATATAAATCTCTATGAGTATCGATTAATGTTCCCAGAACATCTAAAGACAAGACTTCATAATCATAGTATTATTGATAACTCGGACAAGGAATTCCCCAAGTGAAGTAGGATGCTTGAGCCATCACCTTGCCTCCTCACATTTGCTCACCTGGAACCACACAAGGAAAAGGGGCGAGATAGATTATCTCAATGAGTAAACAAAAAGGGCTCATACATTATCGCATATTCCTTTGAAAGGAAACACATAGCTTATACACATAGTTCATGGTTTATAACTCATGAATCAGGTTGCAATTTAAGCAAGGTTCAATTTAGCAAGTTTGCA
Source organism: Reutealis trisperma (assembly GCA_947687605.1). Taxonomy (NCBI): domain Eukaryota; kingdom Viridiplantae; phylum Streptophyta; class Magnoliopsida; order Malpighiales; family Euphorbiaceae; genus Reutealis; species Reutealis trisperma. Next base: position 245,741 of record CANTUT010000652.1, on the reverse strand, counting down.
GAAATCACACTTATAACACTTATAGAGTAAAGACACTGCTCAATCCACTCTAAACACATCGAGGAGAGGTGACCTTTGCCAAATTCCAACTCCCATCACTTATAAAGCGTGAAGCTGATCAGGCTCCACGGCTAGAACTGCCCCTTTTAGCTGAGGTGGATACACTACCCCTATCCATCGAGTTAAGACCATGTGCACAGGTTCCGATGATTACCCGTATCAGTATGAGGATTCTGCATAAAGGGTAAAGGTACCATAGCTAGAGCTATTGGTAAACTCAATTAACAATATCACATATGGCATCAAAACATGTATTTCAATAACAATAGTAGTTTGGCTTTCAACAATAACACAATGAAAGTGTAGTTCCAGAAAGAATACAAGTTAGGGTGTTTATCACAAAAAAAAATTCTCATTGGATAAGCAAAATAGTTTTGGACCAAATGTCCTTTGGCAACCCAAGCTTAACAAAGAAATCATGTTATAAAATGAAAACGGAAAGAACTTGGGTTTCAAAGCTCACAAAGGTTCACATATCAATATATCACATTCTTAAAGCACAACATGATGTTGTTCACATTTGTAACAAGAACATTGCGTTTATTCACACTTGTATCAAAAGCATTAGGTTTACTCACCTTGGGGTTCCTTTGCTCCTAATACTCGTAGTCCCCTTTACACTTCTAAGGCTCCTCAAACTCTAACATAATATTTGATTTAATACATAGTATTTATTTACTCATGATGTTCCTATCCCATAACTACCCAAACACATATAGCATATACATTAGAGTTCACTCATAGGTGTACTCATCACTTGTACATATCACGTTGACTTAAAAGTCTTGCATACTTAGGCCTTATAGGCTCACATGAAAACACATTGCAATCATATCAATACCTTTTTAAGGTCATCACATTATCATTACCTCAATATCAATTCACTTATCAATTATCTTAGTTCACTTTATACTTCCATACATGTCAACTTGACAATTAATCCTTCAATCATCATGCTTAACTCTTATGATCTCTTTCACTTCATTAACTCATAACCATATATTCATCATCAAGTCATCATGACATCTAGTTCCAAATTCCTCAATCATATTTCCATTCTAACCACAATATGATATCAAGATACCTTAAGTATACCTTAAGTATACCAAAACACATTTAAGCTTATCTAGGATCATACCTTTAATTAACATCCCATTTTCATCATCTACTATACATACATACATGTCAACAATCATCAAAAAACATCACATTAATTTTATAACCATTTGGACACAATGGTCCATGTAGGCCGAATGCATCTTTAGGGTGAAAACCAAATTCTTCTTCTTTTCGTGTTTTCCGTCTATTTCAGAAATATGCAAAAACATGGTTTAAACCAAGATTTTTCATGTAAACATAACAAAAATCATTTTAGAACTCAAATCCATAAGAATCAGCCACTATTGGTGCCATTGATATATAAAACTTCAATCTTTTGCATTATAGTGCACAAAACATGAGTTTTCTTGTTTTCGGTATTTTTCGGTCATTTCAGAAATATGCAAACAGGTTGTTTAAACCATTATTTTCCATTCAATCATTGAACATATTAATTTACAATACATTATCTCACAAATCGGTAGCCATAGGTAAGGTTTATACGAAAAAATTCCAAGTTCAAAGGCTTAGGTGAAAAATCACGAGTTTCCGCGCTTTCCGCGCATTTCGTTTATTTCAGCGATAAACAGACACATGATTCAAGTCATTATTTTTCATCTAAACAAATCAAATATCACATTAGAACATCAATTCACACAAATCGGCAGCCATGTATTCACGAAAGAATGGAATTTTCCAATTTCCAAATCCTAACACAAAAACCTTGAATTCCTTTGTTTTTTGAAACTTTTCGGTCATCACAGAAATATTATTTCATGCAATATTTTTCATCAAAACAAATCAAAAATTAGTTTAGAATGCAAATAAATACAAATTTCCTGCTTCCCCCCGCCACCCCCCCCCCCCCCCCCCCCCACTTATGATGTCTATGCAATAAAATTGTGATTTTAAGCTATAAAATTCACCTTTCGAGAAATCTTGCAGAAAGAATCATGTTTTCAGTAGAAAAAAAAATTTTCTCTCCCAAAAATTCACTCAAACAAAATTGAATCTATAGAAATCAGTAATTAAATAGTTCAAAATAATTTTCCCATAATTTATTTAATAGAAAACAGTTTAGAAATCGAAAGAGATTAAAAACTTACGATTACAATCATGAAATCGCGAAACGGTAAGGTGTTTTCGATATTTCGGTAGAGAGAATTATTTTGAGAGGTTTTTCTGCCAGAATACAGAAAGAATGAGGGAGTGGCTGCTGGAAAACCCTTGCTGGCTGAAAATTTGAATATATATTAGGGTTGGAGTGAAATTTCCACTATTATCCTTAATGAAATAAGTTATGAGCATTTTTGTGTAGTGGGCTTTTGGGTATTGGGCCTTTTTCTTTAAAATTTTGGCTGAAGTGTTTAAAAAATAAGAATAATATTTTTCTTTTTATTTTTGGAGTATTTCCCTCAAAAATATTTATTTAAAAATATTTTAAAAATACCCATAAATTTATTTTATGCTTAAAAATTGTTTTATGCATGAAAATTCATTTTATTGAAAATAATTTCCTTTATGCAAATGCATTTCATGTAAATCATTTATTTCACAATAACAACACATATTATGCATATTAAAATTAATTTAATATGCCACATACTCATCAATCACTTAGATCACAAGCATTCACACAAGCACACACTTAACCTTATAGATTCTAATTCAAGTAATTTATCACGAAAATTTCCTAGGGTGGGTGTGGGTTGTTACATTCTCCCCCCTTAAAGAAATTCCTCCTCAAATTTAAACCCTTACCTAGTTACTCTTGAAAAGCTGAGGATGCTTCTGTCGCATTTCCTCCTCCGCTTCCCAAGTGCACTCGTCTATCCCATGATTTCGCCATTGAACCTTAATCATGGGTATCTCCTTATTTCTTAACTTCTTTACTTGTCGATCCACTATAGCTATTGGTGACTCCTCGTAAGATAGTTGTTCATTTAACAAAATGTCTAGAGGTAAAAGAACGTGCAATGGATCTGACACATATTTCCTTAACATGGAAATATGGAACACTGGGTGTACATGCGCCAAAGTTGGAGGCAGGGTAAGTCTATAAGACACTTCTCCAACCTTATCTAAGATTTTGAAAGGACCTATGAAACGAGGTGATAACTTTCCTTTCTTGCCAAATCTCATAACTCCTTTCATTGGTGAAACCTTTAAGAACACGTGATCTCCCACGGCGAATTGGACTTCCTTTCGCTTAGGGTCCGCGTAACTCTTTTGTCGACTGAATGCCGTCTTCAACTAGTACTTTTTCAGTGGTCTCCTTAAGCAATTTGAGCATTTCTATATGCTTGTCTCCAGGTTTAATCCAACAAATTGGAGAACGACACTTTCTTCCATACAACGCTTCGTATGGCGCCATGCTAATGGATGAATGATAGCTGTTGTTGTAGGCGAATTCCATCAGGGGTAAATACTTATCCTAGCTACCACCAAAATCCAAAACACACATCCTTAGCATGTCCTTGAATGTCTGAATCGTTCTTTCATACTGGTCGTCTGTTTCAGGATGAAACGCCGTACTAAAATCTAATTGTATTCCTAATGCTTCTTGCAACTTTTGCCAGAACCTTGAGGTGAATTGCGTTCCTTGATCGGAGATGATGGAAATTGGCACTCTATGTAGTTTCACGATCTCATCTATATATAACTGTGCATACTGAGCGACAGAATATGTGGTCTTAACTCCTAGGAAATGGGCAAACTTAGTCAATCTATCTACTATGATCCATATAGAGTCATATCCTTTGGAGGTCCTAGGTAAACCAACAACGAAATCCATAGTGATGCGTTCCCACTTCCATTCGGGTAATTGAATCTCTTGGAGCAATCCTGAGGGTCGTTGATGTTCATACTTGACTTATTGGCAAGTCAGGCAGGATGCTACAAACTTAGCTACATCTTTCTTTAATCCAGGCTGCCAATAATTAGCTTTCACATCATGGTACATCTTGGTAGTTCCAGGATGAGCGCAGTAAGGTGTCTGATGTGCTTCCTTTAATATCCTTTCCTTTAGTCCATCCACATCAGGCATGCATTCTTTATTCTTACACTTTAAAACTCCATTGACTATCTCAAACTCAGGGTTCTTTCCTTCTCTTGTCTCATCCTTCAACTTTACCAAGTATGGGTCTCTATCTTGCGTATTCCTTATTTCTTCCATTAACTTAGATCTTACTTAGAAATGAGCTAATAGAATTCTTGATCCTCCAATCTCCAATCTCAATCCTTGATTAAACATTTCCTTTAGTTCCTTCACAATTGGCCTTTTTCTCACATCCACATAGGCTAGGCTTCCCATCGACTTTTGACTCAAGGCATCTGCCACTACATTTGCCTTCCCAGGATGATAGAGAATCTGACAATCATAATCCTTCAATAGTTCGATCCATCTCCTTTGTCTTAGATTGAGGTCTCTTTGGCTCAAGATATATTGAAGACTCTTATGATCCGTGTAAATCTCACACTTCATCCCATACATGTAATGTCTCTAAATCTTTAGAGCGAACACTACCGCAGTTAATTCTAAATCGTGAGTAGGGTAATTCACTTCATGTCTCTTTAGTTATCATGATGCATAGGCGATGACTTTTCCTCTTTACATCAGAATGCACCCAAGTCCTACTCTCGAAGCATCGCAATAGACCATGAATCCTTTTTCTCCTTCAGGTAGTGTCAAAACTAGTGCCGATACCAAACACTCTTTGAGTTTCTGAAAACTCTTCTCACAGGACTCTTCCCAATTGAACTTAACTTGTTTTCTTATCAACTTGGTCAATGGGGCTGCCATTTTAGAAAAGTCCTGCACGAATCTACGATAATATCCCGCCATGCCCAAGAAACTTTGTACTTCAGAAACTGTTGTGGGCCTTGGCCAATTCACTACTGCTTCAACTTTCTTAGGATCAACTTGAATTCCTTCCTTACTTACTACATGTCTAAGAAAGTTGACTGACTCCATCCAAAATTCACACTTAGATAACTTAGCATAGAGTTGGTGATCACGTAACGTTTGAAGCACGATCCTCAGATGTTCCTTATGTTCCTTCTTATTCTTTAAATAGATCAGGATGTCATCGATGAATATGATCATGAACTTGTCAAGGAATGGCTTGAAAACTCGATTCATCAAGTCCATGAAAACAGCAAGAGCATTCGTCAAACCGAATGGCAAAACTATGAACTCGTAATGTCCATATCTAGTACGAAAGGCAGTCTTGCAGATATCTTCTCCTTGGATCTTTAGTTGATGATAGCCAGACCTTAAGTCAATCTTGGAGAAGTGACTATCTCCTTGCAGTTGATCAAAAAGATCAGCAATCCTCGGTAACGGGTATCTATTCTTCACAGTGACTTTTTTAAGTTAACGATAGTCGATGCACATTCGAAACAATCCATCTTTCTTTTTCACGAACAATACTGGAGTGCCCCATGGGGAACTGCTTAGTCGAATGAAGCCTTTACCAAGCAATTCATGCAATTGCATCTTTAACTCCTTCAACTCCATTGGTGCCATACGATATGGCAGTATCGATATCAGTTGCGTACCGGGTAGTAATTCGATGTTGAACTCGATCTCGCGATCAGGGGGTAATCCGAGTAAATCTTCTGGAAAGACGTCCATGAACTCATCCACTACTGGAATGCTCTTGTCTCAAACGGCAGTTTCTTTATCAGTGTCGACTACGTGAGCTAAATACGCTCGACATCCTTTCCTTAACATCCACCTCGCTCCTAAGGCTGATATCAAGTTCAAAGGATTCTCATTTCTATCTCCTTGGTACACGAACTCCTTCCCATCTCTAGTTCAAAACTCGACAAGTTTCTTCCTACAGTCGATACGAGCGCCATGCTCATACAACCAGTCCATCCCTAATATCACATCGAAATCTAGTATGTCCAATTCTAGCAATACTACCGGAAGTGTTTGTCCATTAATGTCTACATCACATCCCTTATACTCATACTTCACTTCCATCACTTCCCCTAAAGGAGTTGCTATTACTAATGGTTCACTTGTCAATTTCTTATCTATACCCAAATACTTAGCAAAACAAGGCGACACAAACGAATGGGTAGCGCTAGAATCAATTAAACATTTTGCGCTAGAACTTTGGATAGGGATGATACCTGTGATGGCAGTGTGTGAATTGTGAGCCTCTTGTGGATTTAATGCGAAGACTTGACCCTTGCCCTTATTCTCTGTCATTGGTGCATTCCCAACCGTTGGTCCTTTGTCTTTGATTCCTTGTCCTTACGTTTGGAACGGCTTGGGTTGTGGTCGTACCGTGGTCCCATTCCCTTGGCTCCTCATCTGAGGGCAGTCCTTTATGAAGTGTCCCATTTGCCCACACTTAAGGCATGCGCCAGTATCTCTTCGGTAGACTTTAGGATGTTTCCTTCCACATTTGCCACATGTGGGGATCTCTTGCCTAGTTTGACCATTTGGTGGTCCAGATGATGGAAACTCCTTCCTTTGCTCCCCTCCATTTTGATGTTGTCCTTTATGAGCTTTGTTCTTATGCCTTCCCTTCTGATCTCATTCAGCTCGTTCGGCTCTCTCCACCTTATATCTCTTTTCCATGACCTTGGCCTTGTCTATGAGCTTGGCTAAGGTTGGAAACTCGGTTGCTACCAACGAGTTAAATAGAGGTGTAATCAATCCTCTAAGGAAATGATTGACGCGACTTGCTTCGGTAGGACGATATTGACAGCAAAATGACTAAGTCAATTAAACTCCTTAGCATAATCTGACACAGACATTCCTAGTCTTTGCTTTAGTTGTTCGAACTGCAATGCCCTATCTTGCCTTTTTCCTTCTGGCAAGAACTGGTCCATTACTTCTTGCTTAAATTCTACCCACGTAGGTGGGTAAGCGCTATAAAGTTGTTCCTCAACATTCCTCTCATACCAGTACCAAGCTTCTTTCTTGAGTTGGAGTCCTACCAACTCAATCACTCGGGCATCTGAGCAAGATAAACAATGGACTAGCTTATCCATCTCATCCAAGAATTCGTGAGGGTCATCTCCTTCCTCACCATAAAAAGTAGGCGATTGCAGCTTCTTAAATTCTGCCATGGTCATTCCCTCGTCGGGTAGTCATTTTCTCTCTTTTCGTGCAGGTGTCACCACCGCAAGTGGCGCAACTCTATTCCTTTCTTGAGTCGGCTGCGCTTCCCGCCTTTGAGCTCGTAGCTCATCCAGTTCTTTGCATAAATCTCTCATTGCTTCGCGCATGGCGTGTACTTCTTGCGAAGTCGCTTGCTCACTAGAGCCCATGGTCAGTGCCCTCGAGTTGGATCTTTCTCTTAATCGTATAGGTACAAAGGCAGCATTTGATGCGGTGTCCGATATAACATCATCGTTAGCCCTAACAGATTGGGCAACTGTATGAACCTTCTTCTTAGGAGGCATTCTATCTATCATAGTAAGGGAATTTAGTACTAATCTCCTATCCTAACCCATTTAACCTCCCCTTTATCCTAGCACACATTATCATGCATTTATCATGTCACATCACTAAGCACATGTCATATTCAAATCACATATCACATAGTTGCACATATCACATATCATGGTCATATAGCATATATCTCATAATATCACACTATAGCATGATAATGAAGGAAATCATCTCATCCTAAGTACCTAGGCAATCAAGGAAAAATCATTCATATCATATAAGGTGCTATGCCGTTACGTCGATCATCATGTCTACTCAACCTAATTATCGTGTCCACCTTCCGAGCAATCAAGAGCGACATGGCCACTACTACCACATCGATAGCAAAGGAGATCTCTATCTTAACGGTGATTAGCTGAAGATGCAGACCTCGCTGGTGAGTAGTCTCCTCTATGCTCAACAATCCCTGACCTGAGCTGCTCTATATCCTCTCTTAATGCTTGAATCATTACCTTAATGTGTTGGTTTTCCTGTTTCAAGTACGAACAGTTATCCTCTAATTTTTGAACCTTACTATATACCCAATCAGGGTCTAAGCGCTCCTCAGGGTCCTCTTCTTCATTAAGGGTCTTCTCTCTCGTAGGGCGAATCACAGTTACAACTTTCTCGAGTATCTCTGGCCAAGTGCTTTTACAAGTCACACGGGGCGCTCTAGGTCGCGGTCCTTGAGCAGGCGTAATCTTCTTGGTCATCTGTCAGAAGAATCATAAGGCAAGCAAACAATAACAAGGATTACTAGTCTACTAGGATTTCATGGAACTATGCTAGCGATAGACTACAAGTGACATGACAGGAAAATTCCTATGCTCCAGGATTTTACTTAAGCAACTCTCATAAACAAGCCTAAACTAGACTTTTAAAAACTACGGCTCTGATACCACTTTTGTCACATCCCAACCTTATGAGATATGATGGTCCTAGAACATGGGGAGACATAAGGTCACCCACGCCCGTAGAACCCATTAACATATAACAATCATGCCTAGGATCTTACCGAACCTCTTTCATTAACTCATTCAAAACATTTAGATAAATACCATAATTTGCGGAAGACTTAAAGTAAATCGTTACATATAAAATCCATAAGAAAATAATATAAATCTCTATGAGTATCGATTAATGTTCCCAGAACATCTAAAGACAAGACTTCATAATCATAGTATTATTGATAACTCGGACAAGGAATTCCCCAAGCGAAGTAGGATGCTTGAGCCATCACCTTGCCTTCTCACATTTGCTCACCTGGAACCACACAAGGAAAAGGGGCGAGATAGATTATCTCAATGAGTAAACAAAAAGGGCTTATACATTATCACATATTCCTTTGAAAGGAAACACATAGCTTATACATAGTGGGCTTTTGGGTATTGGGCCTTTTTCTTTAAAATTTCGGCTGAAGTGTTTAAAAAATAAGAATAATATTTTTCTTTTTATTTTTGGTGTATTTCCCTCAAAAATATTTATTTAAAAATATTTTAAAAATACCCATAAAATTATTTTATGCTTAAAAATTGTTTTATGCATGAAAATTCATTTTATTAAAAATAATTTCCTTTATGCAAATGCATTTCATGTAAATCATTTATTTCACAATAACAACACATATTATGCATATTAAAATTAATTTAATATGTCACATACTCATCAATCACTTAGATCACAAGCATTCACACAAGCACACACTTAACCTTATAGATTCTAATTCAAGCAATTTATCATGAAAATTTCCTAGGGTGGGTGTGGATTGTTACAATTCTAGTCCAGCCTTTATAGTAATTAACCATGCATAACAAGAACGAGGAAAAGCATAAATGGTTATATGCTATCATCAAGTAAATAAGTCAATAAAAGATGATGGCTATAAGATCCCTATAGAAGGAGATGTCATTGATAAAGTAAGTCTAAAATAATCTTCTATCTTTTCTAAATTTTATCTTAAAAGCGGATATTGACAGGTAAAGATGGAAGAAAATTTTATAGCTTTTATAGCATTCAATGCTCCTCAAGGGATATATGAATTGTTAGTAATGCCATTCAGCCTAAAAAATGCTTAGACTGTGAACTCTTAATTTTGCACCCTCTTGTATATGTTTGAACCTTAGAAGCATCTAGACTCAGTAAACAGACATCCTAAAGCTAAAATTGCTAAAATTGAAAATCGAGAAACAAAACCCCAAAAATTGAAACCTATTCCTATGGCCTCTGAACCATCCTCAAATCATCTGGATTGGATAACAAGCACAATGCAACTAGAAACACAAAAAATAAACAAGAAAAGGGTGAAAACAGGCTAAAAAATGAAGCGCTTTAGCCTCCAAACGGCCGTGACAATTCATAGCTGGTTGTGGTAGCCGTAGCCACTAATGCATTTGCCATAGAGGCCTTTGTGACAGCCAAATAGGCTACCACAATGGGCCCTATGATTACCATAAAGAGCCTATGGCCACTGCAGTCCCCAATCAATTATCGCAATGCATTTTTTTTTAACCTTATACCAAAAATTGATTGGATTCAACCCCCAAACTCCCTCTATAAATACCCTACACCTCTTAATAGCTTTATACATTGCTATATGCTTCTATTCTCCTTTTAAATCTCCCAAAACCCTATTCCTAAGCCTCCTAATCACTTATAACCCTATTTATAAGCCTCTAAATCACCTAAAACCTTATTCCTAAGTCTCCTAATATCCCAAAACCCTATTCCTAAGTCTCCTAATATCCCAAAACCCTATTCCTAAGATTCATAATATGCCAAAATCCTCTTTTCAAGCCTCTTAATCTTTCAAATCATCGAAAATCCTATTTTCTAAGTTTCCTAATCAAGCAAAGGTGCAATTCAAGTTCCTTCCTTCAAGAAGAGTTCATGTTATTCAAGAGTTGTTTCCCTAAAAAGAGAGCTCATGCTATCCCAAAGTCAAGGTGGAACTTAGATATGGTGCCAAGCTCATTCCCTATGTTCCTTGTCTTCGAAAACCAAATGTAAAAGTTCTTTCTTTTTCCATTTCAATTCTGATTTTAATGTAAGATCTAAACCTAAAAGGATCTAATTTTTGTTAATTAAAACTGGATTTAATTAACAAATCTTTAGGCCCTTAAAATCAATCAAAACATAATAAAAAAAAGAAGGTTATGACTTAAAAATCCATCCTCCTCAAGAAGGAAGAACTGCGTGGGGTTTGATTCCCATTCAAAGAGATACATAAGCATGCCATCTTTACGACATCAACTCCACTAAAATTAACAACATCTTCTCTCTATCACCTTCTTAACATAGTTAGGGCTAAAATTATTTTTCTTAAATAAAAATCAAAAGTAATTTTCTTTTCTATTATTCTTTATTTTCTTTATTACAATTGTTTAAATTGTTACCATTACCAACTTTAGTTGTTTAGATTAGCTCTAGGGAATACATGCCTTCCTTAGAATCCCATAAGAGATAGAGGAAAGATCATCTGATTTTACCATTTGGACTTGGAATAGTTTTAAGTAGATTTTTTTTTTATTTTGATTTATACTGCCACTGCTTAATATTTGCCATGCATTACATAAATAATGCTTGTTTCATGCATTATGTTATATCTATTCATGCATACATAAAAAAAAATTTCCTTTTTTACAAAAGTTTTTTTTTTTTTTTTGTGTATAAGCCAAATTAAAGAAATTAGATTTTTGTTAACCAAAACCAAATCCTCGAGCCCTCTTTAGTTACTTGAGGACTAGTGCTTTTCCTTAGGATGAATTGCATAATTTTGGAGTCAATCAAATTAGGTTTTTCCTTTAATTTTTCCAAATGAAATAAAACAAAATTAAAGTAGTGACTCCTTTTACAAATAGCATTTTGAACTCATTGCGAGTTCCAATCATGATATTTCTCCTAAAGAGCATTTCGATCCCTTAAGCAAATCATACTAGTGCTTGAACGAGGTCTCACACAAGCATATTTCAATGCAAAAAGGATAATGCCTTCAAAGCATTGAAGAAATTTTATGTGACTATATAGACCATGTGATAGTTTTCAGCCAAAGATCATATGAGTCACCTTGAACAAGTGACTGATATCTTTAAATAGGGCAAATAATACTGGAAGTCATAAAACTTTTAGTTGGTTTTCAATAAAGTCACTAAAGAATATTTTCTTTCAATATAGTCACATAACTTTGTATTTTATTTCATTGAAGATACATTTTGACCCTATATTTAGTTTATTTTTGTTTTATACCCTACTTATTTTATTAACTTTTCAAAAAAATCCCAAACTTAAAATTCACTCACCCTTAAGCTTAGCTACAATTCAGCGTGAGTGTGCTCACTCTTGCTAGAGGTAAAAATTAGAGAGCTACTCCTAAGAATCATTAAAGTATATTATTATATCTCTAGTTTATTTTAGCTTCTTGTATTCATTAGATAATGAGAGCTAGCAGCAAATCCTAAAGGGACTTTGTTCTTAAGAAAGAAATCCTCAAATTCACTCTATTTAAGAGTCAGCTCTTCTAAATTCTTAGAAAAATTTTTTAATAAATTATTCAAAGAGTCTAATTGATCTATAATAGAATTTAATAATCATATTACTAGATCCTTACCTACATCGTGATCTAGGTGATGACAATCAGGATAAGGATAGTTAGGTTGTTTACTGCTCATCCACTAATCTTGCTAAAGCACCAAGCTTTTCTAAATAATGAAACTTACTAAACTCATGTTCTTGGCCTAAAAAGTTGTTAAGTTTAATATCTTCTTTAGTTGGCTAATTAAGTCTTTCAATCCTTACTAAAGCATTAGTTAGCTCTTTAACTCTTTGTTTACAAAGCAAATATAAGATCCTGCAATCTAAGACTAGCACTCAACTCTTCTCTTCTAACTTATATCAAGGCTAAACCCTTAAGCCAATTTCTATTAGCAGATCGACTAGAAGACATAAATGTTTAAACATAAAAAAAATTATAAACTATATACCTTGTAAACTGGGTCTACTAAACTTTCGTAAATTCTTTAGCTCTCCCTCAGGCTTGTTACTAGCAGTGCCTGAAAGGTTGGAGGTTATGGCTGCCCTTTCTTTCTTGTTAATGTGACTTGCAAAAACTCTCCTACCATTTTGAAAGATAAGGTATATAGTAGCAAAGTTCCTTTAGACAAAAGACTTAAAAAGAGAATAAGAGTTATGGATGTGAGGAAACACTCTTATATTCTGAAGTAATATTTGCTCCCTTTGCTTAATAAATGAAGTGCTATATATAGAATTTACAAAATCAGGTGTCCATATCACTATTTGCCAGCTCAAAAGCAAAAATAATTAAAGCATTCAGATAATAATTAAAATAAACGGATAGCTGGTGCCTCTAGTATTGTTTTCCAGCCGTATACAAGGATAATAATTTATTCTATCTTTATCTTTACAACTAAAGTGATAAGGATTCCTTTCTGATAATGATACATTCTTTTCTTTAGCACCACAAATTTTAAAGCACCTTTTTCCAAATAGAGCTTTATCATTTATGGCCACCACAGAAAAGCAATTCCCCAATTATGCACGCTAAGGCTAATGCATGGATGATGAAATTGTCACTCCATCATTAAGCTGGTGACAAAGGCATCCATCTCTTCTTTGATAACTTTATAGCCCTTTGCCATCTCTTTTGCAAGGCATTGTTCTCTGAATTCAGCAATCATCTTCCAAACTTAGCTAATGCATGGATGACGAAATTGTGACTCCATCATTGAATTGGTGACAGGGGCATCCATCTCTTTTTTGAGATCTTTGTAGGCCTTTGCCAGCTCTTTTGCAAGGTATTATTCTCTAAATTCAGCAATCTTCTTCCAAACCTGCATGGTTTTTGGCTGAAAATCTGGACTAGGAGCTTGATCAACTAATCTCATAAATAATTTTTTTGCTTCTTCTCATCCATTAACATGGATGTTGATTTAGCGACTAGAGTATAAGGAAAACAGATAATAACAAAAATTTTACCATCTCTAAGAAGGACATAATTATTTGCATATACTGCCTTCTCCATTTTAATTTTAAAACTTTCAATCCTCAGAGCTTTTCTTATAATCCTATTTTCTTCACATATTTTAAAATAGATTTTTTGATTTTGATTATTAACCTTCTAAGATTCAACAAATTCTTTAGCCATAACAGGATAGAGAGATCCCATATCTGATTATGATACCGGACTAATCCATTCTAACCATAATCTATAATTATGCTAATTATGTAACAAGCAATAATTCTTGAATCTAGCCTTAAAATTTCCAAAGACTGTTGCACAATTTCTAAGAGTGATTTACACAGAGCTTTATCATTTATATTAATTTCGGTAATCTCTGTCAAGCCTACATCTGTATAAGGGGGGCTTTCTTTTGCCATCTTTGATTCAACTTTTAAGAGTAGCCCTTTGTATAATAATAAATATATGGATGAAGTGTAAAACATTTCAAAGAATGATCTATTGAGTCCATTTGTTTAATTTTTTTGGTGTATACCACCTCTTTGGGAATACATGGACTCATTTCTTTAAGGAGTCTTCCTCTTTCAGTGATTTCTTAAAGGAAGGCTTCTTCATCCATTTTTAGGATATCAAGCTATCTTTCTAGCTAAGCTATGTAAGAAACAGCTTTGTCTACAAAGTGTTGCAATTATTAGAAGTTTCTTCTCTGCAATTCAGAGTACAAAATAGAACCATCACTAGAGAGACCATAATCATACTTCATAAAGTAATAAGAATTTTCATCTTACAGGTGTTATCAACCTTAGGATTATCGACCATTATGACCTTTATAAATTTCTCATGAATATCATTAGATTCATTTTTAGAATCTAGCATTGTGACCTTTTTGGGAGATTGTTCTTCTCTTTGTTCTTTTTTCTTAGTTAAAATTACATCCCAATCAAGTTCATAATCAGAAGTTTCCTTCTTTTCATCTTTCTCAGACTTTTTCCAACTTGAGACTTCAATTGACTCCTTAGGTATTTCTGCACTAGAAGGCTTTAAGTAAAATGCCTTAAAGTCATATTTGCCATATAGTTCTCCTAATAAATATTCTTTATTAGGATCTTGATTTAGAATATGTGAAGATTCGCCAACACTTCTATTGGCCTCCTTTGAGCATCATGGCTTTCTTCCTGTGAAGGAGTTAGGCATTTTCAACTTTCCATATCATCCTAAACAACTTCATCCTTTTGATGAAATTCATCCCTACATTCTTTTATCTTTTCAAGGGAAACACCAGATTCTTTGGCTACCTTTTTGAGATAAAAACCTTTGGGATTACATGCCTGAAACACCAAGGGTTTTCTCTTCATGTTCTTCTGAATTGGAGTTTTTCCCTTAGATTTTCTGTTAGCCTTTTTCTGATGAACCAGCTCTTTTAAACTCGCTGTTTTCTTCCTTTGGCATTTTAGAACTATATGTCCTTGAGATTTACACAGCCAACATGCAGTCTCTTTTAAAGCTACCCCTTTTGTCTTTGTTCCTAAAGAACTAGAGCTAATGCTCTCAAAGTCTATACTCCCATTCTTACCTTTCTTCGTACATTATTTTTAGGTGTGACCCTCTCTTTTGCAAATCTAGCACAACTTGTTTTTAGCAGCAAGATCCATCAGCAAAATTAGATGATTCAAGAGAAAGACAATTAGCTACTACATTTTTATCAAATGGAACATATTCAATATCAACCTATAATAGCTAAACCATTCTTGCAATCTCAAGAGTCTAGTTTGCCTAGCCTCTTTGAGATTCAGATCCATAATGTTCTTAGAATAAGTTGAATCTATTCTAATAACAAACATTTTTAGAGCCAGGAAGATATAAGAAGCTTTTATACCATTTTTTTGCAACTAATACTTATTTTTCATGAATTGGATAATTAATTTCTGCTCCCTTAAGGGTTCCAGACCAATACTTACAAATTTGCCAATACCTACAGATTTGCCAATACCCACAGATTTGCTTTGGTTTTCTTCCTTTAAATTTTAGAAATATACCCCAGCAACTTTCTGAACCATCTGTCTCCAAGACTAACTAATCATTATCTGATGGTAAATTTAAACAAGGCAAATTTTTCATTTTTTCCTTTACTTGAATGACAACTTGAGTGTCTTCTTCTTCCTAAAACTAAAGATTTTTATTAGATATTTTTCTAGATATTTTGCCTAAGTATTTGGAAAGTTTTTGTATGAAATATCCAGCATAGTTAGTAATTCTGCAAAACCTCTGTACTTGCTTCCTATCATCTTGTTCATTAGAAAAATTGACAAGTCTTTCAAAGATATGATTTTGAAGCCTAATTTTTCCTTTTTCTATTTCTATCCCTAAAAACTTTACATTTTTTTGAAATCATTCTATCTTTCTTTGAGATAGAATCATACCTTCTTGTTGTTTGAAGAAAGTTAATATATCCAAAAATTATTAAACTTATGAGAATTTTCAATAAGATCACTAAACTTTATTTCTTTTCAACAAGATCACTAACCTTTCATTTTGTTTTCACAAAATTATTCATATTCATAATTTAACCCCAAAACTTTTGATAATTTTAATTTTCCTCCAAAAACTTTTGAAAAATTAATATTACAATCCATAACTTAGTTTATAGATGAAATTTTAAAAAGGAAAGTATTAGTCCCTTGAAGAGTGTATAATTACACTAAATAATTTTTTATTAAAGAAAGAAAAGACCACCCAAAAATAGACTGGGAGCATGCTTGGGCTTGTGAAAAAGTGAGAGATAGGGAAGAAGAACTTAGAATAGAATCTATTTTCTTACACTGTCCAAATAATCCTAAAGCCTTTGAGTTTGCAGGAATAATTGAAATAATAAACCAATTAGAAGAAAAACATCCTTTCTTTAAAGAATTATCAATTATAGGATAGGATATACCGGTGGTGGACTCTATCTGGAGTGAAGATCAAGCAAAAGATTATTTAATTTAAAAAAGATCACTCTTCAGGAAAATTAATGTCTTTTTAACCTACTAGGAAAAATTTCAAAGGATTTCTAGG
The DNA here is from genome assembly GCA_947687605.1 of Reutealis trisperma. Taxonomy (NCBI): domain Eukaryota; kingdom Viridiplantae; phylum Streptophyta; class Magnoliopsida; order Malpighiales; family Euphorbiaceae; genus Reutealis; species Reutealis trisperma. The sequence goes on along the minus strand of CANTUT010000652.1, from coordinate 229,104 downwards.
TGGAATTGCCTAGCCAAGGCTAGACATTAGCCCCTATGAAGAATGGGAGGACTCAGAGTAGAAAGGAAGAAAGTGTCAATTCAATCCCAACTGGGTTGACTTTATTAGCACATTTGCATAATGAGGTGAGCCATCTGCTAGAACAGCTTCATGCAAAAGGAAAATTAGGTGATTCACTATAACAAAGAAAAGCTTTAGTTGATGAAGTAGGAAGACTGGGGAATGCAAGGCTCGATGCAGTTGAGTGAGAGAGGAGCTTAAAGAAACCTTCTGTATCTTTTAAGCCTATCTCTGAAGAAGAGGTCTTAAGATTAAGGAGAGAAAAAAAATGGTTCCTTTTATTTTAGACCCTGATAAAAGGGCTGTTATTCAAAGCAGCAACAATTTAGCCCAAGACCTAAGAAAGTCATTAGGACTAGTAGACAAAGGTCCTTTTCACATAAATGATAGAACCTTTGATGAATTTGTTGCTATAAAAAGGGCTATATACAATCCTAACTATCCCCATAAGGATAATCCTTTGAGACCTGTACTTAGCCATACAGCTTTTCTTAATCTAGATTGTATACTTAGCTCTCTATTTTTTGCCTCTAGCAAGAGAGAGAGCATACTTATGTTGAATGGTGTCAAAGCCTAAGGATGAGTGAATTTTAAGTTTTGGATTTCTTTGAAAAGATAATAAATGAATTGGGGTATAAAACAAAGATAAACTGAATATAGGGTCAAAAGATATCTTCAGTGAAATAAAATACAAAGTTCTATGACACTATTGAAAAAAATAATCTTTAGTGATTTCATTAAAAACCAGCTAAAAGTTCTATGAGTTCCAGTATATTTACCTTGTTTGAAGATGTCAATCACTTGTTCAAGGTGACTCATGTGTTCTTTTTCATTTGGGTTGAAAATGAACACATTGTCTATATAGACCTGTGAGGCCTTGCCCGAGCACCAGTCCAATCTACTAAAGGGAATCGAAATACTCATTTAGGAAAGAACTCATGAGGAAGCTCTCAGGCTTATCTTTGATAGATTTGAAAATTATTTCTTAGAGTCACCACATTAATTTATTTTTATTTGGGAAAATATAAGGAAAAAACCCATTTGACTCCAATTATTACCCAAAGGAAAAAAGATCACTAGCCTTGAAACCAAAGAGGATTCAGGGACTAGGCTTTCAGTTTAATTTAATAAAATAAGTTTGGCAAAGTAATATAAAAGTAACTTAAAATATATTTTATGAACAATTTAAAATGCATGAACAGTTTATAATATGCATGATCATTCAACTCATCTATTTCAACAATAAAGTAAAAACACAATTAAGGTTTGAAATAAGTGAAAGTTAATATTATAATAAAATCCTAAACTTAGGGGATACCTCCTCTAGCCCTTATAGGTTCTAATGAAGTCACACATTCTCCAAATTAAGCCTAATAATAAAGTAAAAGAAAACAAAATAAAAGCAAGTGAAGAAAGTGATAGAGGGGGAAAGTTGGTTAGTTTTAATTGGATTTGATGCTTGAACCAAGTATGCCTACGTATCCCTTTGAATGGGAATCAGAACCCACGCAGTTCTCCTCTCTTGCAAAGGGGTTAGTTTACCCTAGCCATTTTATCATGTTTTGATCGATTGATTAAAATAGAGTTGAGTTAATTAATTAACTTAATTGACTACCGAGTTGATTAGCTAGCAACCTAGACGAATCAATTTAATTAACTAACTAAAAGAGGCAAGACAATTTAGATAAAAGAAAATTAAAGGAAGGAAGCTTACCTCAGACGGTGAGCAATGAATGGCCTGAGATGGCGGGCAGCAGCTGCCTTCAGATAGAGTGGCAGCTCACCTTAGATGATGGGCAGCAGCTAGTCTCGAACAGGAGAAACGAGCCTTGGGTTATAGACTTGCCTTGAATAGGCAAGTGAAAAGCCTTTAACTAGTCTGGTAGGAATTAAGGAGAAACCTCCCAACACGAGCCTGAGGCAATAGACTTGCCTCGAACAGGCGGCAAAAAGCCTTTAACTAATTGAGTAGGAATCAAGGAGAAACCCCCCAACTTATTTTATGAAGCAAGGAGCAAATGCAAAGAGATTTGCTTAAAATTAATACTTTTCAAACTCTAAAAGTTGGTCTCTTAAAGTGTAGAGAGGCCATCTATATATAGAGGGAGGGTTGAAGAATAGAAAACACTAATTTTCAATATAGGAAATAGAAACACGCTCGGAGTGCCGCACAAGCCTCTACGATATCGCATAGAGCTCTGCGGCATTGTGGCAATGGCACTAATTCACCTGCTTTTCCTGTTTTTGCCCATTCTCGCTCGTTTCTTATATGTTTTTTCATGATCCCAATTGCGTTGTATTTGTTACTCAGCCCCAAATGATTTGAAAGGGTTCAAATGTTAAAAAAAATGTTTTTATTTTTTCCATTTTCAGAGTTTTCAGCTTCTAGAGGTTTGCTTACCTAACTTATGTGCTTTTAAGGTTCAAACGCATATTGGAAAGTGCAAAACTAAGGGTTCACAACTGCCCTCTTATCAAAATTGTCTTTTTTTGAAATGCAATTCTGATGATAGTGAACCTAGGGATGGGAGATGGTGAAAGGAACCAAATTATTGTCCAGGTCAAAGTTTAGACATTTGGGTGAAAGGTGTGGTTGAATTTTAAGGAAGATACCCCCGATATATTTGGGAGATCTTTCAGCTGGTAGTATTTGATTGTTTTCCTTTCTAGTAGGAGCTAAAAGCAATGTTCCTGTCTGGTAGGAATGATAATCTTGTCTAGTAAGAAAGAAAGTGACCCTACATGGTTGGGATCAATAAAATGGTGATCCTATTTGGTAGGAATGATGATCATGTTTGGAAAGAAGGATGTCTGGTAGGGATCAATAAAGTGGTGATCCTGTCTAGTAGGAATGACCATCCTGTCTAGTAGAAATGGTAAAGATAACTATCCTGTCTGGTAAGAACTATAAAAGTAATTATTCTTTCTGGTAGGAATGAAAAGTGATGATCCTGTCCAGTAGGATTAAAATGATAACCATCCCATCTGATAGGAATGGTAAAGATAACTATCCTGTCTGGTAGGAATGAAAAGTAATGATCCTATCTGGTAGGATAAATATGATGACCATCCTATAACTGCCCTGTCTAATAGGACTGAAAAGTGATGATCCTGTCTGGTCTAGTAGGAATGATGATCCTATCTAGTAGGAATGATGATCCTATATGGTAGGAAAGAAGGTGACCCTGTCTAGTAAGAATCGTCAAAATAGTGATCTTGTCCAGTAGGAATTGAAAAAAGTGGTGATCCTATCTAGTAGGGTCAGAAAGATGACCATCCTATCTGGTAGGAATGGTAAAAAGGAACCGTAAAAATAATGATCCTTTGTGGTAGGAATGAATAGTGATGATCCTATATGGTAGGATAAAAAATATGAGCATCTTATCTAGTAGGAATGGTAAAGATAACTATCCTATCTAGTAGGAACAGTAAAGGTAATAGTCTTTTCTGGTAGGAATGAAAAGTGATGATCATGTCTGATAGGATCAAAAAGATGACCATCCTATGTGGTAGAAATGGTAAAGATAATTATTCTGTCTAGCAAGAACAGTAAAAGTAATGGTCTGTTCTAATAGGAATAAAAAGTGATTATCCTTTCTAGTAGAAATAGTAAAGATAATTGTCCTATCTGGTAGGAATAGTAATGTATTAATTGTATCTGGTAGGAATAAAAAGATAACCATCCTGTTTGGTAGGAATGATAAAGATAACTGTCCTACCTTATAGGAATAGTAAAAGTAGTGGTCCTTTCTGGTAGGAATGAAAAGTGGTGATCCTATCTGGTAGGATCAAAAAGATAACCATTGTATCTGGTAGGAATGGTAAGGATAGTGATCTTAAGATTATTTTTTGAAAAAAGATTGATTCAGATTGATCAGGTTGATTATTTATCTTACTTTGAGAGTTTTGACGATCTGTCTTGATTTATAAGCCTGTTTAATGCAAAAATACTAGATAATTATGCAATGATCGAATACCTTGAACTTATAAAGGGTCAGCTTGATATAAAAGTGTTGATCTTTTGGGATAAAGATGGCCCTGTTTCAGAAAGGTGAGCATTTAGAAGGGAGGTGCCCCTATTTTAGAATGATAGAGGAAAGTGGTTTAGTCATTTGGTTTTTGGTTAATTAGTTACCTCAGAGATGAAATGGGCATATCAGGTATGAGGTTGATTGGTCAATGGCTATCAGTTCAGCCTAGAAGGAAGTTATTCTGTAAGGTCAAACAAGGTGTGGTATTAGAAAAGATCAGGCTGTTCAGTTTAAAAGACTTAAATAGGTATGACTTTGGAGAAGATTTGGTTTGAGGCTGGATTAGAGAGCTTGATCAGAAGGATCAAGTCTTTAGAGATGATTAGGTTAGAAGGCTTAGGGAAGATCAGTTTGCAAGGCTTACCCTCATAGAAGTTTATATAGAAGGCTTAATCAAGTATGCAACTTCGACTCGGTTAGGTTATAACCTTTAGGGAGTTCATTTGGAAGGCTCGGTCAGGTTTAGAAGGCTTGGTCAGGTTAAGGCATTTAGGGAGATCATTTAGAAAGCTCGATCAGATTTTTCCTTAGGATTAGGCTGGGATAGTAGACTTTATAGGAGGTCATACTGGGAGGCTAAGTTTTGCTTAAAGGAAAGGTTAGGCTAGGAAACCAACTCAAGAAGGCTCAATCAAATTTGGCCTTAGAGGAGATTATGGTCTTAATAAATGAAGGTTTTTTTGGGAGTGGGCTTCATGAGGAAAGCTTTCAAGCTAAGGCTTCATGGTGAAGGCTTATTGGTTTGGGCTTCATGGTGAAGGCTTTTGATTTAGGCTTCATGGTGAAGGCTTCTTAGTTTGGGCTTTATAGTGAAGGCTTTTTGATTTGGGCTTCATGGTTTCTTGGTTTGGGCTTCACGATGAAGGCTTTTGGGCTTAGGTTTTAGGGTGAAGGCTTCTTGGTTTGAGCTTCATAATTAAAGCTTTTTGGCTTGGGTTTCAGGGTGAAGGCTTGAAGGCTTTGGTTAAAAGGCTTTATCAGATTGAGCATTTCTACAAGGGTGCTTTAGACCTTTTTGGAAGATGGTTGGCTTAAACTCAAGTACGGTGCTATAGGTTTTTGGTCATAATGATACCGCAAGATCATGGATTGGGGCTTGCCTTTTGTCATGGTTGCATCAAATTTTCTTGCCTATCATATAGTTGGCAGGCCTTGACTCAATTGGACTTTATAGATGATGTAATTTGCTAAGGAGGCTTAGTCTTTTCAAGGATGATGAGATTTTGCCAATGAGATATAGAATGACTTGAGTGGTTTGAGCCCTTCTTAAGCTTTGCAAGACATGACTTAGTTTTGGTTGTGTTAGAAAAAGCTGGCTTTAAGGATGATGAGTCTTGAAAGACTTAGGATCTTTGGTTTCGCCCATGCGCTTGGCCTTCAAAAGATGATGAGTCTTTGCTAAGGAAAGGATGGTATGAGAAGTGAGCTTAAAGGGATGGAATGGTACGTTTTGAAGTTTGAAAATGGTTCAAAGGTGGGTTGGAAATTTTGAAAAGGATCAGGGAGGTTGTATGATTTTGCTATTTGTAGCATGATTTATAGAAAAGAATAAGCCAAGCTAGTCTTATCATTTTGAGATTGAAAAGACATTTGGGGTGACACTTTATTGGCTTGAATGTAGATGACATACTAGCTAAAAGAAAGTGCCCTAAGGAGTGGTTGAAGGACTAATGAGAAGAGACAACTTAGAGATCATACTCCTAATGAGAGATATGGACATGATAGACTAGCAATGTGAGAGATTGTGCCTAAGCTCTTTGAGCTAAATGATGAGATGGATTAACAAAAGATGATGACGACCTAGAAGGATATGCCCCTACTGTGAGATAAGGGTATAAAAGATAGTATCACTTTAGAGAATGAGCCTCTAGTAAGGAAGGATGAATTTAAAGACATAAGACGAGACAAATTGATTAAAGATGATTTGACAAACTTTGAATGATACAAAGGAAGATGACTAGGATGAGCTTTCTGTTAGGCCTACTATGGGTAACTCAAATCCAAAGGGATTAGTATAGGATGAGTAGGGTGTTGAACTCTGGGGAACTTGGAAATTTTGTATTAATTGGATAGTTACTAGAATGGATAGGCAAGGATATTAAATAAGAGATTTAAAACTAACTATATGCTACTATACTAATATTGCGATTAAGGATGTTGATTAGATTGAATTACAAGTCAGAATTGATTTTAATAAGATGTGTTATATGCATGCAATGATTGAGAGTATGGTCTATAATTCCTAAAAGCAACGCTCATTGTCAATTAGAAGTGTTTGATCTAGAGTCTATAAGCATTCTCATGTCATCATAGAGATAGAACAGAACCATAAATATTCATGCCAATACTATAATTCCCCTTAGAGTGGATTTACTTGTCTCCATGTGCTTATCTTATTCTCTAAGTAATTTTAATTGTTTTTCCATCTATTTATCCCAACTCTCATTATGAATAATTTGACTATCATGTTATACATGGTGATCAAGCACATACAACATTAATTAAGCACACAATTAAAACTAAATCATGCAAAGCATATAAGAAATAGAATGATTAAAACCAATACTTTATTGCAATTCAAAGAAACCAAACTAGTGTATATTCATAGTGTGAATGACAAAGTTTAGACAAGAAGACAAGATGAACATCAAGGAACAAAGATAAAAAAGACAAGGGAAAGGAAACTTTGATGATGTTTTCTTCAATCCTTGCTCCAGAAATTTACTTTGAAGAAGTGTCCTTGAATGCTTGCTTGAATGCCTTGTGACTCTTCAATCTTGTTCTAACTTTTGAACACTTGAATTACACTCTCAATTACTAACTTAATATATAAATAATACTAATATCACATGTCTAAAATTCTATAAAACATTCTTATTTATAGTTTTCTAGGTGTCCCAAATCATGTCCATTGCAAAAAGGAGCCTTTTGTGAAGTGTTTTGATGAAAAGGCACCATAACTACTCAAGACAACCTAGGATGAGTCGGCACCATATGGTTCTGGCATGACTCGGCACCATAGGGCATGAGTCGGCACCATAACCTTCTGTCACGACTCGGCACCTATGGGGCATGAGTCAGCATGGGCTTGTCTTGGCTAATCCTAGCAAAACTTCTTCCCTTTCAAGCATAGAACCCTTGATCCTTTGTGAGTTACCTAGATTACTTAAAGAACACTTAAAAACAAGATTAAAAGCACCACTTTAAAGATAAAATTCATGCATTCAAACACAAAATCAACTATTAATTGATTAGTTTAGGTATACATATTTGCATTATATCACTTTCTCTCTCTCTCTCTTCTTCTTCTTCTTCTTTTTTAGCTTAGCTCTAAATTTTAGCTAACCTACCCTTTCAAGTTTTCAACTTAGTGAACTTGGATTAATGAAAATTGAGAGAAAACATTCCACCATGATTTATTGCTTTTCTTCATTTTGATGGGCTCTGACCCTTGAATTTTAAATTTGATGAACTTGTTGCCCCTTGTTGAGTTGTATCATTTGATTATCTAAAGTATAATGGGCAATTACATTGAACTATTTTTTGTGCTTCAACTGTTTGATGAGAGGCTTATTTCTTAACCTTCTTTGGTTAGGGGCTGGGAAAGCAATTATTGATGGCACCTGAATTCCAACATGTGCTAGCTGTGATGGATTTAATTGATTGTTCACTTCTCTTTTTCTCTTTCTTTTTTTTTTCTTTCTTTCTTTCTTTTTCTCTTTTTTTTTTCCTTTCTTTCTTTTTCTCTTATTTTTTCTTTTTCTTTTAAAGCTCACCATTGTTTAAGACAAGAAAGACAAGTGCACAAATAAAAAAAATGTGGATATTTTATTACAATGAAAAATTTTATTATAAGATAACAAAAAAAGACTAACATGATTGACAAAAAGAAAATAAAATGACAGACTCAGACTCAAATTTAGACTCAGACTTTGAAATTTAGACTCAGATTCAAACTCAAACTGGGAATTCAATCTCAAATAGGTCAAATTAGCTAGACTTGAACTCTTTCATGTGATGCCACTTAGGACTAAGGTAAAGTGGGTTGAATTGGGCTTAGGTTCTTTATTACTATTCGGGTGGGTGGTGGGGAATTCACATTGAAATGATGTAATTTGGATTCAATCTTCAACCTTTAATGTAGTTGCAACCAAAGATTTGAAAGTGGGTAAGTATTGGGTTAACAAGTGGACTTGATAAGTCAGAAGTAGGTTTTTGACAAGGATGTCCACTTGTTCTTACTCTATTGGTCTAGTTACCGTTTGAACAGCTTTAACCCTCCACCTTATAAGGAATATAGAGAATGACTCCTCTAGAAGCTGCATGGTGGTTTCCAAGTCACGCCTAGTGACATCAATTTCACCATTGTAATGATATTATTTGACAAAGGTATGAAAAATATCATCCCATGTCCTTTTCTGGCTCTTGTCTAATGAAAGGAACCATCTTCTAGTAGCACTGGTTAGTGATTATTGGAACAGTTGAGCAAGGAGCTCATCGCTAACTTCCAAAGGTTTCATTGCCCCCATATGTATCTTCAGATGAGTCTTGGGGTAAGTGGTTCCATCAAATCTTTCCAATTCAGGCATTTTAAATTTAGGGGGAAGCTTGGCATCAAGGAATAAGATTAAACTGTCTATATCAATTAGGTCACTGCTGTGCTTTAGGGATTTGATAGTTTTCTCTATAGCTTTAAGTTTCTCCATAAGCAATCTAATGTCTGGATAACAGAAAACTTCCCCACCTTGGTTTAGATATGGGTTGGTTTGTCTAGGATTGGTCTGGTTCAAAATAAGGTTTGGGTTAGGATGGTTAAGGCTAGCCTGGCTAATCATAGCTCGAACTTCCTCAATGATAAATTGTCTTTGTTCCTCTAATTGGGCTTGTTGAGCAGCTAAGATAGCTTGGAAATGCTCTTCTTGCTTCTTAAGGACTCTAGTCACAAGTGTGGTCAGGGAAGCCATGTCAAGCAGGTTAGCCATTGGTACCTCTAAACCAAAGCAACAAGGTAAGTGATGAGCATGGAATAGAAAAGGTGATGAAGGTATAGGCATGCAGATCCTAAGAGAAAAGGCCTCCTATTGTGTCATGGGACAACCTTTTTTTTTTTTTTTTGGGCTTAAGGTATGATAGGGAAAATGTTTTGGACTTAGGGTATTAGACCAAAGGTAGTGTATTGGCCAAAGTTATTAGGCTTAAGGGTAACAAACTGGTTTTGAAAGGTGATGGGCCACAGGTGTTAGGTTTAAGGATAGTGGGTTTGATTTTGAACAAGGGATAGGATCAAGATGATAGTTTTGGCATAGAGAACGTAAGGTGTTGATTTTTTTTTTTTTTTTTGGATAACGATAGAGGCTATGGGTTAGGCTTATGGGCAAGTATCAAGGTTTTTAGGGTTGGATATGGGTTTTAAGGTTATTGGTTTATGGTTTAGGGTCCAAACGTTTAAGGAGATCTAGGTTCACATTTGAGGTATGAGATTCGAGTGTTTAAGGGTAAGGCTAAGGTGAGGTGTTTAAGGAATATGGTTAAGGTGATGGTGTTTTGGATGAAGGCTAGGGCGAGGTGTTTGAGGTATGTGGCCAAGGTAAAGTGTTAAGGATTAAAGTCTAGGGTGATGGTTTTAGGCTTATAGGGGCGAGCGTGTTTATGGTATAGGGGTGAAAGTGCTTAGATTAAGGGCTAGAGTAAAGGGATAATGGTGTTTAGGTCAAAGGTTCGAGGTAATGGTTTAAGGTTTACTAGATAAGGAGATAAGGTATAGGTGAGAGTGTTGTGGGGGTGGTGTTTGAATGGAGGTAAGAATGTTTGACCCTTCTTCGGTTTAAGGTTCAACCCAAACTTGAGATGAATGCATAGTTTATTATATAATATGAATGCATGATATGCATGGGGAAAACATTTCATGAGAATGCAAAGGTGTAGGGTTTTGATTATGGTACAACCACCTAAAGTCAGTATCTAGATTCATTACATGAAAGGGTAAAGGTGGCTCAGTCTAGGTACCAGTCACACTAGAGCAGCGATATACCTAACTATATGTGAGTCAAGGAGTCTCGTATGGGTCCAACAGTACGTGCATGCTCATTACAACTTTGAAAGAATCAAAGGATTCATTGCAGGTGGACAAATTCACTATCAGTGAATAGACCCAAGGAGGGATACCCATCGATGCTACTCACTATTCATTATTTTCCTAAAACAAGGTTGAATGGCAAAAGGCCTATGCAAGTGATGCATGCAAAGTCACAATCATATTAAAAGGCCAAACTCTTTTTAAACAAATTAGTAGTCCACTTATTTTTCCTTTTATTAAAAGAAAGTTAGTCCCCAGTAGAGTCGCCAGCTACGAGGCCTCGCCCGAGCACCAGTTTGATCTGCTAAAGGGAATCGAAATGCTCATTTGAGAAAGAACTCACGAGGAAGCCCTCAGGCTTATCTTTGATAGATTTGAAAATTGTTTCTTAGAGTCGCCACCTTAATTTATTTTTATTTGGGAAAATATAAAGGAAAAACCTATTTGACTCCAATTATTACCCAAAGGAAAAAGATCACTAGCCTCGAAACCAAAGAGGACATGGGGGCTAGGTTTTTGGTTTAATTTAACAAAATAAGTTTGGCCAAGTAATATAAAAGTAACTTAAAATATATTTCATGAATAATTTAAAATGCATGAATAGTTTATAATATGCATGATCATTCAACTCATCTATTTCAACAATAAAGTAAAAACACAATTAAGATTCGAAATAAGAGAAAGTTAAAATTACAATAAAATCCCAAACTTAGGGGATACCTCCTTTAGCCCTTATGGGTTCTAAGGAAGTCACACATTCCCCAAACTAAGCCTAATAATAAAGTAAAAGAAAACAAAATAAAAGCAAGTGAAGAAAGTGATAGAGAGGGAAAGTTGGTTAGTTTTAATTGGATTCGATACTTGAACCAAGTATGCCTATATATCCCTTTAAATGGGAATCAGAACCCATGTAGTTCTCCTTTCTTGTGAAGGGGTTAGTTTAGCCTAGCCACTTTATCATATTTTGATTGATTGATTAAAAGAGGATTGAGTTAATTAATTAACTTAATTGACTACTGAGTTGATTAGCTAGCAACCTAAATGAATCAATTTAATTAACTAACTAAAAGAGGTAAGACAATTTAGACAAAAAAAATTAAAGGAAAGAAGCTTACCTCAAATGGTGGGTGATGACTAACCTCAGACGGCACGGTGGCTTGCTTCAGATGGTGGGCGGCGGCTGGTTTCAGATGGCAAGCGACGGATGGTGAATAGCTTCAAACGGAGGGCGACGGCTAGCTTCAAATGGTGTGGCAACTCACCTTGGATGGTGGGCGATGGATAACCTCAGATTGGAGAAACAAGCCTTAAGTAATAAACTTACCTCTAATAGGCAAGCAAAAAGCCTTTAACTAGTTAGGTAGAAATCAAGGAGAAACCTCCCAACACGAGCCTTGGGCAATAGACATGCCTCAAACAAATTGGTGGAAAGACTTTAACTAATTGAGTAGGAATCAAGGAGAAACCCCTCAACTTACTTTGCGAAGCAAGGAGCAAATACAAAGTGGTTTGCTCGAAATTAATACTTTTCAAGCTCTGAAAGTTGGTCTCTTGAAGTGTAGAGAGGCCATCTATAAATAGAGGGAGGATTGAAGCATAAAAAAAACTAATTTCCAATGTGGGAAATAGAAACACACTTAGAGTGCCGGACAATCCTATGCAGCACCGCATAGTGATCTACAGCATGCTGCAACGACACTGATTCACCTACTTTTCCCATTTTCGTCCATTCTCGCCCATTTCTTGTCCGTTTTCAGTTATTTCCAATTGTATTGTATTCATTACTCAGTCCCAGATGATTTAAAAGGTTCAAATGTCAAAAAGAATGTTTTATTTTTTATGTTTTGAGAGTTTTCAACTTCTAGAGGTTTGCTTATTGAGCCTAAATGCTTTTAAAGTTCAAATGCATACTGGAAGGTGCAAAATTAAAGGTTCACAAGACCATACAAAATTTCTTTTATGCTTTGAAGGCATTGACCATTTTGTGTTGAAATATGCCTAGAACATTTTTCAAGCCGAATAGCATTACTAACCATCATACATCCCTTGAGGAGCATTGAATGCTGTAAGAGCTATAGAATTTTTGTCCATCTTTACTTGCCAATATCTACTTTTAAGATCAAATTTTAAAAACATAGAAAGTTGTTTTATACTTACTCTATCAATGACATCTCCCACTAGAGGGATCTTATAACTATCATCTTTTGTTGCTTTATTTACTTGACGATAGTCTATAATCATTCACGCTTTTCCTTACACCTGCTTTATATGGTTAATTACCATAAAGGTTGGACTAGAAGGCATACTGTTATTATAACATCCCAAAGAATTGAGATCTTAATTTAACTAAACTTAGAGAAACTAAAACGGTAACTTAATAGGGCTCATCTTGAAATTAGGATAAAATTTAAGTAAATAATTGTCATTAAATTTATGTATATGTCCATTGGGTAAGTATCAATGACCAATTTAGTAGAAGAAAAATTATAACAGAATTGGAATATTTGAAATAGATAAAATATGAAATTAGGGCTTAATTGAAGATTAAAAAGTACTTAATTAAATGGAAGTCAATGAATTAGGGATGGACTTGTAAGTTTTCAACTCGATGGAATTTTTGGTAATTTAATAAAAGGTTAAAAAAATTAACAAAATAAGAGTTAAATGAGGTGGCAGATATTGCAAGCCAAAGTCACCTAAATTCCCTAAGAAATGATGGGTATATTCCACTATATCTAACTAAACTAAAGCCATTAATCTCCACTTATCTGCATTTTCTCTTATAACCTTTCTTCGTTTACTAACAGAACATCTGAAGGAACTCGTGAAAGGGAGAGAGAGAGGTTACGATCATTAAAAAAAATAGTAATAATAAGTTGAAGGCAAACAAATCAATAGGTAAGGAATTATACTCTTTGATTTTAATGGATTGTTATATAGCTTTCTTAAGGAGTTTTGCAGTTTTGAATTAAAGTTGTGATTTCAATTTTTTATTGGATGAGAAATAAGATTAACTTAGAATTAAACTTAGAAGATAAGATTTATTTGAACTTGGTAAGATATTTGCTAGAGTTGAAAGAGGTGAATTTTGGCCAACTCAGTGACTTCAGGGAAAGTTATATAATTTAAGTCCTTATTTTTAGTAAGCATGAAATATCCAATTAAATGCCTAGATGGACGAATTGGTCAATTGAAGATCAAATCTTGAATTTGAAGAACCACTAGCTTCGGCCAAAGAAGAATTTGTTAAGGAAAATTATATAATTTAAATCCTTGACTTTATTAGACTTAGGATGGATTGAATTAGAGTATTGCTAAGTGAATTCATTAATTAGTGTATGAATTCTTATTTTCTTGAAATATGGTAGTTGAAGGGTCTCGAGTTCCTTTAGAGACCATAAAAATGTCTTAATTTGTATTGATTATATAAGGGGAAAAAATCAGATTATTTGAATCTTAGCAAGTTTCATTCGGCACCTTCCAAAGAATTGGACAATTGATCTATAATTTAACTTGAATTAAGGAAGAAAATGTGTACATAGAAACTGATAGAATGGGATTAAGAACTAAGAAAAATGACAAAATCTGGACCAAAAAAGAAAAAAGAAAATGTTGATACCTCTTGGCTAACTAAGGAAAATTGAAAAGAAATTCTATAATTTTAATTGGATATAAAATAGGTTTGATTAAGGATTTTGAATAATAAATTTGACATTGGGATCCTTAGATAAATTAAGCTTGAATTGCAATTAAGGTTCAATTGTGATCTAAAGAGGAAAATGAAGTTAATTGGTTTATAATCAATTAAGATTTGCCCTAATTATGTAAGTTAATAATTATAGATATACTAAATTAATTTCAAGCAAAATATATGAAATTTCAATTTACAAGGATTAGATTTTATGAAGAATTAAGGCAGTTAATGAATTAAAATAGTTGATTAAATTGTTTGTATATGTTTAATATTCGCAGTATCTAGAAGTGAGTCAATGGAGGGAAACTCTAGGCAAATATGACCACCCATTTTATCAGCTACAAGGGAAGACGAAACTAAAATTGGAGTGCGTTTTTATCGAAGGTGAATAATTACAATCCTATTATTTATTGCTATTTTAAAATCAAAAATCATATTATTGTCAAACTACCCTATATGAAAATTTCCATCCATTTGAGTTTCCCAACTACTATGTGAATCCTAAATCTTCCTACTATGTCGTAGAGTTGTTACTAAATAAAAATTGTTGAAAAGTTTCCAATATGTTTACTCAAATTATATATAAGAATATTAATTAAAATCCTAAATAATAAGTTCATAAAAGCTTATTCCACGTGTTTATTGCAAATCTATATATGATTATTTGAATTCCTTTTGATAATATGATTGAACTATATATACGTCACATCTTAATTTTAGAGATATGATGGTATTAAAACATAGGAAGACATAAGGTCACCCATGCCCCGTAGAACCCATTGATGCATATAATAACATTGCCTAGGATCGTACTAAACCTCATGCATTAATTTAATTGAACCATTTATAAGAAAAATCTTAAGTTGTAGAAGAATAGTTAAAATATACTTTAAACACAATCCAAAATAAAAGAACATTTCAAAGGCTCCAAAATAAATCATCAAACTTAATGTTCCAAAATAGGACTCCCTGAACAACTAAGAGACTCTCCATATCATTGTATAATAAAAGACTTGGACAAGAAAATCTTCCAAGCAAAATAGGTTGCTTGAGCTAACACCTTTCACTTGGAACCACACAAGGAAAAAGGATGAGATAGATGATCTCAATGAGTAAATAATACAACTTGAACAATAAAATATATCCCTTTAAGGGTTCATAATTCATAAATTCATGATTTGCAATTTAGCAAGGCTCGCAGAAATCAACTTATAAACTTATAACTTATAGAGTTGATGGCCATTGGCTCATTCACTCAAGAGAGAGTTGGTATCATACCAAATTCCAACTCCCAACTTATAACTTATAAGAAGTCGTGAAACTAATCAGACTCCACAACTAGAATCGCCCCTTCTAGCTGAGGTGGATACACTGCCCCTATCTATTGGGTTAAGACCATGTGCACAAGTACTAATGATTACCCACATCGGCATGAGGATTTCTCCATAAAGGGTTCATAGATACAATAGCTAAAGCTAATGGCAATCACTTATAACAATATCATTGAAGAATGTAATTACATGTAACTTAATAGCAATAGCAGTTTAGCTTATTGAACAAAAGATAAATAACAGTGTAATTCTAGAAAAAAAGTAAGGCAGGGCAATAATTACAACGGTTCTTTATTAACATTAAATAATCAAAAATGGTTTTGCACTAATTGTCCTTTGGCAACCCAAACTTAACAAAGAAATCATATAGTCGTAATTGAAAATGGAAAAGAACTTAGGTTTCAAGATTCTCAAAGGTTCACAAATCTTGATAACTTGTACTTGTAACATGAACATAATGTTTACTCACCTTGTTGTTCCTTTGCTCCCAGTACTTGTAGCCCTTTGAATTTCTACTACTTCTCAAACTCTTGTTTTCCTCAAAATATTATGTCCAAAAGCGACCCACAAGTATATGGGGCAATTGTAGTATATCGGAAGCACCCAAGGTCGTATCTCTCAAGAAATTGCAAATAGTAATATTTGTCTCAATTTAAAGCAAATTGAATGTAAAGAATTTGAATGATTTGATTTTTGAAAATAAATAATTGCAAAATAGGAAATTAAAAATAAATGTGGATTAAAATGCAATGTGTTTAAATGCAATGAATGAAGGATGCCTATGGTTTGTATTTAGTTTATCAATCCTATATATTCATGAATATACCCATTTGATTACGCTTAAAACCTTAGTTTCTAACAACTCAAAATAAAAATCAATCTATCAGCAATTGCATTCATAGAAATCATTTTATCAAATCATATATCAAAAACTAAAGCATAATCTTAAAACTTATATTTCTAATTCATTTTAAGATCCTAAAGGAATAAATTCTAGAATTGAACTTCAACTCTCGCTCCTTCGTTCAAAACCTAAGTCAAACAATTGGTAGCTAAGTAATTGTTCAATAATAATCAATCAATTCAATTAGGAATAATAAAAATAATCAAAAGGGATTATATTCAGTTCCATATCATGAACACATCATCCAAACCCTAGACAAGGATGAAATTAGCTCATGGAAAATAAAAAATTCATCATAATTTTATTATAATCAAAAGAATCCATTGAATCCATTCTATCAATTCAATAATCCCTAAAAGAATTATAATAAAGAAATAAGAATTAAACCATGTTGATCAATCCATTTTATCTGATTCAATCTCTTGAATCTTCACAAATGAATTCCCCAAGAAAAAATTATAATCTAAGTGTTGAAATCTAAAAAATAAAATAAAATTAAGAGAATGGAAAATTGGAAGAGAAGATACTATCCAAAATTATCGCCCTCCTCTTCCTCTAGATGGCCCTATTTAAAACAACTAAATTTCTTCTTTTGTTTCTACTTTCCTAAAATAATTTAGGGTTAAAAATCCTTCAAAATCTCATATAATCTTTAATATCTGCTCAGAGGTGATGCAACAGGCACTGGGATCTTGCAATTAGGCGCTAGGATAGGCAGGCAACAAGTGACTTCCTACTGTGGACGTTGGAGACTGGTAGGCTACAAGAAGCAAGTTGCTGCAAGGCGCTGGAAATTTGCAGCTAGGTGCAGCAAGGCTGCTGGGGAAGGTAGGCAGCAGACTGTGGTGCACGCTAGGATGCTTACTGCGTGCGCTATTGGCCTATTGCAGTTGCTACTAGGCGCCAAGAAGCTACTGCGCATGCTAGGGATTACTTCTACGTGTACTGGGGTGGCATACTAGCTACTGTGCAGGGCTGCTGCTGGGCTTGGCTGCCGCGAAATGGCATTCCTCCTACCATGTAACGTTCTACCAAATTTTTTGATTTATCCCAAGTATCTTCCATTTCTTCAATTATTATTGCAACTAAAAACAACTTAACAAACACATTAAAAGCATCATAAAATCATAAAAATAAAATATAAATCAACAATTAAAGAAACCAAAAATAAGATAAAATTATGCCAAAATAGCTCTAACATAATATTTAATTCATTACTTAGCATTTACTTAATTATCATGCTATCCTATCTTATAACTACCCCATGTACATATAACATTCACATAAACTTGGAGTTGCACTTAGAAATGCACTCATCACTTGCACATAACATGTTGATTTTTAAAGTCTTGCACACTTAGCTTTCATAGGTTGACATGAAATCACATTGTAACTTATACTATGGCTTTTCTAAAGTCAAACACAATATATCATGATCTTCATATCAATTCCATTTAACATTCAACTTAATACACTTAACACTTTACATATATATCAACTTAATAAGTAACCTTGAAGAGTCATGCTTATCTCTTTTGAACAAATCATACCATCCATCTCATAGTCAATTTAAGATTATTAATTCACTATCAACACATCATAAGACCTATTTCACTTTTCACTTAATCATATACACATATTAATCATAATATAGTAATAGGGTCAATAAATCCTAGATAGGTCAAATTGTCTCTAAGCTTGTCTAGAGTTAATCCTTCAACCAATATGCAATTAAATCATTTATCATTCATATATACCTATCAACAATCCTTAAAATATATCATACAAAAATTATGTACATTAGGATTAAAATCCCGATAAAGGCCGAATAACATATAATCATGGAAAACATGAACTTTTTCACTTTTTGCACTTTCCGTTCATTACAGTAATAAGCAAACACATGATTTAAACCAATATTTTTCATGTAAACATGTCAAAAATCATTTTGAATGGATTAATGCACCAATCAGCACCTACATATATACATTTATGCATGAAAATTTTCCAACTTTATGTTCTAGGATGAAAACCATGAATTTTCTTACTTTTCGTACTTTTCCTATTATTACAGTAATATACATAAATATGATTTAAATTAGTATTTTTTATTTAAACACAACAAAAATCAATTTAGAACACAAACATATGCAAATCATCAGCCCTCCCCATATATTTATGCATGAAAATTCCAACTTTGAGTTTTGGGGTTCACCCTTAGAGGATTTGTGAAGAAAGAGTTGTGCTTTCGGTGGAAACTTGATTTCTCCTTCAAAATAATCACCTAGGCTGAATTTAATTAAAATAAAAATAGTAAATTGATACCCCTAAATAGTTTTCTTATGATTAGTTTTATAGAAATCAAATAGTAAATTCAAAGGAGAGAAAAACTTACGAAAACGGTCACGAAATCACAAGGTTTAAAGGCACCTTGTGAATTTCAGTTGAGAGAATATTTTTGAAAGAATTTCTCTATAAAAATTATGAAGAATAATATAATGGTGGCTGCTACTCTAGGGCTGGCCAAAATTTAGCTATATATGTAGGGTTTTGGCAAATTTCCAAGTTTGCTATTACTGAGTTAGGTTAGGAGTGTTTTGGTGTAGTGGGCTTTTAGGAAATTGGACCTTTTATTTAATTTATGGGTTGACTATATGTAATTAAAAATAAAATAGTTTTCTTATTATTTGTATTAAAATTCTCCACAAAATATTTATTTAAAAATATGTTAAAATGCTCATAAAAATTATTTTATGCTTGAAAATCACTTTGTGCATGAAAATTCAATTTATATGCAATAAATTATTTTATACTTATGCACTTCATATAAATCACTTATTTCACCATAATGATTCATATTATGCATATTAGAGTTAATCTAATATGCCACATACTTATCAATCACATAACACATGAATTTCATAAAAGCACTCACTTAAACATAATAGTTCTAACTTCAAGAAATTAGTCATGAAACTCCAAGGGTAAGTGTGGGTTGTTACAACATATGTTTATTTTGATTTTTAAAAGTCTAAAGTATTTAATAAAATAGTCATTAATGAGTTTCTTATGATTTTATAAGTGTTTAATAAATTGCTATTGATGAGTTATTGAAGCATTTTATATAAATATTTGCAACCTCTTGTGTGAGCATTTAAATTTGTTAAATTTATTTATATAAGATGTGCTATTTTATTGTTCTTCCCTATATGAGAATTTATGTGCTAGTGTAGTGTTACATGTTCTATAATGTTATTTTCCTTTGAATTTTGAAATTCCAAGCAAAGATCCCCCTATTCAGTGTGGGGAACACCAGGAGTGTACACTATATCAACTCCAGTTGGGAGGAGATATTATCCTAGCCACTTGGCCTGGCCTGCCTGACGTAAGAAGTTGGTATTACTTCGCAAGCAGAGCCTCTACCAAAATTAGAAATGATAAAATGTATTAAACCAGATATTTGCTAATTACATGATTTTATATTATTATATGAATGGTGTTTTAAAAGGTGGTACAAGAAGTGCAGCTAATGCTTCGCAAGAAGAGCTGCCATTATTACAATGATGATGAGAAAATAAGGATAGAATCCTCTCTCATCTATTGTAAAAAGATTTTAAAGATAATGTGAGATAATTGTTAGTTAAAAGAAGTTTTGAAATGTATTTCATTAGTTGTAATTGTATTTGTATTTGAATCATATTTCAAGTTATTAGTTATTTAAAGAAAGTATTTTAAATATATTATCAGTTATATGAAATCATATTAGAAATGTATTACTAGTTATTTGAAATTATATTTGAAAATTATGATTAGTTACTTGAATTTGTATTTGAAATGTATTGCAAATTATTCATATTTGAATAAAAATTTTCAATTTAATAACATATTTGTTATACGGACTCGACTTTCAAAAAGTATAGCAAACTATTGATATTTGTTAATTAATGTCAAGGACAATATACTTTATATGCTATTTAACATAAAATTTTAAATATTTTTAAGATATTTGATTTCAATTTGCAAAAGTGTTATTGATAATTTCTATCAACCATTTTCTCTATCAACTAGTATATATATATAAGTCAGCCAAGTGTTCTTCTTGTTAACAAACATTGAATGCCGAGTCATGTAATCTTTGGTAATATAGCTTTTATTCACTAAGTTATAAACTCACCCCCATTCCCAAATTTTTCTACAGGAAATTAAAGAGTGATCAGTCCGAGCTCAAACATGAATCTTGCTTGGAGATGACATATAAGTTAAAGTAAAAGTTTCTTAGAAAATGTTTATTATGTTTATTATATTTATTTATATGCAAATATGTATGTTCTATTTAGTTGCTCCATAGAAATTGATGTTTTCAATTTGTTCATGTAAATATCATTAGACTTTCTCTTGTACATCAGGGGTGATGATTTATATAGGAAGATTGATACTTAATGATGTAAAAGGATATTTAATGTTATAAGTAAAGATAGTGTACTAAAACTGGATTGCCCCTAAGAGTAGATTATAATATAAAGATAAGAAATATGTATGAATTAATCGATAAATAACATTGATAATCATTAAGAAAAATGCATATAGAATTATAGTATAAGATGGTTAATGCGATTCAGGTTCTGATCTTGGCATTGATGATGTGATAATTGCAGTTTAGCTTGCTTGATACCATAATAGATTTGATAATAGGTATGGGTTCTATAGGTATTTGGTGGCTTTATGCCTACCCATGCCCTAAGATAGCTATATCCCAAAAGTGGGATGTGACAGTTATTGTCTCTAATGAAATCTTTTTCAAGCAATTCAAGAATTTGTTTATAAAATTCCTCTATCATTTCATTAGTATATGTTATATTTCTAGTGCAGATGATAGTATTAGGATCTTTTAATTCTAATTTAGCAATTATGTCATTTAGAACCCATAATTTAATGGATCATCACTAAAGTTATCAGCTAATTTAATAAGAAATTTATCCCATTTGGTTCCTTTTAGCTGGATGCTTTATGTAATAGGTTTTTCTATTACACTTTGTGTTTTAAAGTAGAGTTCATCATACCATAAGGTACCGTTTGGTTCTTTTTAAAGTTATCATAACCAAATAGACAAAAAACCTAAGATTCACCACGCTGGGCTTGCACTCTAAATGCTAGTTCACAAGGAATAGATCCATATAACTCTAAAATCTTAACAAGATAAAATCCAAATTTAAATTTAAATTTAGGTGATTTCAAAGATGTAATTTTAATAACCCCTACTAATATGTAATTGTCATCTTACACAAAAGGCCTATTTTCTTTTTGCCCTTTTAAGAATGCATTACCTAGGATGATATCTACGTCTAATTCAGGAAAAGCAAAAAGCTTATCAATAGTGAATTTTTTACCACTAATGATGAAGGGGACTTGTTGTGCAAACTGTGACTAGGTTGACTTCTCCACCTGCCATTCTTAATACCATTAGATCAGTCAATGGTTTCCACCATTTATCAAGAAGTGCATTAGGTCTTACACTGCTAATTGTTGCACTTGCATCAACTAATACATCAAAGAATACTCATAATAATCAGGAAATTTAAATGTTAAAGAAATATAAGTGCTCAAACCTTATTCTTTTGTACTTAATATTTTTTATGATGCCATGGGTTTTGGACAAACCATTACTCATACTTCCTAAAAAGGAATTCTATTGTTAAGAGATTTTTTATATCTCTTTTACAACCTTAGGAATAAGATTTACATGTTTTAATATATGTATACTTTCCTAACTTTCTTCATCTTCATAAATAGGTAAACTGAAGTTTTTGTATCCTATAATATTTCTATTGCCTAAAGATGATGATTGAGCATCCTCCTCTTGATTTGGTGCCTTAGGAATATCTTCTAAATTCATAGATGGGGTAGACATTCTTTGTGAATTTTGCCTAGGGACTGCAAAAGTAGATCTTCTTGGAGGATCAAAAAGTATGGTATTTCTCATCAGTTCTTCCAAGCTTAAAGTGATATTTCTACCCCTTTATGTTATCTAAGAAGATCCTATTGACTTTGAGGTCTCTATTGGTTCTTGCAGAACCCAGCTTTTGGGCTAAGTTAATTCTAAAAGATTTGTTTCTTTCCTATGGAATTTTTTATAATTTTCTTACTATTCTTTGAACAACTCAGTTATCTTAGAGATGTTCCTTACTCTATGATTGGTGGTATTTATTAACCTAAAAATAATCCTAATGTAATACGCTAAATATTTAGTCTAGTTATTCATTCTTTTCAAAATTTTTTATTTTATTCTTAAAGCTAATGAATTACCTAAACACCTATCACTTAAAGACATCATGTAATTGGGATGGGATTGAAACCAGACTGGACCATGGGCTAGGTTAGTTTGTACTCTTGATATCAGCTAGTTTTGGAATAGATTCCATCTTTTATCTAGTACAGCTACTATCATAGGACTATCCACTAGTAGGTTGAATAATGGTATAAGTCCTACCTGGACAAGACCAATATGGATGTATTGGTAGGTTCCCTTAGATTTGTTTATCATTTTCCTGATTTTTGGCAAATTAATTAAGGGTATGTCTAACGTTTCTAACTCTGTGCTAGAAACCTAAGCAGTTGACTCGGATTGGGAGACATATACTATTGATCTGAAATTGAATTGTGACCTGCTATAAATAGCATTGATGTCTACCTTTAGGAGTTTCCATTCTAGGTAACTCTAGGATGGGTCATCATACTGGAATGATTCTTCCTATACTGGAGATGTATCCAAAGGAATCAACTCATCATCTATGGTGCCTTCTAAAGTATGCATCATGAATAACTAGGTTGTCCATAAATTAGATTCATTAATGTCACTCTCATATTCAAAAACTACTTCATAAACAAAATCTATTTCAGAGTCTATGTCTAAATATTCATTTTCTTCTATAGGTTCATATTCTAAACTCTCATCTAAAAAGAAAATTTCCCATAGATTTTCTTTTCTTTTTTTCTTATGAGGGGAGATATTTGCTCTATGGTCTTTTGATCCGCAGATCTAGTAGCAAGAGCAACTACTAAGAGGCTTTCCTTGAGGACACTTAAGGGCTCTACGATATTTTTTCTTAAAGGCTTCTATTGGCTATACCATATTTTTTCTTAAAGGCTTCTATTCCTTCTTTGTCCCTAAGATTGTCTCTTCTTTTAATAAACCTAATAGGCTTAGTAGATTTCTTTCTGTCATTTCTTTCTCTCCTTGATATCCTCCTTTTTCTATAACCTTTAAATCTTTTTCTTCTAGAGGAATATCCTATCCCAGACCTAGGTTCATTTCCTATAGGACAACCATACCTTCTTAGAACAAATTTTATATGAGAACATTAACTCTTGTTAAGATAAGGAAGATGTTTTGCATCTTACCTTACTTGGAGTTTATTACATTCCTTTCTCATGGCATATCTTACCACTTAAATCTTTCTTCCTAATCCATCGACAATTTTATCTTCATTAAGAAGAAGTTGATGGGTTGTCTTTGCTACTTCTGGCCATGGTTCTAGTAACTTAGCAAAGAATAAAGTTAACATGCAATTTTAAGCATTAATGTCCATATTATAATAATACTTTTGGAATTCACATGCAAAATTATCAAAATAACACATGTCACATATTTGTAGTTTCATCAATGCCATTAAAAATTGTTATATTTCTAGAGACTTTGTTGATATTGAAAAACCACAAAATTATCTTTTCAGGGCATCTATGATAAGAGCCAGTATTTTATCAATTAATACTGCTTTTCTTATTTCATCTCTGATGGGTCTTTGGAATACTAGTTTATCCCAAAAAATTTTAGCATTGCCAACCGTGGTGGCTTTGCATAATTCATAGGCAGCCTCAGGTGAGTAACTACCTGATTTGCTTGTAAACCTAACTATGGTTATACACTCATGTATTCTTTCAAACACATGTTGTTCACAATCTAGATTGAGAAAAGCTATCTGGCTAAGTACATGTCTCAAAGGATTATCCCTAGGTATAAATTTTGCTTTTGTCTTATACAGATAATTAGGTTTGTATACAGCCCTTTTTGTAGTAAGAAATTCATTTCATCTATGTGCAAAGGACCTTCTTCTTCTAGCCCTAATGACTTTCTAAGGTCTTGGGTTCAATTGTTGTTGCTTTGATTAGCAGCCCTTTTGTTAAGGTCTAAATAAAAGGAATGATGTTTTCTCTCCTTAATTTTAAGACCTCTTCTTTAGAGATAGGCTTAGAAGATCCTACAGGTTTCTTTAAGCTCCTCTCTTGCTCAACTGCATTAAGCCTTTCCTTCACCATTTTTCCTACTTCATCAACACAAGCTTTTCTCTATTTTGGTGAATCGCCTAGTTCTCCTTTTACATAAAGCTGTTTTAAGAGACAGCTCACCTCATTATGCAAATGTGCTAATAAAGTCAACCCAGTAAGGGTTGAATCGACACTTTCTTCCTTTTTTACTCTTAGTCCTCCCATTCTTTATAGGAGCCAATGTCTAGCCCTGACTATGCAATTCCACCTAGAAACCCTAGGAAATTTTTCCTAATAGGTTAAAAGGAAATCAATTTTCTTAAAGTGTGATCTTTTCCAATTTAAATAATCTCTTACTTGATCTTCACTCCAGGTAGAGTCCACCAATGATATATCCTATCCTATAATTGGTAATTTTTTAAAGAAATGATATTTTCTTCTAACTAGTTTATTATTTCAATTATTCCTACAAACTCAAAGGCTTTAGGATTATCTAGATAGTTTAAGAAAATAGATTATATTCTAAGTTCTTCTTCCCTGTCTCTCACTTTTCTACAAGTCCAAGTATGCTTCCAGTTTATTTTTGGCTGATTAATCGAAAAATATTTAGTATAATTATACATCCTCTAGGAACTAATACTTTCCCTTTGAAAATTCCATCCATAAATAAGTAATGGATCATAATATTAATTTTCCAAAAGTTTTGTGGAGGAAAATTAAAATCACCAAAAGTTTTAGGGTTAAATTCTGAATATGAATATTTTATGAAAACAAAATGAAAGGATAGTGATCTTGTTGAAAAGAAATAAAGTTAAGTGATCTTATTGAAAACTACTCATAAGTTTAATGATTTTTGAATATATTAACCCACTTCAAACAATAACATATGGTTCTATCTGAAAGAAAGATAGAATGGTTTCAAGAAAAGGTAAAGTTTTTAGGGATAGAAATAGAAAAAGGTAAAATTAGGCTTCAAAGCCATATCTCTGAAAAAAATTTTAATTTTCCTAATGAACTAGAAGATAAGAAGCAAGTGCAGAGGTTCTACGGACTTACTAACTATGCTAGACAGTTCATGAAAAATCTTTCCAAATACTAAGGTAGAATATCTAGAAAAACATCAAATAAAAATCCCTAGTTTTAGGAATAAGAAGACACTCAAGCTGTCATTTAGGTAAAGGAAAAAATGAAAATTTTGCCTTGTTTAAATTTACCATCAGATGATGATGAGTTAGTCTTAGATATAGATGCTTCATAAAGTTGCTGGAGTGCAATTCTAAAAATTAAAGGAATAAAACCAGAATGAATCTATAAGTATTGGTTTGGAACCTTTAAGGGAGAAAAAAATTAATTATCCAATTCATGAAAAGGAAGTATTAGCTCTAAAAAAATGGTATAAAAACTTTTTATATCTTCCTGGCTTTAAAAAGGTTTGTTATTAAAATAGATTCAACTTATTTTAAGAATTTTATGAATCTGGATCTCAAAAAAGCTAGGCAAATTAGACTCTTGAGATTGTGAGAATTGTTTGGCTATTATAGGTTTGATATTGAATATATTCCTTTTGATAAAAATATAACAGTTGATTCTCTTTCTCATAAATTATCTAATTTTGTAGATGGATAATGCTGCCAAAAACAAGTTATGCTGGATTTGCAAAAGAGAGGATCACACATGAAAATAATGCACGAAGAAAGGTAAGAATAAGAGTAAAGACTCCAAAAGCATTAACTTTGGTTCTGCAGGAACAAAGAGAAAAGCGGTAGCTCTAAAAGAGACTGTGTGCTGGCTATGTAAATCTCATGGGCATACAGTTTCAAAATACCCATGGAAGAAAATAGAGAGCTCACAAGAACTATTTAGTCAGAAAAAGGCTAACAAAAAATCTAAAGGAAAAGCTTCAATTCAGAAGAACATGGAGAGAAAAACCTTGGTGTATCCCGAAAGATTTTTATCTAAAAAAGGTAGCTAATGAATTTGGTGTTTCCCTTCAAAAGGTAAAAGAATGGAGGGATGAATTTCCTCAAAAGGATGAAGTTATTCAGGATGATATAGGAAGTTTAAAATATCTAACTCTTTTATAGGAGAAGAGCCATGATGGCTCAAACAAGGGCAGTGGAAGTACCATTGAATCTTCACATATTCTA
Organism: Reutealis trisperma; assembly: GCA_947687605.1. NCBI lineage: Eukaryota > Viridiplantae > Streptophyta > Magnoliopsida > Malpighiales > Euphorbiaceae > Reutealis > Reutealis trisperma. The sequence goes on along the minus strand of CANTUT010000652.1, from coordinate 202,599 downwards.
AATCAAGATCCTAATGAAGAAGATTTACTAGGAGAACCATCTGGCAATTATGACTTCAAAGGTATTTACTCAAAGCCTTCTAGTGCAAAAACACCAAAGCAGTTGATTAAAGCCTCAGGTTGGAAAAATTCTAAGAAAGTTGAAGAGAAGGAAACTTTTGATTATGAACTTGATTGGGATGTAATTTTAACTAAGCAAAAAGAACAAAAAGAAGAACAATCTCCTAAAAAGGTCACAATGCCAAATTTTGAAAATGAATCTGATCATATTCATAAGAAATTTATAGAGGTTATGAGGGTCAATAACCTTGAGATTGATAACACCTGTAAAGATGAAAATTCCTAGTACTTTATGTAGTGATTGTAGGGAGGATTGTAGAAAAGAAACTTCCAGTAATTGCAATACTTTATAGATGAAGCTATTTCTTACATAGCTCAGCTAAAAAGACAATTTGATATCCTAAAAATGGATGAAGAAGCCTTCCTCTAGGAAATCACTGAAAAAGGAAGACTCATTGAAGAAATGATTTCATAGATTCCCAAAGAGGTGGTATACACCAGAAAAATCAAACAAATGGACTCGATAGATTATTCTCTTAAAGAATGTTCTATACTTCATCCATATATTCATTGGCAATCATATGGAGGCCTACTCTTGAGAGTTGAATCAGAGATGGTGAGAGAAAGCCTCCCTTATACATATGCAGACTTGATAAAGATTATCAAAATTAACAAAAATGATAAAGCTCTATGTAAATCACTCCCAGAGATTATGCAAGAGTCCTTAGAAATTTTAAGGCCAAATTTAAGAATTATTTCTTGCTACATAATTAGCACAATTATAGATTATGGTAAGGATGGATCAGTCTGGTATCCTTATCAGATATGAGATCTTCATCCTGTTATGGCTAAAGAATTTGTTGAACCTCAGAAGGTTAATAATCAAAATCTAAAAATCCAATTTAAAATGTTTGAAGAAAATAAGATAATAACCAAAGCTTTGAGGATTGAAAATTTTACAATTATCCTGGAGAACGCAATATATGCAAATAATTATGTCCTTCTCGTAAATGGTAAATTTTTTTTACTATCTGGTCTCATTATACTCTAATTGTTAAATCAACATCCATGTTAAAGGGACGAGAAGAAGCCAAGAAATTATTTTTGAGATTAGTCAATCAAGATCCTAGTCTAGATTTCTAGCCAAAAACCATGAAGGTTTAGAAGAAGGTTGCTAAATTTAGAGAACAACACCTTGTGGAAGAAATGGTAAAGGACTACAAAGATCTCAAAGAAGAGATGGATATCCCTATCACCAACTCAATGATGGAGTGATAGTTTCATCATCCATGACGTTAGCCTCAGTATGCATAATTGAGGAATTGCTTTTCTGTAATGGCTACAGATGATAAGGCACTATTTGACAAAAGGTGTTTTAAAATTTGTGGTGCTAAAGAAAAGAATGTATCCATTATTAGAATAGAATCCTTATCACCTTAACTATAAAGATAAAGACAGAATAAATTATTGTCCTTGTTCACAGTTTGAAAATAGTACTAAAGATACCAGCTGTTTATTTATATTAATTATTCTCTGTGTGCTTTAATTATTTTTACTTTTGAGTTGGAAAACAGTGATATAGACACCAATTTTTATAAATTCTATATATAGATCTTCACTTTTGAGCAAGGGTAGCAAATATTACTTTAGAATTTCTATATAAGAGAGTGTTTTCTCACATCCATAACTCTTATTCTCTTTTTAAGTCTTTTGTTTGAAGGAACTTTGCTACTATATAGCTTTATCCTTTAAAAAAGTTTGACAAATAGGAGAGTTTTTGTAAGTTCCATTAAAGAGAAAGAAAGGGCAACCATAACCTCCAACCTTTCAAGTACTGTTGGTGATGAGGCTGAGGGAGAGCAGAAGCATTTGCTGAAGCTTAGTAGACCTGGTCTACAAGGTATATACTTTATAAATGTTTCATATTTAAACATTTATGTCTTCTAACCGATCTGCTAATAGAAATTAGCTTAATGGTTTAGCGTTGACCCAGGCTAGAAGAAAAGAGTTGAGTACTAGTCTTAGACTACATGATCCTATAGTTGCTTTGTATGAACAAAGAATTAGAGAGTTAACTGACGCTCTAGTAAGGATCAAAAGACTTAGTAAGCCAATTAAAAAAGATATTAAACTTAAGAACTTTTAGACCAAGAACTTGAGTTTAATAGGTTTCATTGTTTAGAAAAGCTTGGTGCTTTTACATGATTAGTGGATGAGCAGTAAACAACCTAACTATCCTTATCCTCATTGTCATCACCTAGATCACAGTGTACGCAAGGATCCAGTAATAGGATTATTAAATTCTATTATAGATTGATTAGACTCTTTCAATAATTCATTAAAAAAAATTTCTAAACAATTTAGAGGAGCTAACTCTTAGATAGAGTGAATTTAAGGATTTCTTCCTCAAGAACAAAGGTCCTTTAGGATTTGTTGCTAGTTCTCGTTATCAAAATGAATACAAGAAACTAAAAGAAATTAAAAATAAAAGAATAAACTCTAAGGATTCTTAGGAGTAGCTCTCTGTTTTCTGCCTCTAGCAAGAGAGAGAGCATAATCACACTGAATGGAATCAGAGTCTGACGGTGAGTGAATTTTAAGCTTTGGATTTCTTTGAAAAGATAATAAAAGAATTGGAGTATAAACATAAATAAACTGAATATAGGGTCTGAAGCTATTTTCAATGAAATAAAATATAAAATTTTGTGACTATATGTTGAAAGAAAATACTCTTTAGTGACTTCATTGAAAGCCACTAAAAGTTCTGTGACTTATAGTATTATTTACCCTAACTTTATAATTATTAAACTATAATATTATCTTTTTAAATATTGGGTGACTGTAATTACCCCCTGAAGTTTTCCATATTTCACAAATCGGGACCTCACTTTTAAATATTGTACTAATTCCCTTTATAATTTATAACAATATGCTACTTTCTTCTTATGGTAGTTTTTTGGTTTGTTTTATGGTAATGTTAAAATGAAAGGACAAAAATTCCTTAGATTGACGAAATAAAAAGTACAGAGGTATTTTCTCAAAGGTTTGTCATATTACACTAATCAATCCCTCACTTATTTTTAATTATACTAAATCCATCTATCATTTGTGATGATATATTAAATTTTTCATTTTATTACTTTCTCCATTAAGAGATTGTTTTATATATATTATTATTTATATTTTCAATTTATAGTGTAAATTTTCAAATTTAATAACGTAATTAGTAATATTTTTAATAAAAATATTTAGCTAATTATTTTATATTCATTAAATTTTATAATAAAATTAATTATTTAAATTTGATAAAAATAATATAAATAAGTAATGATTACATTAATATATTTAAAGATATATTAATATAATTAATCTCATTTAGTGTCACTCTGCTTTTAAGAATCCGAATTTGTATTTTTTCTATTTTTCTTATTTCTTTTTTTTGAACGTACTTTTGGGTAAGATGTGGTTTACTTTTGTATTATTGTGCAACATCCTGCTTTTGAAAATTTAAATTTTTATTGTTTTTATTTTTAAGGAGCAAACTCTCCTTGAATGGTATCTGAGTCTTGTACATATTGAGTAGATATAATTTAGAATTTTGAAATTTTTTAAAGAATTTAAACTTGAAGAACTACACGAGTAACATGCAAATTGAAAAAAGGTCAGAGTAGAAAAGAAAAGAAAGAAGACAAAAAAAAAAAAAAATTGTCCTATGACACATAGTTAGGATTGAGTACGGGACTCAGAAGATACCCAATCGTATCAAAAATTTGAACCGAAATCTTCATAACTAAAAAACATTCATTGGTCATTTGATTTTTTCCAAACCAAACCATCCCAAACTAAGATGTAATATCTTAGAAAGTTTTATTCTTATTAATAGACTTTTGGAGTATTTATTTATTTAAATTTAATAAATAGTTTAATTAGTAAAAATTTTAAGAGCATTTTTTAAAGCAATATTAAATTATTGCTAATTGATAAAGATCATTTAATTGTACTGCTTTTTTAATTTCAAATTATTTTAAGAAATTAATACCTATTTATTATTTATTTATTCAAAAATATTGTGATTTCATTATTATTAAAGTTATATAAAAAAAATTTTAATAATTATTGATTAAGTTATTTCAAATTTTGGTATCAATTATTGTCATTAATTTTAGTGAAATATTACTATTAATTTTAATGAATTATGGAAATTTCTATTGAATTAAATTGAATGATGTTGCTTATTGATTATTTTTTATACTATTGTTATTTGGCCTTGAATCCCTTTTGTTATTCATCATTGAATCATTACTTTGCTTTGTTAACCTATTGTAATTTCTAAATATTATTTATTGTTTTATCAGAAGACCATTTGGGTCCAATTGTTGTTATTATTCCTACCGAGCTATTGACTGCCATTGACCATATATATGAAAGAACGCCTATACTAATGAGGGATAAACCATTAGACCATGTGCACCGGTGACCTAACAAATAAGGTCAAACATATTAGTGTCCCACCTAAAGAGGACTATACACTTTAGGCATATGCTTGGCCAAGCATACGTAATAAGAGAGAAGTTACTACCCTTATTGATTGTTATGGATTGATATTGATTGATTGATTGATTTGTTCTATCTTTTTGGTGCCATTCTTTCTAGGCACATATATGTTATTGTTTCTAAACTCATTTTGTTATATACTCATTGTTTAGCCCCCATGTATGATTATATTTCATGATTCACTGAGTTAAAGGCTCACCCCTCTTCATTGTGGTTTTTTAGGTGCTAGAGTAGAGGAAGCTAGAAATAGAGAAGACTAAGTTTCTTGTTTTCCTTTCCTCTACAAGAAGCTATCTTATGTAAATATTTTAATCACTTTATTGTGGTTTCATTGTGTACTACTCTAGATACTCCGTAGTAATTGAATGGACTTAGATGTAGCTATTTTTATCTATTAAAATATAATGGAATTGTATTATAAATAAATAAAATAATTTGAATTATTAAGTAATAAAATGCATGCATGGTATGGGAAATGATGTTAAATTGATCCAAGGAGATTATTGATATAATTGGGTTCTACGAGTGTATGGTAGTCTTAAACTTACCCTTGCCTTAGGCCTGTCACATCCTCAGAAATTCAGGGTATGACAGAGGTGGTATCAGAGCAAAGGTTTACAACTATAGAAATATTGTTACCTAAGTAAATGCATAATTAGGAAAAATTACAAAGTTTAGAATTCCATCATGTTATTGTTATGTTTTCTTTAGATATAGATTTGCGTATATCATTATAAGTTACCTTATTATTTCTTATCAGTTTATGGATATTCCTCCTTGACGTGACCAAGGCTGTAGTAATCATGAAAGCGTTATTCCTTTGGAAGAAGGTTTTGTTAGCTGTGCAAACGATAACGCAGTTCTCTGCCTACACCTCCATTTGATGTGGCTATAGTAGCACAGAGATTAGACCAACTCCAAAGGAATTACGAGATGTTTGCTAAGTTGGTTACTTAACAGAGACAACAACCTGTTCCTCCTATTCTTGTTGACCCTATTGCTCCAGTGGCTCCTCCTCCAGTGGCTCCACTACCACCACCCAGTGGCTCCACTTCCACCACTAGATGTTCCTCTAGTAGTGGAAATCAGTTATGAGAAGTTCTTGAAACTAAAGCCTTCAGGATACAAAGGTGATCTAGAACCTATGGATTTCTTAAAAGAAATGGAAGATAAGGCTCAAATTATGAAGATATCATATAGAAAAGCAATGGAATTTGCCAGATACTTAATGAAAGAAGATGCCAAGGAATGGTTTAAGAAGAGTATAGCTGGAATACTCAAGAATAATGAAGAAATGACTTGGGAGCAGTTTAAGGAAAAAGTATTAAATGAGTTCTTACCAAAAACTATAAGGAAGGCTAGAACTATGGAATCTGAAAGGTTAGTACAAACCCTAGACATGTCTATTTCAGATTATGCTAAAAAGTTTCATCGACTGAGTAAGTATGCTCCAACTCCAGTACCGGATGAAGATGCTAGAATTCAGCATTTCTGAAGAGGATTAATTGCACCTTTATTTAAAGTTTTAGCTACTAATGAATTTGACTCTTACTCCAAAATGGTTGACAAGGCAAGGATGATTGAGAATAGAGAAATGGAAGTAAAGGCGATTAGAGAGCAGAAGAAGAAAGCTAGATTTAGAAGTTCCTCTAACAAAAGTAGAGATGACAGTGGGGTGATGAGTATGGATATATCCCTACAGTCATCAGGTAATTTCAAAAGTCAATAAGGGAGATCTCAAGTTAGATCGAATTCTACTAGATCGACTTCTCATATGAGTTACAATACAGCTAATACCACTTCATCTAGAGCTTCCATTCCTTTATGTCCTACTTGTGGGAAGAAATATAAAGGCCAGTGCCATATAGAGATGGGTGCTTGTTTTGGTTATGAGAAGCCAAGGCACTTTGTAAAAGATTGTCCATGGGGATCTAAAATTAGACCACAGACTTCTTAATCCACAGTTCAGATGGAGAGAGTCGAAAATAGTAGAATGCCAATAGGCAGAGGAAATGGTAGTAGAGGCATTGAGATGGGTAGAGGTTCAGTGTAAGCTTCTAGACAGACTTCTGGTTAGGCTCCGATAGGTAAAGGTAGAGGAAGAGTGTTTGCTTTGGCACAACCAAAAGAACAGGCCTCTAACACTGTGTTTACAGGTATTCTCCCTATCCAAACTCTAGATGCACAGGTTCTATTTGATTTTAGGGCTACTCATTCCTTTATTTCTTCATGCTTTGCCAAGAAATTGTCTTTGGCATGTAAATTATTAGAAAATCCATTGGTTGTGTCTACACCTTTAGAAGAAGAAATAGAGGTTCAGAATATTTTTCCTTCTTGTATAGTGGAAATTGATCATAGAGAGCTAAAGGTTGACTTGATAGAATTGCTAGTGTTAGAGTTTGATGTAATCTCGGGCATAGATTGGTTGTCCAAGAATTTTGCTACCATTAATTGTCATGATAAGAAGATAGTGTATAGACCTCCTATAGGAAAGGAATTTGAATATCAAGGAGAAAAGAGTGAAGCACTGTATAATATGATCTCTGCTATTAGAGCAAGAAAATTATTAAGAAAAGGATGTCAAGGGTATTTGGCTTACATTGGAGATACTGAGTTTGAAGAAAAAGGGATAAAGTATATTCCAATTGTTAATGAATTCCCAGATGTGTTTCCTGAGGAATTACCAGGTCTACCACCCAAAAGAGAGATAGAATTCAATATTGAAGTGTTACCAGGAACTAATCCAATCTTTATAACTTTTTATTGTATGGCACCATTTGAATTGAAGGAATTAAAGATGCAGCTACAAGATTTACTTGACAAGGGGTTTATCCGTCCTAGTAGTTCACCATGGGGTGCACCTATTGTGTTCGTAAAGAAGAAAGATAGGTCTTTGCGATTATATATTGATTACTAGCAACTTAACAAAGTCACTATTTAGAATAAATATCCATTACCTCAAATAGATGATTTATTTGACCAGCTACAAGGAGCAAGCTATTTCTCAAAGATAGATTTGAGATCGAGTTATCACCAGTTGAGAATTAGGAAGGAGAATGTGCCTAAAATAGCATTTCGAATGAGATAAGGACATTATGAATTCTTAGTTTTTCCTTTTGGTTGATGAATGCACAGGCTGCTTTTATGGAATGAATCGAGTTTTTAAATCGTTCTTAGATAGATTCATTATTGTGTTCATTAATGATATTCTGGTGTATTCAAAGAGTAGAGAAGAGCATGAAGAACATCTCCGCATAGTATTGCAAACCTTAAGAGAGCACCGATTATATGCCAAGATCTCCAAGTGTGAATTCTGGCTAGATAATGTATGTTTCTTGGGGCATGTAATTGGTAAAGAAGGACTTCAACTGGACCCAAAGAAAGTAGAAGCAATTCTTAAGTGGCCTAGACCCACCAATGTGATAGAAGTCAAAAGTTTCTTAGGTTTAGCAGGTTATTATCGGAGATTTGTTAAAGATTTCTCCAAAATAGCAACACCATTAAATAAGCTTACTCAGAAGCAAGTAAAGTATCAATGGTCAAATGCTTATGAAGAAAGTTTTCAAAAACTCAAGACTTGCCTCACTACTGCACCGGTGCTGGCATTACCATCTAGTGAAAGAGAGTATGCTATTTATTGTGATGCCTCACGAGTAGGACTAGGTTGTGTTCTGATACAACATGGCAAGGTAATAGTCTATGCTTCTAGACAATTAAGGAAGCATGAACTAAATTACCCAACCCATGACTTGGAGATGGCTGCAATAGTATTTGTCTTGAAAATATGGAGACATTATCTCTATAGGGAGAAATGTGAGATTTGCACAAATCATAAAAGTCTAAAATATGTCTTCCAACAAAAAGATCTAAACCTTTGGCAAAGAAGATGAATGGAATTGCTTAAAGACTATAATTGTGAAATATTGTATCATTCAGGAAAAGCAAATGTGGTGGCAAATGCTCTAAGTCGAAAGTCATTGGGAAGTCTAGCTCACATTCATGAGCACCGAAGATCATTGGTGAAAGAAATGCAAAGCTTGTATGATCTAGGTGTTTGATTTGAAATGTCAAAATCTAAAATACTGCTGGCTCACTTTCAAATCAAACCACTATTGATTGATCATATTAAAGCTGCACAAGATAGAGATCCTCATATAGTGAAGTTGAAGAATGATATGGAAGCAGAGAAAGCTCCAGGATTTACCATTGTAGATGGGGTGTTGAGATGTGGCACTCAATTATTTGTTCCTGCAGTTGATGAATTACGAGAGCAAATCATGAAGGAGGCTCATTATGCAACTTACAATGTATATTTGGGTGCAACTAAAATGCATCATGATGTGAAGAGTTCTTATTAGTGGAGTGGAATGAAGAAAGATATAGCAGGATATGTGGCAAGATGCTTAGCCTGTTAACAAGTTAAGTTTGAGCACCAGAAACATTCTAGGTTGCTTCAATAATTGACACTACTAGAATAGAAATGGGAAAGAGTCACTATAGATTTTATGGTTGGTTTGCTAAGGATATTGAGTAGGTATGACTTTATATGGGTAATTATAGATTGATTGACTAAGTTAGCTCACTTTTTGCTAGTTAAGACAACTTACTTAGCTTCACAGTATGCTCAATTATATATTGATGAGATAATACGACTTCATGGAGTTCCAGTCTCTATTATTTCTGATAAAAGAACACAATTTACATCAAGATTTTGGCAAAAGTTACAAGAGGCATTGGACACTCAATTGGACTTCAGTACAGCTTTCCACCCTCAGATAGATGACCAGTCAGAAAGAACCATACAAACTCTAAATGACATGTTAAGAAGCATTGTATGGAAGGAAATGCAAGTCTCCTATCTGTTGGAAGGAAGTTGGTGAGAAATTCATAGAACGACCCGAATTAATTCAGTATACTTCAAAAAAGATACCCCTCATAAAGGAAAGATTGAAGATAATGTTTAATCATCAAAAGAGTTACGTTGATCCTAAGAGAAGAGATTTACAATTTACTATTGGTGATTATGTATTCTTAAAGATCTCACAGATGAAAGGGGTCATGAGATTCAGTAAGAAAGGTAAATTGTCTCCTCGATATATTGGTCCTTTTTAGATTCTAGATTGAGTAGGAGAGGTTTCATATCGGTTAGCATTAGCACCTAATTTGGATAATGTCCATCCTGTGTTCCATATTTCGATGCTTCGTGAATATGTTCCAGATCTATCCTATATTTTGCAATCTCAACCATTCAATATTCAGCGAGATTTGTCCTACAAAGAGGTCCCTATAGCTATTGTTGATAGATTAGTTAGCAAACTTCATAATAAGGAAATCTTAATGGTTAAATTATTGTGGCGTAATCAAACTATGGAATAGTGTACTTGGGAGAGTGAGCAGAGTATGCAAGAGAAATGCCCTTTTCTGTTTTCGACTATTTGAATTAATATTGAATTTAAAAGTATTGAATTATTGATATTTTAATAATTGATACCTTGATAAAATTGAAATAATGTTATAAATTGATTGTCCACCTTGTTATGAAAATTCAAGGATGAATTTTCTTGAGGGAGAAGATTGTAATATCTTAGAAAGTTTTATTCTTATTAATAGATTTTTGGAGTATTTATTTATTTAAATTTAATAAATATTTTAATTAGTAAAAATTTTAAGAGCATTTTTTAAAGCAATATTAAATTATTGCTAATTGATAAATATCATTTAATTGTATTGCTTTGTTAATTTCAAATTATTTTAAGAAATTAATACATATTTATTATTTATTTATTCAAAAATATTGTGATTTCATTATTATTAAAGTTATATAAAAAAAAGCATTAATTTTAATAATTATTGATTAAGTTATTTCAAATTTTGGTATCAATTATTGTCATTAATTTTTAGTGAAATATTATTATTAATTTTAATGAATTATGGAAATTTCTATTAAATTAAATTGACTTATATTGCTTATTGATTATTTTTGATATTATTGTTATCTGCCATGAATCCCTTTTGTTATTCATCATTGAATCATTACTTTGTTTTGTTAACCTATTGTAATTTCTGAATATTGTTTATTGATTTATCAGAAGACCATTTGGGTCTAATTGTTGTTATTGCTCCTACCGAGCTATTAACCAAGCCATTGACCATATATATGATAGAATGACTATACCAATGGGGGATAAACCATTAGGCTGTATGCACCAGTGACCTAACTATAAGGTTAAACATATAAGTGTCCTACCTAGAAAGGACTATACACTCTAGGTGTATGCTTGACTAAGCATACGTAACAAGAGAGAAGTTACTACTTTTATTGAATGTTATTGATTGATTAATTGATTTGTCTGTCTCTTGGTGCCATTTGATTGATTGATTTGTCTGTCTCTTTGGTGCCATTCCTTCTAAACACATATATGTTATTGTTTCTAAACCTATTTTGTTATATACTCATTGTTTAGCCCCCAAGTATCGTTATATTTCATGATTTACTGAGTTGAAGGTTCACCGCTCTTCATTGTGGTTTTTTAGGTGCTAGAGTAGAGGAAGCTAGAAATAAAGAAGACTGAGCTTCTTGTTTTCCTTTCCTCTACAAGAAGCTATCTTATGTAAATATTTTAATTGCTTTATTGTTGTTTCATTATGTACTACTCTAGGTACTCTATAGTAATTGAATGGACTCAGATGTAGTTGTTTTTGTCTACTAAAATATAATGGAATTATATTATAAATAAATAAAATAATTTAAATTACTAAGTAATAGAATGCATGCATAGTATGGGAAATGATGTTAAATTGATCAAAGGAGATTATTGATATAATTGGTTTCTATGGAGTGTGTAGTAGTTTTAAACTTACCTTTGTCCTAAGACTGTCGCATCCTTAGAAATTCGAGGTGTGACATAAAAACTGAAACTAGAACTGATTTAAAAGATTCTGAAATAGCAACACATTTAAGGGGGTAAAACGTACCAAAAATCACTAAACTTTTAATATTTTTTATTTTGCTCACTAAAAATTAATTTATTGTAGAAATGTCACTAAATTTAAATTTGTTTTCTCATAGGCGGATCACCAAGGATGATTTCTGTCATTTTCAGCCATGGCTTTGAGAGTTCTTAGTATCATTCAACTCTCTGCATTTAGAGTTTCATTTTAATATCTATTTCATCACTCGAGATTGAACAAAGATGAAAATCAAAAAAATAAAACCATTGAAATTTTTAGTCATTTTTCAATGAAAAACAGAAGAATGAGAGTTAAATGACTCATGTTTTTATGTTCCTAACATCGAGATGAGCTTATTGGAGTTAATCTCGATGAGTTTTTTACCGGATTTGTCTTCATGACCCATCTATGAAAAAAATTAAATTTTAGTAATCAAATTATAATAAATTAAAGGTTAATGATCAAATTATAAAATAGTACAAAGTTTAATGACGTTACATATAATTTTAATAATCTAATGTGGTAAGCTAATGTGTCTAATTTAGTTAGCATTTGCAGATGACGTGAAATGCTACGTCAATTTTTCGATAAGTTTCTCATCGGAATTAACTTAGTGATCAAATTATAATAAATTAAAGGTTAATGATCAAATTAGAAAATAGTACAAAGTTTAATGACGTTACATATAATTTTACTAATCTAATGTGGTAAGCTAATGTGTCTAATTTAGTTAGCATTTGCAGGTGACGTGAAATGCTACGTCAATTTTTCGATAAGTTTCTCATCGGAATTAACTTAGTGACTCACCGGTGAAAAAAAATAAAAAATTAGTGACATTTCTGTAATAAATTAATCTTTAGTGAGTAAAATAGAAAATTACTAAAAGTTTAGTAATTTTTAATGTGTTTTACTCTATTTAAGAAAATTCAATAATGTACAGGTCAAATTTAATTATGTACTTTGCAATTTGATTTTTATTTTAACTTGGTGGATTATAAATAAATTACTTTAATTAAGCATTATATAGTTTGATTTTTATTTTTATTGTATGTACTTTTTGAATTTTAGATTTAAACTTAAAAAATATATATTTTTAATTATTTAAAAATATAATAGTGACTAATTATTCATGCCACGCTCTATATGATAAATTATCATTTTGGTACTTGAATTTTTATTTTATTACAACAGTTTAAAATTCTAAAAATAATTATACAAGCCTTAAGACTAGTTTGGCATTACAATGAGGTACTCTACTGTCAAAATTTTTAATTTTTAATTTTTATTTTTATTTCTATTTATTTCTATTTTTCACCAGCTTTTCGGTAAAACATTTATTTTGGCATAACTGTGTAACACCTTGCTCTTGAAATTTTGGACTTTATTTTATATATATATATATATAAAACAAAACCTTAAGACTAGTTTGAAATTTTGCTCTTGAAGTTTCACTGGTTTTTGGCAACAAACTAGCTAGCTTTTATATATATATATATATGTATAACAAAACCGAATTTTTTATACTGATACGGAATAAGCGAAGATTCAGAGATTTTTTTATATATTTATTTAATAAAAAATATTTTTATCCACTTAATCAATTAATAAAATTTACAAAATTGTTAGCCAAATTAAAATAAATACAGTTTTTTTTTTTTGAAAAGAATTAAAATAAATACAGTTAAAAATATCAGAATTATAAATTACATATTGTTTATCTTCAAAACAAATTAATCAAATTGAACTCACATCAATATGACATAACATTTTACCTAAATTCATAACTATTTAAACTATTAGTAACCTCACAATTAAATCTTCCCATTAACTTAATCATTTAATAATCATAATAATTTGTTAGTATTTTTTATTTAGTCAATAGGATAAAATGATAAAATAACTTTTTTTATGAACTATTAAATTGTTATAAAATTTTAACTTGTGAATTAATAACTAATTTAGAAATAAGATTTCATAATAAATAAAAATTGAATTTTACTTGTAACTTATTGAATGTCATTATATGAAATCATAAATAATACGGAAAATTATATATATATATATATATATATATATATATATATATATATATATATATATATATATATATATATATATATATAATAGTTTCATTTTTTTGGTTTGAGACGATTTGATATGATTCTTAATATGGATAACTATTGGGATTTAGAATCATAACAAATAAATTTTTTTGGGTAATTTGGTTCGGAAAAAATTAAATAGTCAACAGAGATTTTTAGTTCTAAACATTTTCGGTTTAAATTTTTAATACGGTTCTTTAATTTCTGCATTCTGTGTTCAGCCCCAATATAGAAAGGTTAATATGGTGGATGGCTATAAGGAAATTTGCAATTTTCTAAAAGGTAAAAAATGATATTTTATTGCATTTTAAAATTAATAGAAAGACTTAAATGAAATAAGATGGCATCATATAAATTTAATTTTTGAAAATTTTATTTAATACATGAATGAAATTTATTTAATCACTCCTCGCTAAGTTCTTTATAATTATGCATTTATAATGGGTTAATATAGTTATTTATTAATTAAATAATATAATTATCTAATTATATTTAATTTGAATAAAGAAATAATGAATTCAATTAGAATAAAATAATAAAATAATTATTATTTAATACATAGTTTACTAAATTTAATTTAAATAAAAAAATTCAATTTATGATGGGTTAATGTGGTCATTTGTTAATCAAATAATATAATTACCTAATTATATTTTATTTAAATAAAAAAATAATAAATTCACTTAGAATAAAAAATAAAAAAATAATTATTATTTATATGTAATTAATTATATTTAATTTAAATAAGAAAAAATGAATTCAAAATAGAAAAAAATATAATTATTATTTAATATATATTTAATTCAATTTAAACGAGAAAAAAATATTATAGTTTCAAGTATTTATTATTTAATTAGCAAAACGAATTAGAAATCACGTACATTGCACATATTGAGTGTGTGTCTGCGTATATATTTCATAATTTATCATAGTTTTAAATTATAATTTATTTAGATTATATTATTAATTTTAAATTTTTAAAAATTTTCTTTTTTATTATTGATTTCATATTTGATTTCATTTGAATTATATGTGGAAATGTTTTATATATTTTCCAGAAATTTATCAATAAACTTTTAACATTCATTTTACGTTTTTAGTAATTTTAATTTTTCTTTTATCTACATGTATTATATATACACACACGCAACGGGGAAGGCAATAGTCCCACGTGGCATCCAAAAGTTTTGATTGATTTTATTGCCATCCCTAACCAAAGAAAATTCCCAATTTGATTTAATTTCAATAAAAGACAATTGACCATTTTCTGTTAATAACGAAATTAAGAGATGAATGCTTGTCACTTACGTATTTATTTAGCAAAATATATTTATCTTTCATTAATTTTTATCATAAAAATAATTTTTAAATAAAAAATATATTTTAAATTTACTCAAACAAAAATTTAATACAATTATTATTTAAATTGATATGAAAATATCCTGAATAGTAGTAAAAAAAATTACACTCTTATATATGTTCATTCTAATGTGATCAGTATTTGATTTTAAAATTAGTGTTTGAATGCGATTCGTTAAACTTGCTTGAAAATATATTTAAACTTGATTTGAAAATACATAACAATATATATATATATATATATATATATATATATATATATATATATATATATATATATATATATATATATATAATTTAAATAAAAAAAAGAACGAATTCAATAAAATAAAGAAAGAATAAAATAATTATTATATAGTATATAGTTAAGTATATTTAATTTAAATAAAAAAGAATTTAATTAGAATAATTTATGTTTTTTAATATTTTCGAATATTAAAAAATTAGAAAAAAATTTTTGACTTAAATTGTTCGAATATTAATAAGTTAGAAAAAATTATAATTTGACTTTTAATGTTTAAATTATTACTTCGTCTCATAATAAATTTAAAAATTAATTTTTTTAATCATTAGTAATAATTTATATATTTTTAAAAAAATAATAATAATAGTTTGTATAAATAAATTCAATTAGAATAATTTATGTTTTTTATGTTATTTCAAATATTAAAAAGTTAGAGAAATTCCAATATAACTTTTATTGTTTGAATATTAATAAATTAGAGAAATTTTAATTTGACTTTGAGAAAATTACATTATACGTAATTCAAAAAAATTACTTTTATTTCCATAATAAGATGCAATAGAAAAAGAAAATACACTAATTAAAAGTTTTTTAATAATAATAAGCAAAATCCTATTATTTTATTATGAAATATCAAAATTTCTATTTATAATGGTATGTTATTTTTAAAAAAGTCAATTTATTTGCGATTTTATAAACACTTAAATTTACTTAATATATTCAAAATATGTCAAAATTGAAAGTCAATTGAAAATCATTTGTAATATAATGAATATTTTTAGTTTTCAATTTAGTTAATCATATATATTATATTTTTAAATTTTAATTAGAAAGTCATATATCAATTCATTTACTTTATTTTTTCTAACATATTCTTAAATATAAGAATATCATTTAAAATTGTAAGAAATGATTTATTTAGATATACTTGACTCATCTTCTTTCAATATTATGTAAAATTACCTTTTAAAGTATATTCATATATTTTTATAGAATTTATAATTATTTTATATCATCATTCTAAATGTATTAAAATGCACGATTGTATAGTTTAGATAATATATATTTTGTATAATTATATTTTCGTTAAATTTTTAGATTTCATATGACAATTTAACTTAATTTGAATTCAACAACTAAAGTGAATTTAATAATAAATTTATATAAATATTTTTCCATAATAATCTTAAAAGTCAACCAATACTATTTCGGACTCAATATATTTATTTGTGAAGTTTTATATTATTTTAATTGAAAACTTCATTTAATATAAAAATATATAATTTTATATTTAAGTAACAAAAAATTGTTCATTAAATATTTAATAAGGAAAAAATAAAAATTTAAAATAAGTATTTATATTTTTAACAAATTCTAATGAGTCGTAATGGACTAATTTTGAAAATTTTGATTTACTAATAAAATATATTTATTATTCTTAAAAATTAACAAGAGGAGAATTTTTTTTCTTTTCTTTCACTTTTCTTCTTTTTTATTTTTTATTTTTTAACAAAGCAAAATTCATAAAATTATGAATAAGTAATACCATGCTTTATTATAATCTTAATATTTTGAAATAAAAATTTACAGAAAATTCTAAAGAAAATTATTAGTCTAAAAGTTAATAATTTGGTATATGGTTTTGTCTATATAAGAGTTTAAAAATATTTAATTGAATAAATAATATAGATTATTAGTAATTTTTTTACTTAATGGGAGTGCCCGTTAAATAGCTTGGAATAAGAAGACAAAATTTATTTTTTTAAACTAATTATTTTCCTGAAAAATTTATATGAAAGAAAACTAAAAAGTGAAACTAATTTTGAAATAATATTTTATGCAAAAATATTTTATGTATACATGCAAATTTTCTAAAATATTTTATATATGAAATTATGCAATGCATAATATTTGACTAAAACAAAATAAATTAGAAAATTATAATAAAATGTATATATCATTTTACTTTTTGTTTTTAACATATTCTTAAACATAAAAGTATCATTTAAAATTGTAAGAAAATGATTATTTTCTTTCAATATTTTATTTGTGCTGTATCCAAAAGTACATTCATATATTTATATAGAATTTAAAATTATTTTATATTATCAGTTTAATTATATTATACATGCACGAATATATAACTTAAAAAATATTTATTATGCATAATTATATTTTCGGTAAATTTTTAGGTTTTCACATAAAAATTCAACTTAACTTAGAATCAATAATTAAAGTGAATTTAATAATTAAGTTATATAAATATTGTTTCATGATAATCTTAAAAGTTGACCAATAAAATTTTGATATCATAGTGTTTATTTGAGAAATTTTATATCATTTTAATTAAAAATTTCATTTAATATAAAAGTATATAATTTTATACTTAAATAACAAAAACTAGCCATTAAATTTTTAATAAGGAAAAAAATAAAAGTTTAAAATAATTATTTATATATAAAATGAGTTGTAATGAGTTATAATGGGAATTAACGTACGAAGCATATATATAACCAAATTTTTTATACTTCATACAGAAAAAGCGAAGATTAAGATATTTATTTATATATTTGTTTAATAAAAAAATTATTTTTTATCAACTTAATCAATTAAATAAAATTTACAAAATTGTTAGCCAAATTAAAAAAAATACAGTTTTTTTTTAAAAAAAATTAAAATAAGTACAGTTAAAAAATTAGAATTATAAATTACATATTTTTTATCTTCAAAACAAATTAATCAAGTTGAACTCACATCAATATGACATAGCATTTTACCTAAATTCATAACATAACTATTTAAACTGCTAGTATCCTCACAATTAAATCATCTCATTAACTTAACCATTTAATAATCATAATAATTTGTAGTACTTTTTTTTTAATCAATAGGATAAAATGATAAAATAATTTTTTTATGAATTATTAAATTGTTATAAAATTTTAACTTGTGAATTAATAACTAATTTAGAAATAAAATTTCATAATAAATAAAAATTGCATTTTACTTGTAACTTATTGAATGTCATTAAATTGTATTGCTATATGAAATCATACATAATAAGAAATATATATATATATATATATATATATATATATATATATATATATATATATATATATATATATACAACAAATTCTAATTTCATTTTTTCGGTTTGGGATTACTTGATATGGATAACTATTAAGATTTAGAACCATACCAAATAAATTTTTTGGACTAATTTGGTTCAGAGAACGTTAAATAGTCAACAGAGATTTTTGATTCAATTTTTTTATACGATTCAGTAATTTCTACATCCCATGCTCAATCCCAATATAGAGAGGTTGATATGGTGGATAGCTATAAGGAAATTTGCAATTTTCTAAAGGTAAAAAATGATATTTATTACATTTTAAAATTAATAGAAAGACTTAAATGAAATAAGATGGCTTCATATAAAGTTAATTTTTGAAAATTTTATTTAATACATGAATGAAATATATTTACACGCTCCTCACTAAGTTCTTTATAATTATGCATTTATAATGTGTTAATATAGATATTTATTAATTAAATAATATAATTATCTAATTATATTTAATTTGAATAAGAAAAGAATGAATTCAATTAGAACAAAAAAAAATAATTATTATTTAATACATATTTACTATACTTAATTTAAATAAAAAAATTCAATTTATGATGGGTTAATATGGTCATTTGTTAATCAAACAATATAATTATCTAATTATATTTTATTTAAATAAAGAAATAATAAATTCAATTAGAATAAAAAATAAAAGATAATTATTATTATTTAATATGTAATTAATTATATTTAATTTAAATAAGAAAAATAAAAAAAAATAAAAAAACATAGTTATTATTTAATATATATTTAATTCAATTTAAATAAGAAAAAAATATTATAGTTTCAAGTACTTATTATTTAATTAGCATAATGAATTAGAAATCACGTGCATTGCATGTATTGAGTGTGTATCTATATATATATTTCACAATTTATCATTATTTTAAATTATATTTTTATTTAGAATATGTTATAAATTTTTAATTTTTAAAATTTTCTTTTTTATTATTGATTTCATATTTGATTTTATGTGAATTATATGTGGAAATGTTTTATATATTTTCCGGAAATTTATCAATAAACTTTTAACATTCATTTTACGTTTTTAGTAATTTTAATTTTTCTTTTATCTACATGTATTGTATATACACACACGCAAAGGTGAAGGCAATAGTCCCACGTGGCATCCAAAAGTTTTGATGGATTTTATTGCCATCCCTAACCAAAGAAAATTCCCAATTTGATTTAATTTTCTAATTATTTTAATTTAAATTGGACCACAAAATGGTCAATAAAAGACAATTGACCATTTTCTGTTAATTACGAAATTAAGAGATGAATGACTGTGACTTACGTATTTATTTAGCAAAATATATTTATCATTCATTAATTTTTTATCATAAAAATAATTTTTAAATAAAAAATATATAAACAAAAATTTCATACGATTATTATTTAAATTGATATGAAAATATTCTGAATAGTAGTAAAAAAAATTGCACTCTTATATATATATGTTCATTCTAATGTGATTAGTATTTAATTTTAAAATTATATTCATTATAATGTGATCAGTATTTGATTTTGAAATTAGTATTTAGAGATAATCTTTTTATTTTTAAATATACATATAAGTTTAGTTTGAATATGATTCGTTGAAATCACTTGAAAATATATTTAATCTCAGTTGAAGTGTAAAGTATATTTACTTATATATCCCTTATTATACTCTTACTAATTGTATATTTAATTCGAGGATAATGTGATCATTGATTATTATTTATTAAAATTATTTTATTTTTAAGATTAAAATAAATCTAATATATAAATAAATTATACCATTATAAATCTAATTTTATTTTTTTAAAGGAATCTAATTTTATTTTTTAAGATTAATTGTTTATTTATATTGTTCGAATACTCAAATTTTAATTTTATTTTGTATTTATTTATATCCCTAATTAGTTTTAGATATTAAAATTAGTAATCCTAATAGAATTAGCTTTCGACATTAAAATTATTAATCCTAATAGAACACAATTTTTTAAGGTGAATTTTATTTTTTTTCCTACTAATAACTTTTTACATTTCATGATATTTTATTTTTTTAACAAAAGTAGTAATTTATTTTAATTAGTAAGTTATTACATTTAAAGATATTTTGAAAAATTATTTTTTATTGAAAAATATTATAAATGATTTTCAATTGACTTTCAATTTTGATATATCTTAAATTTCTTTCATAATGAAAATTTTAAGTAAATTTAAGTGTTTATAAAATCACAAATAAATTTTTTTAAAAGAGTATACTATTATAAATATAAATTTTAACATTTAATAATAAAATAATAGGATTTTACTCATTATTGTTAAATAAATTCTCAATTAGTGTATATAATTAATTATATTTAATATCTAATTATATTTAATTTAAATAAAGAAATAATGAATTCAATTATAATAAGAAAAAAATAATTATTATTTAATATATAATTAATTATATTATAAATTTATAATTATATAATTATTATAATTTAATAATTTAATTATCTAATTTAATTTAATTTAAATAAAAAAAGAATGAATCCAATTAGATTAACTTGAATTCTCAATTAGTGACAATTTATTTTAACTTGAATTCAATAACTAAAGAGAATTTAATAATTAAATTATATAAATATTTTTCCGTAATAATATTAAAAGTCTACTAATACTATTTCGGCCTCAACATGTTTATTTGTAAAGTTTTATATCATTTTAATTGAAAACTTCACTTAACATAAAAATATATAATTTTATACTTAAGTAATAAAAAATTAGTCATTAAATATTTAATAAAGAAAAATAAAAGTTTATAATAAGTATTTATATTTTTAATGAATTCTAATAAGTCGTAATGGACTAATTTTGAAAATTTTAGTTGACTAATAAAATATATTTATTATTTTTGAAAATTAACATGAGGAGAATTTTTTTTTTCTTTTTTTTATTTAATAAAGTAAAATTGATAAAATTATGAATAAGTAATACCCAGCTTTATTTATAATCTTAGTATTTTGAAATAAAAATTCATGGGAAATTCTAAAGGAAATTATTGGTCTAAAAAATAATAATTTGATATATGGGTTGTCTATATAAGAGTTTGAAAGTATTTAATTGAATAATAATATAGATTATTAGTAATTATTTTACTTAATGGGAGTGCCTATTAAGTAGCTCGAAATGAGAAGATAAAATTTATTTTTTTAACTAATTATTTTGTTGAAAATTTTATATAAAAGAAAACTAATTAAAAGGTAAAAATAATTTTGAAATAATATTTTATGCAAAAATATTTTATGTATACATGCAAATTTTCTAAAATATTTTATATATGGAATTATGCAAAGTATGATATTTGACTAAAACAAAATAAATTAGAAAATTATAATAAAATGTATTTACCAATTCCTTTACTTTTTTTTTTCTAAAGATAAAATTTATTTTTTTGAACTAATTATTTTCCTTAAAAAATTGTATGAAATAAAACTAAAAAGTAAAATTAATTTTGAAATAATATTTTATGCAAAAATATTTTATGTATGCAAACAAATTTTCTAAAATATTTTATGTATGGAATTATGCAATATATAATATTTGACTAAAACAAAATAAATTAGAAAATTATAATAAATAGTATCTATCAATTTCTTTACTTTTTTTTTTCTAACATATTCTTGAATATAATAATATCTTTTAAAATTATAAGAAACACTGATATTCTTTTAATATGTATATGTATTGCATTCTAAAGTACATTCATATATTTATATAGAATTTAAAATTATTTTATGTCATCAGTCTAATTATATTATACATGCACGAATATACAATTTAGATAATATTTACTATGTATAATTACATTTTTGTTAAATTTTTAGATTTTCACATTAAAATTTAACTTAACCTGAAATCAACAATTAAAATGAATTTAATAATCATGTTATATAAATATTACTCTATAATAATCTTAAAAGTCGACCAATAAGATTTCAATAGTATTTATTTTAGAAGTTTTATATTATTTTAATAAAAAACTTCATTTAATAAAAAGTATATAATTTTATACTTAAATAATAAAAAACTGGTTATTAAATCTTTAATAAGAAAAAAAATGAAAGTCTAAAATAATTATTTATATTTCAAACAAGTTGTAATGAGTCATAATGAAAAATCTAGCGTGTGTGTGTCTATATATATATATATATATAACAAAACCAAAATTTTTTTATACTTCATACGGAATAAGCGAAGATTGAGAGTTTTTTTTTATATATTTATTTAATAAAAAAATTATTTTTTATCAACTTAATCATTTAAATGAAATTTACAAAATTGTTAGCCAAATCAAAATAAATACAGTTTTTTTTTAAAAGAATTAAAATAAAGACAGTTAGAAGTTTTAGAATTATAAATTACATATTGTTTCTCTTCAAAACAAATTAATCACATTGAACTCACATCAATATGACATAACATTTTACCTAAATTCAAAACATAACTATTTAAGCTACTAGTATCCTCACAATTAAATCATCTCATTAACTTAACCATTTAATAATCACAATAATTTGTTAGTACTTTTTATTTAATCGACTGGATAAAATGATAAAATAACTTTTTTATCAATTATTAAATTGTTATAATATATATATATATATATATATATATATATATATATATATATATATATATATATATATATATATATATATATATATATATATATATATATATATATTACTATTTACAACAAGTTCTAGGTAGTTTTCATTTTTTCTATTTGGGACGATTTGATATGAATTTTAATATGGATATTAATCGACTGGATAAAATGATAAAATAACTTTTTTATCAATTATTAAATTGTTATAATATATATATATATATATATATATATATATATATATATATATATATATTACTATTTACAACAAGTTCTAGGTAGTTTTCATTTTTTCTATTTGGGACGATTTGATATGAATTTTAATATGGATAACTATTGGGATTTAGAATAATACTAAAAAAATTTTTTAGAATAATTTAATTCAGAAAAAATTAAATAGTCAACAGAGATTTTCGATTCAAATTTTTCATATGGTTCGGCAATTTCTGCATTCCGTGCTCAACCCCAATATAGAGAGGTTGATATGGTGGATGGCTATAAGGAAATTTGCAATTTTCTAAAAGGTAAAAAAAATGATATTTTATTACATTTTAAAATTAATAGAAAGACTTAAATGAAATAATAAGATGGTTTCCTATAAATTTAATTTTTAAAAATTTTATTTAATATATGAATGAAATTTATTTAAGCACTTCTCAATAAGTTTTTTATAATTATGCATTTATAATGGGTTAATATAGTTATTTATTACTTAAATAATATAATTATCTAATTATATTTAATTTGAATAAAGAAAAAATGAATTTAATTAGAAAAAAAATAAAATAAATATTATTTAATACATAATTAATTATACTTAATTTAAATAAAAAAATTCAATTTATGATGGGTTAATATGGTTATTTGTTAATCAAACAATATAATTATCTAATTATATTTTATTTAAATAAAGAAATAATAAATTCATTTAGAATAAAAAATTATTATTTAATATGTAATTAATTATATTTAATTTAAATAAAAAATGAATTCGAAATAAAAAATATAATTATTATTTAATATATATTTAATTTAATTTGAATAAGAAAAAATATTATAATTTCAAATATTTATTATTTAATTAGTATAATGAATTAGGAATTACGTACATTGTACGTGTTGGGTGTGAGTATCTATATGCATATTTCATAATTTATATTTATCATAGTTTTAAATTATAATTTTATTTAGAATATGTTATTAATTTTTAATTTTTAAAAATTTTATTTTTTATTATTGATTTCGTATTCAATTTTATTTGAATTATATGTGGAAATGTTTTATTTATTTTCCAGAAATTTGTCAATAAACTTTTAACATTCATTTTACGTTTTCAGTAATTTTAATTTTTCTTTTATCTACATGTGTTATGTATGCACACACGCAAAGGGGAAGGCAATAGTCCCACGTGGCATCCAAAAGTTTTGATGGATTTTATTGCCATCCCTAACCAAAGAAAATTCCCAATTTGATTTAATTTTCTAGTTCTTTAATTTAAATTGGACCACAAAATGGTCAATAAAAGACAATTGACCATTTTCGGTTAATAACGAAATTTAGAGATGAATGGTTGTGACATGTATTTATTTAGCAAAATATATTTATCTTTCAATAATTTTTTATCATAAAAATAATTTTTAAATAAAAAATATTTTTTAAATTTACTCAAACAAAAATTTAATACAATTATTATTTAAATTGATATGAAAATATTCTGAATAGTAGTCAAAAAAAAAAATTGCACTCTTATATATGTTCAATCTAATGTGATCGGTATTTAAGTTTGAAATTAGTGTTTGGAAGTATTCTTTTTATATATATATATATATATATATATATATATATATATATAAGTCTAATTTGAATACCATTTGTGGAACTCAATTGAAAATGCCTACTAATTGGTTCACTCTGCAAATTCTAATATTAATATTATTTTTAGTAGACTGTAATATAATATAATATAATGTATACAAATATATTTTTAGTCTAAATATTACACTCATAATATTTTTAATTATATTATATAACATTATTACCGCAAATCAAATATATACCCCAAACATTTTGTTTTGTGACAATAATGAGAAAATGGGTCAAATTTAAAATTTATTTTATTATATTATAATATGTCAAATTACGTTATACCAAATATATTTTAAGGCTCCTCTGTATTCTTAAAGCCAGTGAGCTCACCCATGGCAATGAATTGAGTTTTTCTCTTTTTTTTTTTTTTTTTTTTCCTTTTTATCTATCTAATTATTTAAAATTTTGATATTTATAAATGTTAATTTTAAAATAATTACTTATTATAATTTAAATTATAACTTTAATAT
The DNA here is from genome assembly GCA_947687605.1 of Reutealis trisperma. Taxonomy (NCBI): domain Eukaryota; kingdom Viridiplantae; phylum Streptophyta; class Magnoliopsida; order Malpighiales; family Euphorbiaceae; genus Reutealis; species Reutealis trisperma. Next base: position 177,216 of record CANTUT010000652.1, on the reverse strand, counting down.
GAGCACTAATTTAAAAGGTATATTGATTTTAAATATCCTGAATATTTTAGTTTTTTATAACTTCATCCAATCCTTTGAAAATATGATATAATATCTCAACCTTTTAAAATTGTTCACAATTATATAATTTAGTTAAAGTTATGCTTTTGAATTTTTTCTCTTTTAATGACAGTTAACATTGATTAAAAATATAAATATTTTTTCATTATTAAATTTCTCATATTTAATTTAATTAATAAGTACATTCCCTTTTTCAGTATGAGTTAAATGGTCTTTCACATTTATTTTTATTAATAAAATAATATTTCTATTTAAAATAATTAAATTTTGCGTTAAGTGAATAAAAAAAAATCATATATTATGTGATTATAAAACCTAATATGCTATTGTCTCTCATTTTTTTTTATTTCTTTTTCAATAAAAACTCAAATAAAATATTTTTTTGAACTTTTTACCTAATTTTTCTATAAAAATATTCTATATAACCTTTTATTTTTAATTATTTTGAAATGCATATATAATTTTTTTTAATTATTTTTGTGAACTTTTTACCAAATTTTTCTAAATAACAAAACAAATTCTACACTGTAAAAAATATATATAACCTTTTATTTTTAATTATTTTGAAATGCATATATAATTTTTTTACTTAAAATTTAGTTTCTTTATATTATTAGAATATATAAATAGTTTTAATATTTTTGAAAGAAAAATTACGTTATGTTGAATCAAAAACTAAAAAAAATATTATTTAATTATGTACTTTTTTTAATTTTGAATCTAATAAGACAAACAAAAAAAGAATAACTGATCAATTTGAATTTTTTACTTATTATAATAAATGGTATTTTAGTACTTTACTAAGAAATCAACCCTTGACTGCTAAAAGTTTTTTGAATAACAGCAAATAATTATTTTTTAATAAAATAAATTTAAGGGACTATTTAATTCATTTCTAAAAAATAAAGGATAAACTTATTAATTAGATTAAATAGTCACATGTTGAGGTACAATTACAAATAATTTTAAAAGTTTGGATATAGTAGTTTATCTTTAAAATATATGGTAGAACTATAAAAAGCTGAAAAGTTTAGGGTATTTTAGGCTAATATACCAATATAAAAATAATTACTCATTGTAAGCTATTAAATTTAAATAGACTACAAATTTAATATTTTTCATTCATATTTATTACTCAGTTTTGTAAATAACTTTATATCTAAACTATATTTTAAGAGGTAAAACTTTTGAATTATCCATTAAAGACATAGTTTTTAATATAAAAGACAAAAAAGACCCTCATATTTTTGAATTGATTTGTTCTATATTTTGTATTCTAATAAGTTAAAGTAAAAAAAAAAAAAGAAAAAAAAAAGAAAATTATTAATACAAATAGAAGTTGTCATATTTCTCAACAAAGATCTACTAAAAAATTAGAAAAATTCTAATACAAATAGATGTTGTAATTCTAATTATATTTTAATTTATATTTCAATAATGATTGTAATAGATAATTTCACTATAAATACATGTTCATGAAACTATTATTTTTCTCATTTTTGTATTCATTCACAATATCAAACTCTCATATTTTGTATAAAAAACAATCTCATATTTGACATTGTATTTTTTTTTATTAATTTTAGTTTAATTTTCTTCATTCTTACACCTTAATGCTTAACTTTATATTTATTTTTTTTATATATTAATTCTTTCAATGTATTTTTATTAGCTTTTAGTTCAATTTTCTTTGTTTACATATATATATATATATATATATATATATATATATATATATATATATATATATATATATATATATATATATATATATATATATATATATATTAAATTTATATTCATTCCTTATTGTAAAAATGATTTTTAATGTACAAAACAGAAAAAAATTCTTATTCTTATATTACTGGATTTTGGAAAAATAACTTATTTTTAAAAAATATATAGTTGATATGATCTTTAATTAAAATTAAAAATTTATTTTTTTCATATCCTAAACAAAGATAAATTCTATTAAAAAATAAAAATCCTAATACAAATAGAAATTGTAATTCTAATTATATTCTAATTTATGTTTCAATAATAATTGTAATAAATAATTCCACTATAAATATATAAGGCCATATTTTCTCATATTTATATTTGTTTTACAATACCAATATTTAATATTTATTTAAATTAAAGATTATTATGAGTTTTTTTATTTTTACATATTAATAGCTTAATTTATATTTATATATTTATTTTTATAAATTAATTTATATTTTTAATATTTAAGTAAGTGTGTATGTGCGGTTAATAATATTGTAACCAATAATCTCTCTTTATATTGATATTTGAAAATTCTTATTTTAATATATATAATATAGATATAAATAAATGACGTCTTAATTGAAAATGATAAGAATTTATAATCTTTATATACATTAAGGAAATAGATTTATGACTTGAATGCCTTTTTCTTTATATTTATTTGATATCTCTATTTATATTTTGATTTCAGCAACAACTTTTGTGTTTTTACCGTGTATTTTTGTCTTAATAAAATAATCATTAAAAATAAAATATTATACATTAAGAAATCACACATAATCACACGTTCAAAATTTATTTAAGATATATACAATGCACAGGAAATAGTAAATATAAAAAAAATATTTTTATGATATTATTAATTAAAATTTTAAATTATTTAATTAGAAATATAAAAATTAATTACTTATTAAATTGTTATATAAAAATATTTATGATTTAATTTAAGATAAAATAAAAGTTAACTTTCTAATCTTATTTGTGACCTATTTTAGGATTGACACGAAAGCTTATGAAGATTAGTTCTTTAGTTTCATAAATCTCAAAATACCGAATTCTTTTCTGCTCAAATTGAAAATTAAATGGTTGAATTAAAAGATTTGAATAGTTTTACATACATCTATTAACCTCTTATTGTATATAACTCCCAAATAAAATTAATTAATTAATCTCTTACATTTTATTCTACGTTATTCACTTATTTTCATTAAATTAAATGGTTCTCACTTTCCTTTAACGTGTTGTAATAATTAAACATTAAGTGGAAATAATAAAATAAAATTATAGTGCGATATAATTTAATAACCATAGAATGCTTACCACACCCAATTGCTTTAATTGCCATGGCAAAAAAAAAAAAAAAAAAAAAAAAAAAAACTAATTGCTTTAATTGTAACATTAAATGTGCACAGGGTCACGGCCAATTGGTTTGATTGTAACGTGAAATGTGTAATGCTTCATAAAAATGAAAATTTCTTAGTTACTTTTGGTGTAATTATATTTTTTATATATTAAATTAATTATTAATTAGTATTTTAAAAATTTGATTATGAACGTATCATTTTTTTTACCCAATATAAAAATAATAACATATCTATATTTTTAAATCTATATTTGATCTTCCTATTAAATTGGAGTATTCCAATGTAACTAATTTTTAAAAAATAAAATGCATGCTAACTCGCATTCTAAAACTATGTTTGGTTTATAAAATAGTCAAGAAATAGAATAGCTATTTCATATGGAATAGGTATTCTAAACTTTAGTTTAAATTTTATACAAAAATACTAATTTTATGAAATAACAATTTTATAGAGTACATATTACATAAAAAATTAAAAAATTGGTATTTTTTAGATTATGAAATAGAGTACTTTCATTATTACCCTTAAAAAATATTGGCAAGCTCAAATTCACTACTTTTGCTTTATTTTTTTTTCAAATTTTCATTTTTTTTAAATTTTAAGTCAAATAAAAATTTTATTTATTATGCATTTAAATTATTTCTTAAATAAAATTTGATAAATTATATTTAATTTATTATTAATAGTGAAATTAATTTATAAGGATATTATGATTATTTATGTAAATAAAATAATTATTCTATATTATGAACCAAATTATGGAATTAAAATAATTATTTTATTTTTACTCTATTCTATTTCTCAAGAATAGTTATTTCATTTTTTGTGTATTCTATTTCGTGAACTAAATATAACTTATGAGTTAGAGGAATGGTGGGGAGATAGCAGCAATACAAAAAGGGTACTTTTGTGAGCTTATAAAATGATTGGTAAATGACTATTTAATTCCTTAATTTTATCCTATTTAATAAGCGTGTCCCTTATATTTTGAGAAACTAACACATTCCTGCTTTTTAGTTTTATCATACTATTTAGTTATTTTGTCCATATTTTTTTATATTTTTCCATTAAAAATTTTAAAAAATAATTTTTTACGCAAAATACCATATTTCTTTCTTTCTCTCTCATTGCATCATCCAACCTAGCAAATATGGAAATGCATGTCATCGCTTCATGTAACCAAGCAAATCTGGCAGCGCATCAAGTCACATCATTCAACCCAACGAATCGCTCCACCATCGCCGGTCCTTGTGAGCCATCAACCACCGATCATTACAACCCAAATCCTCTTCCATGATTGATTGTAGTTGTTGCTCCATCACCTGTTGTCGTCTCTGTTTTAGGTGAGCCCGATTTTGTGCTATGAATTTCCATTTCTTTTTCTTTTTTATTAGTTATGTATTTATTATTGCATAGCATAGCAATACTGGAATATATCCAAATATTTATCTAAGTATTTTTCAAATACCTTTATTCTTGATTCTTTTATTGTTATGTTTTGAAGCGTGTGTATGTATATGTATATGTATATATATTCAAATTTTTTTTACTTAGACTCTTGGTTTTGTCATTTTTAATTATTTGGTATGGAAGTGTGACTTGTATAATGAAATTGGGCAATCAAGAATAGAGTAAGAAGATTCCTAGGACCATTGTTAGATTTGAAGGCAAAAAGATTTGCAGAAGCTATGAACAAGACATTTGGGAAGAAACTATTTCCTTCTTGTATCATTTTCACCTTTTTTATTTCTTTTCTATCTTCTTCCTCTACATTATAGTGTTAATGTTGGATTTATAGCTTGTTAGTTGTGATATAGATTTTAGAATTGATTAGAAATTTGGATCTAATAGAAAATTTGATGATGGATTATTTCATTTATAAGTGGATGAAAAATTTAGGAGTAAATGAAGGGTATTTTAGTCATTTAACAAGCATTTAATGATAAAAATGGACAGAAGGACTAAATAGTCTTATGGAACTAAAAAGCAGAGACGTATTAGTTAATTTCTCAAAATACAAGAATGCGTTCATTAATTAAGGTAAATTTGAGAAACTAAAAAGTAATTTACCCTAAAATGATTTAGTTTTGTTTTGAGAAAAATACTTAGAGTTTGATTATTTGTAAATAGATTTGAAACAAGTACTTTTTTTTTTTTTTTCTTTTGAGCATTTGAGATGAGGAATTTAACATTGTTGAAGTTTGAATCCTAGATCCTAACATAGCATAAGCCTTCTAAAAGTTTGTTGATTTGCAAATAAATACTAGACTATTAAACATCAAAGTTTGTTGATTCAAATAAGAATACCAAAATTTAGAAGAAATTATCTTTCACAGAGAAAGAAATATTTTATTAATTCATAAGCTGTCTCAAACACTAAGGCCTTTTTTAGGAGTTTTTTTAATAAGAGAAAGGAAAAGATAATCTTTAATCCATGGGATAGAAGAAGAAAATAAATGAAATGATTAATAAATATTTCTTGTTTGAAAATTTAAGGGATAAGAAAGGATATTAATTATTAAGGGCAAAATAGTATTATTAAAAGTTACTTTGAGTAATAAATAAGTGAAATCTCTTATTTCCTTAATTGTGAAGGGCAAAAATACAGGTTTAAAGGGATAAATAATCCTTTAATATCATTTCTTGTCTAAATTAGTTAAACTCCCAAATAACAGATAACTCTTATTTTCCTTTCATTTCCTTTCTTATTCCAACTCCCAAAGAGGGCCTAAAGCTTATAGAAATTATATAGAAAAAAGCCTCCAAAAATCCTATATGTCAAAATATTGACTTTTTCCTGATAAGGAAAGAAATCAGCTATCACGCCTAGTCCTTAGCTATCCTTCTTTACTCATCCTCGCTTAATTCGAACTGCCTTTTTGTCCTTGATTACAGATTTAATTTCACCTCACTTCAACAAACTAAGGCACAATTGTCCCAGGCATGTGTAGACTTAAGTTACCGAATGCCTCATAGAACCCTTCTATACTTAGATCTTTAAAATTTTAACTTAAACCTACTTGATCAATTAAAGACATATGTAGGCTAGTTTAGAGTCATCTGACACAATTGTACTTAAGAAAATCAACATCTTTGCCTATTCAATTAAATCACATTAGTATATGATAATTCTTTACAATTTTTGATTTTCCTGACTTAAATAACAATTATTACTTTTAGAAGTATTATAGGATAAACCTAATACTAATAGTCTTACTCTTATACTTTTAGCTTGAATAACTTCTCTCATCGTAAATAGTTAGAGCCTTGTCTTCTAACTTCTCCAATGACTGCTTGAAAACTTCCAAACTAAATCTTGAAATCCATAGACAATATGATGAGCCGTTAACTTAGTAAAATTATAAGAATGGATACAAAAATAAAGGTTTCATGAAATAATCAATATACTAAAGAGAAAATAATCATAAGTGGATGATGTGAATTCAATACAAATCGAAAACAAGAAGCTTTTTAGAAAGTCATTCATTCAATCTAATAGAAACATTCTTTAGTGGGCTTGGGTTCATCATAACCACATTGCTGTAAGCATCACATCATTAACTATCAGAGATCTAATAGTGGGATGAACCACTAATCCATAAGTCTCAACAATCAATAGCATCTAAATACCATTGCAGTATAAACTTTTCATAATCATCGAAGGCACTCATAAGGGAACCCGGGTGCTTTTTGTAACTATCAAGTGTTGCAACACTTTAGAAACACCTTCGCATCCATGGTCTAATGATTTCCTTCTCTAGTTGGGTGTTTTGTTAATTAGTCAGTCAATAAATAAATCATAACATTAAGAAAGAAAAGATTCTTTATTTATTTCAATATAAAGGTATCCTAAATGGCTTCAACAATTACAATAGAATGGCTTCATTTACAATTGAGACAATTTCATTTACAAGAGAAATAGTTTCGATCCAAATGACCTCACTTACAGAATAATGACTTCAACCCAATTGGGTTTGCCAATTTCTCTTCTTGATAAAATTAGAATATTTGATTATCTTATGGATGGTGATGGTAACCATATTGATGGGAGTAATAAGATTATGGTAGATCAACAAGGAATGGAATTCAATAAACATAAAGAATTTTCATCATATTGTTTATGCATTTGCAAAACTTTACATTACTTAATCCTATATTCCATAATCTTATCTTAACATTCTACCTTTAGCCCTAGCTTTATGGCATCTCTTAAATTCTTTTTTGACTCTTAATTTCTCTTTCAACTTAGATGACAGCTTCTCTAATAAAATAAGGAGAATCATCATCAAAATCTCTACTAATGGCTTCTCAATATCTCCCTGATCATTTTAAACTAAGACATCATTACCTGGGCTTTGAACATAATCAATGTTAGCTTCATCCATCCTTAGGTTTACTAGATCCATTGATTTATCATTTAGACCTACTAGGAACTCTTCTAAGAAAACTGGAAGAATCATCAACCATTCAGGGTCAAGTTTCATTCGAAGATCAGTTATTTTCTTTTACCAAAAAATGCTTGAATGAAGAAATTAGGGTTTGAATCTATTTTTGATGAGTTTCAAACAAAAATTCAGTATTTAAGCTTTTAAAAAAAGAAAGTAACTGTTCACTTTAGAAACTGATCAATCTTGAGGGTCTTTGAATAAAAATATATAATAATATTTTTATATTATGAATAGACATAAAGCTAGTCAATAGTCAATTTTGAAAAGATAATTCACATTGAAAAGGAAAACTTTTATAAGGAAGGTAACCTGTTCTTAGAAAGAAAAATTATTGTTAATTATTTTGGAGAAATGGTCAGCAATAGAAGACTTTCCAACTAACCATATATCCATTATAACATAAAAATATCTAACTCCACTATTGCCTTGCGCTATGCTCGAACAAATCTATCCGTTCACCTTATAACATCTACTGATAGCTAAGCCTTATCACTGGTTGTGTTCGTTCTACTTCTCTTAGACATACCTAAGTTACCTTCATAAATCTATGGACATCTTTACTTTCGCCTATTCTAAATTCTCTCATTTGCTCCATTCATCTTGCTGAATTAAACCCATCTATTCATTCATTATTGTCTAATCTTAAACTCAAAACCTCTTATCAATTAGCACATACATATTCCTTTTCATTTCATATCTTTTCATTTCCATCATCGCCAACATGGCCTCATTTCACTTAATATTTTACCTTATTTCTAAGATTTAGCCTCATCTCTATGGCTTTATCTTATAAATTTACCACTTTTATCGCCAATTTTATCTAGATTTGTAATACCCAAGGATTTCATAACTTATCCTAATTACTAATGATACTAGAGGACAAGGTTTTTAAATGTTAGCATAGTATAGAAATGAAAGGGAATCAGTTAGAAACATTACGACATCATTTGAAGCGTTTGCCTAGTTTATGAATCTATTATGATTAATTGTGCTCTAGTGAATTAAATAAAGCTTATATGATAACTTATGAGGTCTAGGAAGAAGATAGATAGTACAATTTAGAAAGTCAAAGTGAAAGGAAAGAAAGAAAACTTAAAAGGAAAATTTCTAAATATGTTAATGGGCCTTGGAATATCAAAAGCCTAAGCCTAGTAGGAGGTGGTCGGTCATGGGCCCAAGAGTGAGTGAACTTCAAAACTTATGAGCTAGAATAGTTAGCCTAAGATAAATAGGAATTGATGTTGCAGAGAAGGAGCCATAAAATTTGACTTGTAGCCACCACAGTTGACCTAAGTCAAATCCTTAACCAAGTTAGATTTTTAATTTTCCTACAAAAATGGCTAGATGCATCCTTTTACCACATGATGAACATCATAATTGTAGATGGAATCCTAATCATCCAATTTGATCTAATCATGATCATCCATTAAGATCAAATCTTAGCTATTAGATTAAGCTTAATCAAATCCTATATATATATATATATATATATATATATATATATCAATTCATTTTATGCACATCATTTACAAATATCTACACTAAAACTTCACATTAACAAAAAGGAAATTCTCTCTACATCAACCTCAACAAGAACTTTAACAAATCAAAGCTAACCAAGGTGAGAAATCATGTTCTAAGTATGATTTTAGTATTTTAGTTGCATAAAATCTCTTCTACAGTATATATAAATTTTGGCCAACTAAGGGTGTGCATACATACAATGTAGTTTTGGATGTTTTTAGATGAAATATGGAGATTTGGCTAGAGAATTAAAGGATTAATGTGAAGATAGGTAAAAAAAACATAAAAATCACCTAAATCTACTAGGTATGGAATTTGGCCTATATGAAGAGCTTAACAAGAAAGTGTTCTAAATTCTAGTTGAATGCATCTATGGTTATTTTAGATGGTGAAAAATGATTTGAAAGTGTTAAAAAAGATTTTAGGGACTTGATTCAAGACTTGGAAATCCTAGTGGCATAAATTTAGTTAAAAGGGAAATTGGTGTTTTAATGCTAGATTGTTATAATTGAATGATCATATATGTTTTATATTATACTAATTTCACATTTCTATAACTAATTTAAAGATTTGATGAGGAATTATAGGTTTTCCCCAAATTTGACCTAAATGGAACAAATTAGGGTTCTTATGAATAAGAGTGAATTAATTCAAAATAATTAATAGAAATTAATTGCCTGGGTGTTAATTTGATGAATCTATGGTTAATTTAAGGATTTGAAAGGAAATTAATAGTTTTCCCCAAATTCTAGGATTTATGGAATAATTTGGGAATGAGATTTAAACTTGGATTCATGGAATTAAATAAGGAATTAAGCTTGGAAATGATTGGAAATGGGAATATGCATAAGTGTAGCACTATTAGTATACCTCCATTGTGAAATAGTGGAACAAATATAAAATAGATAAATTATTACTAGTAACATTGCTAGTTACTAATTGATATGTAATTAAAATGATATAAGTGTGGAACATCAAGGCAAGGGTAAGAAAATTGCTCAAGACCGTGAAGGACATTAAATTAATCAAGAGTGAACATTAATAGGAGCAAAGGAGTTCAAGGTGAGTACTTAATAATATGATGTAATTATGCCTTATTGCTTGCAACTGTTATTTGAATTACTATCCTTTGGCATGCATCTTGAAGTGATATTGAATATATGATTGCCCATTGATTGTTGAACCTTTGGAATTCCTTATCTTAATATATGATATCCAACCATTATGAGCCTTCTACATTGGTCCTATGATGTGCTAATGATGAGAATGATTGATATGCCAAACTAAATGATTGATATGCCAAACTATTTTCCATTGAATTCCTAATATAGACCTTTGTATGGCCTTGCTCGAGCACTCATCTAGATCCGCTAAAGAGGAATCAAAAATGTCTATTTGGGAGAAATATCATGATTGGAACTCTTAATGAGTTCAGAAAATTGTATTTTGTAAGTTGTAAGTTATAAAAGGAGTCGCCACTTTAATTTTATTTATTTTAATTGGAAAAATTAAAGGAAAAACCCAATTTGATTGACTCCAAAATTATAACGTTTATCCCAAGAAAAAGCACTAGTCCTCGAATGACCAAAGAGGACTTGGGGACTAGGTTTTGGTTAAAACAATATTAAAAAATTCGTTTGGCTTAAATATAAAATAGTTTTTTAAAAGAAGTTTTTATGTATGCATGAATAGATATAATATGATGCATGAAACAAATATTATTTGTCCAATGCATGATAAAATATGAGATAATGACTATTATAAAATGCAAAAAATAAAGGGAAACTACTTAAAACTATTAGAAGTTAAAATATCAAAATCAATGGATCTTTCCTCTAGCCTTTATGAGTTATAGGAAAAGCACACATTCTCCAAATATAATCTAAACTACTAAAATAAGAAAAAGTGATAAAACAATTGTAATAAAAAGAACTAAAAGTTAGACTTTTATTTAAGAAAAACAATTTCAATTCTAGAATATGTGAAGAAGGTGATAGACAGAAGAAGTTATTAATTTTAATGGAGTTGAATGCCTTAGAGACGGTAAGCCTGCGTATCCTTTTAAATAGGAATCAAACCCCATGCAGTTCATCCTTCTTGAAAAGGAGGGATTTTTAAGTCATTACCTTTTTTATCATGTTTTCATTAATTTTAAGGGCTTAGGGGATTTGTTAATTAGGTTAGATTTTAATTAGCAAAAATTAAATCTTTTCATATTTAGATCTCAAAATTGGAATTGACAAGGAAAAGAAAAGAACATTTACCTTTGGCTTTTGTCGGCAAGAAACATAGAGAGCGAGCTTGGTATCGGATCTAAGTTCCACCTTAACTTAGGGATAGCACGAGCACCCCTTTTGGAAGAAGGACTCTTGAATAGCATGAACTCTTCTTGTAGGGACTTGGATCACACCTTTGCTTGAGTACCACGAATTCCCCTTTGAAAGAAATAACTTGAATTGCACCTTTTCTTGATTAGGCAGCTTAGAGAGATGATTAAGAGGCTTATGAATAGAGTTTTGAGATGATTGGGAAGCTTATGAATAAGGATTAAGGTGATTGAGAAATTATGAATAAGGTTTGATGTGATGGAGGAGGTTTTAAAATGGGATTTTAGAGATTTGGAGGTTTAGAAATAGGGTTTTGATGATTGAAAAGCTTAGGAATAGGATTTAGAAAGCTTTAGGGAGAGTAAAGAAGCATGTCATTGCGTGTGGAAGTTGTTAGGAGGTGTAAGGTATTTACAGGAGAAGTTTGAGGCTCAAAATTATGAATTTTTGGTGTGGGAATCAGGAAAAACGTGCCGCCATAATTTATTCTACACTATGGCAACCACAGAGCCTCTGTGGCAACCACAAAGCCTCTGTGGTAGCCAAATTAGCTATCGTAGAGACACCTATGGTAACCGCAGTGAGGGCTGTGGTTGCCGTAGCCAACTGCAAATTACTGCAACTGGCCTGCGAGCTATCGCACCCCATTTTTTAGCCCTTTCTCATATGCTCTTGATCCGATTTAGGTCTTGTTTGATTCTATGGGTTTATAATTGAGTGTTAGTCATTTGAAAGTGCAATTTTGAGGAAATTTATTATATTGTCTTTGCGTATCTCACTAATCTTAGTAGGTGTTAAGCTACAGTTAAATCCTAAAGGTGCGAATTTAAAGGTTCATAGCTACCCTCTAATCAGAATTGGCTTTGAGCAAAAGGCGATTCTGATGATAGTGAACCCTAGGAATAGGTGCCATGTCAGACTCTAGGCTTGTGCTCATGCCATGTCAGATCTTTGGCTTATGTATTCTTATGCCATGTCAGACCCTAGGCTTGTGCCATGTCAAACTCTGGGCTTGTGCTATGTCAGACTCTGGGCTTGTGTATTCTTACGCCATGTCAAATTCTAGGCAATGCCATGTCAGACTTTGGGCTTGTGCCAAGTCAGATTTTGGGCTTATGATATTTGCTCATGTTTGTCATGCATAAAGGCTTTGATGCTTTATGCAAATTAAACCTTGTGATGTTTAAACATTGTATAGGAATATGAACCTTTTAGGAAAGGGCCTTTACGATGAATGAGATTTTGTCAATGGCTATCAGTTCGACCTTCACGTTGAATATGGGAATAGTCTTGGTGAATTTCAATTACGGTTATCTGTCTGGCCTAAATGTTGGAGGTAAAGACAATTTTGGCAAATTTCAATCAAGGCTATCTGTTCGGCCTAGACTTTAAGATTTAAAGATTTGGTCCACCTAGGAGGGGAAGATTTGGGAATTCAAACTAGTTTAGCAAGGCCACCTGTTCGGCCTACTTTTAGAGAGATTGTGATCAAAGTTATCGGTTTGACTTTGATATTTGGAAGGACTAGGATCAAAGCTATCTGTTCAGCTTTAATATTTGGGAGGATTGGGATCAAAACTATTTGTTTGGCTTTGGTGTGGGGAGGAATTAGGATCAAAGCTATCTGTTCGACATTGTTGTTTGGGAAAATTGGGATCAAAGCTATTTGTTTGGCTTTGGTGTTGGAAAAATTGAAATTAAAGTTATCTGTTTGGCTTTGGTATTGGGGGGATTAGGATCCAAGCTATCTATTCGACTTTGATGTTGGGACGGATTGGGATCAAAGCTATCTATTTGGCTTTGATATTGGGGAGGATTGGGATCAAAGCTATCTGTTTGGCTTTGGTATTGGAAAAATTAGGATCAAAGCTATCTGTTCCGCTCTTAGGGTTTGGGAAAATTGGGATCAAAGCTATCAAAGCTATCTATTAGGCCTTAGTGCTTTGGGAGGATTGGGATCAAAGCTATCTGTTTGGCTTTGATGTTGTGGGATTTAGAGAATGTTATGTCGCTGAAAGATGAGGGGTGTGGGAATGTCAGCATGGGTGGCTTAACTTGGTTTGCCAACGAAAAGTTACGATTAAGGATCAACCTTTGTAGGGGAAGGTCTAGGCTAAAGATTGGTCATTGGGAGGGTAGGTTAGGTAGGTCCTTAGAAGGATAGATTAGTCTTGGGATATTAGTTCAGGTTATGTCAGGTTCCTAGATCAGGTCAAGAACTATCACTTGAAAATTTAGGTTGCAAGAATTGAGCAAAGATAGTTGACCCAATACAGTGTCTGGGTCAGTGGATTCATTAGTTGAGCTAAATTGATGAAGAGAACTTGAGCTTACAGAAGTATTCCTAAAAGAGGCAGTTTAGCTAAGAAACTTAGGCTTTGATGATGGGCCTTGGTTATACTAACTAGTCCAAGCCTTGATATTTTATTGATGAATTTGATAATAATATACCCAGGATGTATAATCTTTGGAAGAATGGGATGGTTGATCACTTAAAGAGATAGTAGGCCTTGATCAAGGAGTTAGGGGTAAAGGTATTTTTGAAAGAGATAGGTAGGATGCCACCTCGTGAGTTGACTCAACAAGTTGGACATATAGACTAGGAGGTGAGACTAGACTCTGACTAATGTGATAATGGTAGAATGAGACACAAAAGGCTAAAAACTCTAAGCAAGAGTGGTGAAAATACTTAATGGAGTATGACTCTATGAAATGTAAGACTAACAAAATGATTATCTTTGGATGAGATAGGACTAATGGACTAGATAGTGCATCCAATTTTGAACGAAAAAAAGCTCCATTTTGAATTGTTGCTTTGAGTTGATTCCATCCTTTAGCTAAGTTACTTTTATGGGTTTTGAGTACTTGCTCTAAGTCGCCCTTCTGAGTTTCTCTTCTTTTTTTTTTTAATTTTCTTTTTGATTTTTTTCTCTCTTTTTTTTTTGAATTTTCCTCTTTTTTTTTTTGGTTGGCAAGGCTATTTGTTTCGTCTTGCTTGGAAAAGTCTGATTCTGTTTGGATCACAGGTTGGATTTATGGTTTTCCTTCCCTTTTTAGTTAGCAAAGCTATTTGTTCTACTTTACTTGTGAAGATGATTAAGGATTGCCCCTAGTTTGCAGTGAGGATGGGAGCTTTGGTGTTTTGTAAAAAAGGGTGTCAGTTTAGAGAGAGAACGACATGGATGTCCGCTTGGGAAATTTGAATGTTTTCCAAGGAATTGCAATTTTGGTGAAGGCTATCTTTAATGACCATTTGTTATGGCCTTACACAAATTCTTGACCCTTCGCATGTGATTCCTTAGAAGCACAAAAATTCATTGTTTCATTCAAAATTGGATGAAAAGAAATGCATAGAGAAAGGAACTTTATTAAATAATGTCGCATTTCTTTATTATAATAAGAATGACTTCAATAGACTCAATAGGATGACTTTGACAAACATACTTGAAGAAGATGATTCTAACAAACAAACTTGAAAAAAAAAAGATGCTGACAAATAGTCTTGAAAAAAGATGACTCTAATAGTCGAACTCAAAAAGATGACTTTGACATTCAAACTCAAAAAGATGACTCTGACTTAAACGATGACTCAGACTTTAATGACATAGACTATAACTAGTATCCTACTTGCCTTGTTGACTCACTAGGTGGCTTGAAAGGTTGATGGGTGAAAGAGGTATTTATTGCCAATGAGGTCTTGGACTGATTCTAGACAAGTCAGGTTTAGCTAGAGTCAAACTCTTCAATGTTGGGTTCATGTTCTTCCTTAATGGCAGCAATCTTTGATTTGCTTTAGAGGTGATCTTTAACCTTAGATGCAGTTGTGATCAATGCTTTGAAAATGGATAGGTATTGTGTTAATAAGAGATCTTGGTAGTTCAGAAGTAGATTCTTGACAATGATAACCACTTGTTCTTGCTCGGTTGGCCTGTTTAACATTAGAGCAGCTTTGGCCCTCCACCTTGTAAGGAATGCAGAGAAGGTCTCATTCAGAAGCTGCTTGGTGCTTTCTAAATCTCTTCTTGTAATGTCCACTTCAATATTATAATGGTACTGTTTAATGAATGCATTACAAATGTCCTCCCATGTCTGTTTTTAGGTGTCATGCAAGTTAATAAACCATCTTAGGGCGGGATCAGTAAGGGTTTATTGAAAGAGTTGAGCAAGAAGCTCATTATTTATACCAAAAGGATGCGTTGCCCCTACATACATCTTTAAATGGACCTTGGGGCAAGTAGTACCATCAAATCTGTTCAAATTCGGCATCTTGAACTTTGGTGGTAGCCGGGTATTAGGGAAGAGGCTTAATGAACTTGTATCAACCATGCCTTCCTTCTTTTTCAAACTTTTTATTGACTTTTCCATGGCTTCCAGTTTGGTTAGGAACCAAGCCTAGGATTACATATGGTTTCCCTCCCTTAGGAAGGATCCATAGGAATGGAGGTGATTTGTAGTTGTTTAGCGAGTGCTAGATGGGAGAGAGTATTTGTTTGAAGGATATTAGGTGAGAGAAGTGCTGGAGATGTTGGTTAAGTGGAGGAAATAGAAGCATAGGCTTGAACTAATTTCAAATTTTGGTCTAGTTTGAGTGGATTTTGGAGAGTGGGATTTGGGGCTTGGTTTATGGCAGCTCAATTTAGCATGTCTCGGACATCATTTAGTATAGACTCTCTTTGAGCCTACAATTGGGCTTGAATTTAGGCCATTTTTATTTTGAACATCTCTTCTTGTTGTTCCAATAGTTTGGCCAAAATCTTATCCATAACATCTTTATTGAATCCGGTAAACATCTTGCAACCTTATGAAAGGAAAAAGGAGTTGGGTTAGTATCAAGCTTTGGAAAAAATGGTGGGGTATGACAAATTAAGGACCTTTAGGTTTAATGGCAATGGATCACAGTGTCTTGTGGTTAGGTTAATGGTGTATAGGTAAAGATGAGGGTGGAGGTGTATGATGTTAGTTAGGTTGGTATTTAGTTAGAGGAGCTATATCAGATTTTAGCTTTAAGTAGTTAGGTCAGATTTTAAATTTGAGTAACTAGGTCAAAATTTAGTTTTGAGTGGTTAGGTCAGATTTTAGTCTTGAGTGACTAGGTTAGATTTTAGCTTTGAGTGGCTAGGTCAAAATTTAGTTTTGAGTTGCTAGGTCAGATTTTAGCTTTGGGTGACTAGGTCAGATTTTAACTTTGAGTGACTAGATCATAATTTAGCTTTGAGTGACTAGATCAAATTTTAGCATTGAAGGCTAGGTTAGAGTTTAGCCTTAAATAATTGGGATTGCAATTTATGAATGGTTTACCAAGGGCTTAAAGATAGAGAGATCATGGGTTTTAAGATTGGATGTACCATGGATTTGGATGTTAGGTGGATCATGGGTTTAGTGATAGTTGGATAATGAGTTTGATTGGGCTAGGCCATGGGCTTAGATGGGCCAGGGGTTTAGATAATACTACAAAAGATGAAACAAAGTCAGAGTTTAGTTTGGGTAAGGACTATGGATAAGAATAAAGCTAGGTTAGTGTTTAGCTTTGACAAGGATTGTTGAGGATAAAGCTATATTAGTGTTTAGCATAGGTAAGAATTGCGAAAGATTAAAGCTAGGTCAGTATTTAGCTTAGGTAAGAACTATGAAAAATGAAAGCAAGGTCAGTGTTTAACTTGGGTAAGAATTATGAAGGATGAAGCTAGAATCGAGCTAGGTCAGTGTTTAGCTTAGATAAGGATTGTGGATTTGGATGGGGGTACCATAAATAGGCTTATTTTTACCATGGGTTTAACATGGGTTTGAGTAGGACTAGACTATGGGTTTAAGTGAACCATGAGTTTTGGGTTCTGAACATAGGTTTAGGTGGACCATGAGTTTTGGGTTTTGACCATGGGTTTTAGATGTTGACCATAGGTTTAGGTGAACCATGAGTTTTGGGTTTTGACTATGGGTTTAGGTGGACCATGGGTTTTGGGTTTTGACCATGGGTTTAGGTGAACCATGGGCTTTGGGTGTTGACCATGGGTTTAGGTGGACCATGGGCTTTGGGTGTTGACCATGGGTTTAAGTGAACCATAGGTTTTGGGTTTTGACCATGGGTTTAGGTAGACCATGGGTTTTGGGTTTTGACCATGGGTTTAGGCGGACCATGGGTTTTGGGTGTGAAGATGTTTGGATAGGTTTTAGACTCTTCACAAAGTTCAAGCTATGCATGCATGTATGAATGAATAATTGAAAAAGGTTTCATGAAATACCAAGTTCAGTATTATGGTTCATACAATCCTCAAGGAAGGTTTTATGAGTCATTATATGAAAGTGTATGGGTAGTTTGAAAGGAACCTATCACACTAAAGATGCAATATACATAACCACATGTGAGTCAAGGAGCCTTGCGTGGGACCAACGGTACGTGCATACTCGTTATATCTCTAAAAGGATTAAAGGATACTTCGTGGACTGGATGATTTCACTATCGGCAAGCATACCTAAGAAACTATCTATGTTGCCCACTCAATGTTACTATCTATCCCCTGTTTTCCTAAGAAACTAGGGTTTAAGAAAAGGAGCCCAATGTAGTGATGCATGAAAAGCTATCTTATACTAAAAGCCAAACTTTTGTTTTACCAAGAGTAGTCCACTTTCATCTTTTATTTTAACAAAAGATTTTGGAGTCCTCAGTAGAGTTATCAACTGTGAGGTCTCGCCCGAACACCCATCCCAATCCACTAAAGGGAAATAAAAAATGCCCATTTGGGAGAAACATCATTATTAGAACTCGCTATGAATTCAGAAAATTGTATTTTGTAAGTTGTAAGTTGCAAAAGGAGTTGCCACTTTAATTTTGTTTATTTTAGTTTGGAAAATTAAAGGAAAAACCCAATTTGATTGACTCTAAAATTATAACATTTATCCCAAGGAAAAACACTAGTTCTCGAATGACCAAAGAGGACTCGATGACTAGGTTTTGGTTAAAATAATACAAAAAAAATTAATTTGGTTTAAATACAACATAGTTTTTAAAAAGAAGTTTTTATGTATGCATAAATAGATATAATATGATGCATGAAATAAATATTATTCGTGCATTGCATGATAAAATATGAGATAATGACTATTATAAAATGCGAAACATAAAGCAAAACTACTTAAAACTATTACAAGTTAAAATATCAAAATTAAGGAATCTTTTCTCTAGCCCTTATGGGTTATAGAAAAAGCACATATTCCCTAAATATAATCTAAACAACTAAAATAAGAAAAAGTGATAAAACAATTGTAATAAAAAGAACTAAAAGTTAGACTTTTATTTAAGAAAAACAATTTCTATTCAAGACTATGTGAAGAAGGTGATAGAGAGAAGAAGTTGTTAATTTTAATGGAGTTGAATGCCTTAGAGACGGCAAGCTTGCGTATCCCTTTAAATCGAAATTAAACTCCGCATAGTTCTTCCTCCTTGAGAAGGAGGGATTTTTAAGTCATTGCCTTTTTTATCATGTTTTGATTGGGCTTAGGGGATTTGTTAATTAGATCATATTTTAATTAGCAAAAATTAGATTTTTTCAGATTTAGATCTCAAAATTGGAATTGAAAAGGAAAAGAAAAGAACATTTACCTTTGGCTTTCATTGGCGAGGAACATAGGGAGCGAGCTTGGCATCGGATCTAAGCTCCACCTTAACTTAGGGATAGCACGAGCACTCCTTTTGGAAGAAGGACTCTTCAATAGCATGAACTCTTCTTGGAGGGACTTAGATCACACCTTTGCTTGAGTACCATGAATTCCCCTTTGAAAGAAATAACTTGAATTGCATCTTTTCTTAATTAGGCAGCTTAGAGAGATGATTTGAGATGATTAGGAGGCTTATGAATAGAGTTTTGAGATAATTGGGAAACTTATGAATAAGGCTTAAGGTGATTAAGAAACTTATGAATAAGGTTTGATATGATGGAGGAGGTTTTAGAATGAGATTTTAGAGATTTGAAGGTTTAGAAAGAGGGTTTTGATGATTGAAAAGCTTAGGAATATGGTTTAGAAAGCTTTAGGGAGAGTATAGAAGCATGTCATTGTGTGTGGAAGTTGTTAGGAGGTGTAAGGTATTTACAGGGGAAGTTCGAGGGCTTAAAACTATGAATTTCCAGTGTGGGAATCAGGAAAAACAAACTGCGGTAATTTATTCTGGGCTGTGGTAACCGCAGAGCCTCTATGACAACCGTAGAGCCACAAGGACACCTACGGTAACTGCAGGGCTGCGGTTGCCGTAGCCAGCTGCGAATTACCAAAGCTGGCCCATGAGCTGCTGCACCACTTTTTTGGTCCGTTCTCATCCTTTTTTAATCCGATTTGGGCCTTGTTTGATTTTATGGGTTCATAATTGAGTGTTAGTCATTTGAAAGTGCAATTTTGAGAAAATTCATTATATTGGCTCTACATAGCTCACTAATCTTAGTAGGTATTAAGTTGTGGCCGAATCCCAAAGGTGCGAATTTAAGGGTTCACAACCTTGTATGTGTCTTTCATTGATACCTATGATTAAGCAAAAATCCTCTGTGGTGTGAGGAAATACATCAAATCTTGTGTATTTAGTATAAGCCTGTGGGTAGGATGAGAGTACCAACCTCTATTGGGGGGAATGCCTAACTGCAAGGCCTGATTGGTCTTGCATAGTGTGATGCATGTGAGTGAGTAAGGCTTAGGCCGTCACTCTATAATATTCATGTGTGGGAAGCTTTCTACTTCCAAGACATTATTATTTATGCTAAAATGTACTTAGTATAAGCCCATGGGTAGGGTGAGAGTACCAATCTCTGTTGGGGGGAATGCCTAATCGCAAGGCCTGATTGGTCTTACGTAGTGTGATGCATGTGAGTGAGTAAGTCTTAGACCATCACTTTGTAATATTCATGTGTGGGAAGCTTTCTGCTTATAAGACATTATTATTTCTGCTAAAATGTATTCAAAAACTAAAATGTCCAATTTTGATTAACATCACTCCATTATCATCTTGAACAAGTGATATCTTACATTGCCTTCACATTATGTTATATTATTATATACTCACTGAGCTTATCTCATTTCATAGTTGTTTAAAATTTTTCAGGTTAAGATGACTCATTAGCAAGGTAAATTCTAAGCTATACTTCTCCGCTTGGGACTTACTTTACTAAATTGCTATGTTTTGAGTTTTGCTTGTGATATTTTGAAGACAATCGATCTAGAGCTTCATGTATTTGAAAACTTAGTATTAAAATATATTGTGTTGGAGAGCATTGTAAACAAATGGTAGTAATTGTTATATATACATATTTGTGATAGTAAGTAAGAATATACGAATAATATTTATTAATACTTAAGAATGATGTTCCAATCATGGTTATGGAAATGACATTATAAAGTGAAATGACTAAATAAATGAATAAAGTAATAATGGAAATGGTAAAGGGTGAATGCGGTTTCGATTTTGAGATAGGTTATAAAATGGAACATGCTAAGTGATAATAAGTTCGATGGGGTTTTATGGGTTTAGATAATTTTATGTCTCCCTAAACTCTAGGGCTGTCACAGTCTAGAAATTGGGTCATGACAAATCGTCAAGACTCCAAATCCCACTTCGTCACTAACCTTCATCCTCAATGTTAGTCATTAACTTAATTTAGGGATTCTTCTCATTGTCTCTCTTATCTCCTTAACTTAGATCTCCACCTAGTAGAATATCCTAATAATCCCTTCATCCTAACATCTAAGGTATCACTTTAATAAATTACATAATTATGGAGGACTAATCACAACTAGAATATGCCTAAGTGATGCCTAAAGCAGAACTTCCCAATAAAAGTAATTAAGGAAACAAAGTCACTAAAAAGGAGAAGAACATACATGATTACAAAAACAGAGATCTAAATAAAGGAATTTAAACAAAAAACGACGTGTATCACTGCCAAAAAGTTAGTAAATTAAAATTATGGGCCCATTTCCTATTGGACTAGGTCCAAGTCAAACCCAAATTTCAATAGGGCTAGTGGCTCATTTCTTTGATTTGACCCCTTTGCATAGTTAAACTGATCGAAAAATTTCATTGCTTGCCAGTATGTACGTACGATGTGCATTTCTAAAATAATTCACCTAGGCTAAAACATTTGTAGAAACAAGTATGAATTTAATAATAATTATTTATTATAAATTTAGGTAAAGTATGATTTTATTATATCGAGTGTTTGTTATTCAAACACATTTATAAACAAAGTATAAAAAATCAGTTATATTAAAAATTAATTAAATATAAAAGTAAATTTCGTATTTTTAATATGTTTTAGATTATTATAATAATAAAAGGAGATTAAATATTTTATATAATTATAAAATATTTAAATTCTTAACTTTTTAAAAATTAATTAATAAAACTTCTTAAATTATTTTATAAAAATTACTAATTAAACAGATAAAATTTGAATTGCTTCAAACATATTTAATTAATGTAAAATTGATTAGAAAAAGTTAATGTAAAATATTGAAATGAATATGAATAATAAAAGGTGAATTTGGAAGGAGTATATGAAATGAGTTTGAGCAATAAATTTGTTAAATAGATTGGAATACATGAAGGTAATTTCTTTTTGGATAATTATCTTTTGTAGAAGTAATGCTACACTTATCATTTTAATATTACCATTAATTTTATCATTTCAATATCTCATAACTTACAATATAAGAAATTATTTTTTTTAAAATATAAACTCCATATAAATGGTTATATTTTCGTATAAAAAAAAATAAATGAACATCACAACAAATCTTTATACTCATGTATTACATGCTAATAAAATCAAAATAAAAAAACAAAGCAAATCAATGATTTTTAAAAAAAGAAAGAACTCTGCACTTATTACATAAATATTAGTAAACCACCAAACAAAATCAGATTTATAATATTTATTTAATAAATGCAGAGCTTTTTTTTTTTTTTTTTTTTTTAAATCAATGATTTGCTCTGTTTTTCCTATTTTGATTTTTTTTATAATTGTACTTTAATTTGGTTAGTATATGATACATTAGTGCATAAATTTATTGTGCTATTCATTTATTTTTTTTAGTGTATAAAAAGAGAGAAATGATGATAAATAAAATCATTTGCAATTCATATGAAAATTAAAAAAAATAAATTCTTATATTATAATTTACGAGTGTTGAGGTAATAAAGTTGGTAGTGATATTGAAGGGTTAAGTGTAACATCACACATTTAGTGGCATCCAAAATGAAAATAAAATTTTGAAAATATCTTACTCATCCTAACGTATCGGGAAGAAATTTAGAAATTTTCTAAAAATAAACAGTAATATTTTTATCTGAAAAAAAAAAAAAAAAAAAAAAAACACGCACAATGGAAAAGGCCAGGCGGGCGCAGCCATATCACCAAGGGGAATCCACCAACCACAAGCAAACAAGGCCAATCACACAAGCCTGCACGCGACCTTTCTATGTTGACACCTTGTCTACACAGGATCTCCCGCTTTATTGCTTTTTTATCATCTATGTAAACCCACCAAAAATTATTTATTTTTTCACCCCATCAGTGAAAACAATCGCTTTCTCTTCTTCATCTTCTTCCATTAAACTCTCTACTTTCTCTTTTTCCAATTCTATCTCTTCTTTTTGCAACATTTCTGTTCCGGGTTTTCTTCAAGATCAGTTTTTTACTCAACTTTTCAATGGAGTGGCATAGATGTGTTAGTGGATTTAGAGAGTTGAGGCCTCTGGTTCATTTATTATTGCCATTAAGTATTCATTGGATTGCAGAGCAAATGACCGTCTCTGTTCTTGTTGATGTAACCACTTCTGCTTTATGTCCTGGAGAGACTACTTGTTCTCAAGCTATTTATATCAGTGGTCTCCAACAAACGGTAATTTAAATGTTTTTGCTCTGATTTATTTTGTTTGTTCGGTTGGAGAGAAAATTGAGGAGCAAAAAATGGAAAAGGGGTTGTTGACTTTGTGGGTTATTTATTTATATTTTCTTGATTCTTTTTATTTTTCTTTAATTATTTTTATTTTTTAATCTGGTTGGTGGCTATTTCTCTCCTCTTTTCTGGTTTGTGATAAAATGAAAGAAAAGGCAACAGAGTAAAGAGAACACAGTTACATAGTTGAATTTTGTGTTCTGTTTTTCAATTTTCTTTTTCTTTGGTTCATTTAATTGGTAGAAATCTTTATTTATTTTTTTTTTTAAGTTTTGAATTGGAAGAAAAAAAAAATAGTCAAAATTGTTGAAGTTTAGATTGTTTTTATCAATTCATTTGGTTGGTGACAATGTTTCTCAAAAATCTTTGGTTTTATAAGAAAAAAATGAAAACCTGTGCTAAGACTCATATTTTCAAAATTTATGGGCAAATTATGCTTATCAGGAAGAGGAAAAAATTCATGAAAGTCTATTAGGCTTATTCTACAACTTCAAAGACTTCCTTTCCTGATCTATTTTTATTTATTTATTTATTTATTTTTTGTTATGAATATGATTCAGGCAAAATCCAAATGATAAACTTGTTTATTCTGCATATGCGAATCACTGATATTGTAAATTTATTTGAATCTTGATTTCTACAGCTTGGATGTTTATAAGCCTACTTTATTTTGTGCATATTAAAGATTCAATATTTATATCTTTTTTGATCTAATGATTTGAGTAGACAGTGGGTGAATCTACCCTCTATTGATATACTAATTCTAGATATGAGCATAATTTGATCCCGTATCTTTCGGAATATAAGGACTTTACTAGTTAGTTGAGCAGGAAGCTTTGTAGCTTGTCTCTTTAATGGGTTATTCTTTACGGATATTCTTTAGTTGATGCTTGGAGAAAGTAATTAAAGGATATCGATTGAATTTTACGGTGGAGAAGGGCTCTTTTCTCATAAAATAGGAGTTCTTTAATAGGATGTTACATGTGAGATTTAGCCATTTAGGGAAGTAAACCCTAATTACAGGTTTTAAAAAATGTGAGCATGTTTCCTGTAGATGATACAGTTTTTGTCCACTTGTATTATTCCTAGTAATATTTGGAACTTCTGTTTAGATCTATTATCTTGCTGAATTCTCAAGAATAAGGACACATGTCAATCACTTTCCTCACACTTAAGTTTTAAAATGAGCCAGGTCCTACCTCTGCTATTCGTGGATTCTATCTTTCCCTTTTGGTCTATGGTTGATACATCATACATGGCAAACACAAGTTGTGTCACTTTTGAATACAACTGTGTCATTAGACATATACAATATTCTTTGTCTTTATCTTTTTTCTCCTTATATTTAATTTTTCAGCTTTATCATTTGTTATTTAGTCATCTTTCAGTTTCTACCAGTGACAGCCATCTGCAACCAAGATTAATTATCACAATAGTAGTAGCTGAGTGGTTGAGATTGTTCCAGAAAAGGAGTAATTTTAAGGAAATGACACTGAATATAATAGTGGATTGAGGTAGACAGAGACACAAGAGTTGATATATCGGGCTAAGACTATGTATGCCTGCAAGAGCTTGGGTGGAGATTGGAGATTATGGCATTGTAACTTTAATATTTATGACTGTTAAAACTCAAACCATAATGCTCAGAATTATTGAAGTTTATAGAATATGTTTTAAATTTTCTAGTTTGTTTACATTTTCTTTTCTTGAAAGAAAGGCTTAGGCTAATAACTTTTTAACTTTTTGTTTGTAGGTGGTTGGAATTTTCAAGATGGTGGTACTACCACTCCTAGGCCAGCTTGCAGATGAGTATGGGCGTAAACCGTTTCTCCTTCTTACTGTATCTACAACCATAATTCCTTTTGGTATGTTGCAGACGAGCATTTTCAGTCAAGGATTAAGTTATATACATTGGATTAAATTTTAGTATTATACTGAAGTTCCCCAAATTTTAGAATTGAAGCATCAGTGGAACACTCTTTTTTTTTTTTTTTACTCTAAAGGCAAAGAAACTTTAGTTCGCAAAAGAAAATTCTGTAGCCTAATTATTGAATTTAAATATGATTTGCTAGGCCCTTTAATAACGGAAAATACATCCTCTGGTTTATATATCTAATATCGTATTTGAAGTGAATCAATGTTTTAGTCAAGTGAGTGCTAGAGATTTTAAACTTTCTTGTTGTTTCCTTGTTTTATGTTTTCAGCTTTACTTGCCTATAACCAATCCAGAGAATTTGTGTATGCCTACTATGTGCTTCGCACAATTTCATTTATTCTAAGTCAAGGAAGCATTTTCTGCATTGCTGTTGCCTATGCGGTAATAACTAGCTCCTTTTCATAAAAAGTCATATGGATAGATAATGTATGGGAATCTTATTTTCCCTTGCTTTGGTAGGCAGATTTTGTCAAAGAAAGCAAGAGGGCTGCAGTATTTAGTTGGATGACTGGTCTCTTCTCCGTTTCTCATGTCTTAGGAA
The DNA here is from genome assembly GCA_947687605.1 of Reutealis trisperma. Taxonomy (NCBI): domain Eukaryota; kingdom Viridiplantae; phylum Streptophyta; class Magnoliopsida; order Malpighiales; family Euphorbiaceae; genus Reutealis; species Reutealis trisperma. The sequence continues at coordinate 151,309 of CANTUT010000652.1, read as the reverse complement.
ATCTCATAGCACGTTTTCTTCCTAGGGAATACATTTTTCTGGTATGGTTTTTCTGCTAACTCAAGGTCACATATTTATAATGTTTACGTATTTTCTGTTTTATTGTTGTTTTAAATTTTGTATTATAGTGATTATCTCCAAATTCATTAACTTTCTAATGAGTGAGCATTTTATTTCAGGTTTCAATTGCTCTCTTGATCTTTGGTCCACTTTATATGCAATTCTTCCTGGTTGAGACTGTTGAACGGCCTCAAAGGAAGGAAGAAAAAACAAACTTGTTGACAAAGACCATTAATGTTTCCCATACACGATACAAATCAATGAGAGATGCTGCAACAGTAGTATTTAGCAGGTATCTTGTACTTTGGAGGGGAAAAAAAAAAACTCCTCGAAATTCACACCATTTCAAAAATTGTGCTCTATGCTGTTACTTTTGTATTTCAGTTGTTGCAACATGCATTGCCCTTCTCATATATATATATATATATATATATTGCAAAAAGAAAATTATATTAAAATGCGGTTTGGCTGAATTCTATCTTACTTTTCAGCCCTATGCTTAGAGGAATTTCTTTTGTTTCTTTCTTCTATGAGTTGGGAATGTCTGGCATCACTGCTGTCTTATTTGTAAGTTCATTCTTATCTTTTTTTTATGCCACGTCTTATTATCCTTGCTTATACAATTTATTTACACTTGAGGTTTCTCAAACACAAAATGCCATAAAAAATAAATTTCAGATTCCTTATATACCAAACCATATTCTAGGATTCCTATTTTAATACGATTTCCCAGCTGAACCAAACAAGATTTCTGCTGATACTACCTTCCATTGGAGGAGATATGTTTGTCCCTTATTATATCCTCTTTTTTTTTTTTTTTTTTTTTAAAAAAGGTTTGAGCATGGTAAATGCATTGACAGTTTTTATTTTTTAAGTGAATATTTAACTAATGATGTACCTTAATATTCTGATTGAATCAATGTTGACATTGCTTATTGTAAGTAGTTGTGTTTTCTGGTGCAGATCTAATTTGTTTTCTTTTTTGAGTCAAATTCCCTGACTGCCTTACTATTACTTGTGCAGTACTATCTTAAGTCAGTGTTCGGTTTTAACAAAAATCAATATTCAGAAATCCTTTTAATGGTGGGAATTGGTGAAATTTTTTCTCAGGTATGTTTTTCCTGTAGCTTATCTGTTCTCTTTGATTTTCTTATCAAATCTGGAAGGATTATTGTGCTTAAGGAATGAACATCACGGCTTTCCCTCACTTCTTCCGCTGTCTATCCCAAAACCTGACTTGGTAAATTAAATGTATTTTAAACTTTTTATAGTTCTTAAGTACCATAATTTTTCTTCGGAGGAATTTCAAAATTCTAAAGCTATTTTCTTTGCTTCCCTTTGCATAATATCATGTTAAAAAGGGGGTATGTTTATTATTACATGACAGTAATATCAGATTCATGATTTCCTTGAAATTGTATTTCATTTTGAATTAAATTATTAACTTCAAAAATGATATTGCAGTACTTTTTCCTATGTATTTTCAACTTACTGGAACGGTTTGGCTAATGCATGTTTCATCATGCTGTTTTGCTCCTAGATTTTGGTGCTCCCACTTATCAATCCATTGGTTGGTGAGAAAGTGATATTATGTCTAGCCTTGCTTTCATCTCTAGCTTATGTAAGTTGGCCATCCCTGGATCCATAACACCCAAGCACACACACGCCACCAAAACGAGCAGGACAAGAATTTAATGTTGTTGTTTTCTTTTCTGAACAGGCATTTCTCTATGGATTGGCATGGGCATCTTGGGTATGCACTTGTGTAGACTTATTTCCAGAGTAAAATTACTGTGACTGTTTTAAAGAAAAAACATAAATTCCTATAGAGGTTTCATATTTTGAACTTACTGAAAATTGAAGAGCTTAGCTAATCCTTCACCGCATCTCATTGGAATAAGGTTGTAAATTTTCATGTGCATTTCTCGTTGCCAATTGCAGGTGCCATATTTTAGTGCCTCATTTGGAGCCATTTTTGTCCTTGTAAAACCTGCAGTAAGTACCCTTTAACCACTAATACTCTCTTTTCATCTCTTTGCTGTGTAAAATTATAGTTTATTATCAACTATTTTAAATTTGAATGATAAACTGCTTTATTTTCTGAATTTCTTCGTGTGCAGACTTATGCAATTATTTCTAAAGCATCAAGCTCAACAAATCAGGTTTGTAACACTAGCAGTCTGTAATGCAAAAATTTCAGCTATTCTACTCTCCATTTCGAGCAGTGGATTCTTATAAAAAGTTCGAGTCTTTTTTTGATGAGAACTGTTGATTTTATTCAGTCTAATAATTCAACTAACTTTTAATCAGAATTAGCCAGCATTTTGACTTGTCCTTGGTGTGAATCTATCGCTGCAGCTTCACTTGGAATATGTCCAAGGATACACTTGTTTATATTTTGCTACAAAGCTTTAGGTCAATGAACAAAATTTTGTTACACAAGGGTTTTGATCAAAATGACGTTGCTGTTCTCTTAATTTTTGCTTGAGACAGGGTTGGCACTATGTTCTTACTTTGCACCTTCTTCTATATATCCACTTTCACACATGATTTATCTCCATTTCAGGGAAAAGCACAGGGATTTATTGCTGGTGTGCAATCAATAGCAAGTTTGTTATCCCCTATTGCAATGAGTCCATTGACTTGTGAGTTGCAGATGTTATTGCCCTTTGTTTAGTACCAGAACCATTTCACTTTTTCTTTTGCTTATCAGTTGAGTTGTTTCAGCATTGTTCCTATCTAGCAACGCCCCTTTCAACTGCAAAGGTTTCAGCATCATAGTTGCATCTGTATGCCTGGTAATCTCTTTTTCTCTCTTGCATACTATGCATCCTCTCTCTCTTTGGCATTCTATCAATTAATTAATCATAAATTTTTCAACTTTTTTCAGATGGTTGCTTTATGCTTTGCTTGTCTGCTCCAACCAGAGCAACACGAAACCAGGAAGTCGGAGGAAGATGTTGAAGAACCACTTTTATCTGGCAATTAACTGGCTACCTAACTTGTTAAATTTTGTGAGGCAAATGATGTAGAATGTAAATATGTAGCATCACTTGAATTGTACAATCGATGCATATTGTAAATACAGTAGTTTTGCCTATGCAAATTTCCTTGTCAAAGTTTTTCAAATGAACTTCTTGTCTGAGCATATATTTCCTTGCATTGATCAACTAGTTATTTACCATTGTGGGTTTGATCAACCAGTCATTTACCATTGTGGGATTGGCTCAATTTTGGTGTTTTGATGTATCACAATTAATGCTCTATAGTTCAGGTTTTATAATCTGGGTGTATTGGGTTGAGTTTAATGTGATTTCCTTTGGGTTTGGAGGTTTTTTGGTTGAATTGTAGAGTTGATGATGAGAAAGATGAGGAAAAAAATCAGTAACGAATTTGACGATTGTTCGATGATTTTTCTTTACACCAAATAAGGGTAATTAGCTTATTATAAGGTTTGACAGAAGTATATAGTTGCTCTAATTGTAACGAAATTAGCTCTGATGTTGTTGCTATTCTTTTAGAGAAAATGTGCTTTATGGTTACTTGTTTGTCAGCTTTAAATATTTCTGAATTTTTGTTGATTAATTATATATTTATAATTTTTATTGACTTTATATTATTTACCATTGTTTAATTATAACCAAAATATCTCCATTCAGTCTTTCAATAAATTAGCAATGTAATTTTTGTTGGCAAAATGTAATTTAGCTGTAAATTCCAATCTTATTGTTTAATATTGATATTTTCAATTAGCAATTTTTATTTTTTAATATTAAAGATTCGTTGGTAATAATTTTTCAAAATTTTAATTATTCTCTATTTTATATGTAATTTTTTAGTCTAGGGTCATGTAAAAATGTTGGGAAAAAAAATAAAAAGAGAAAAAGATTATAAAGGTAAAAAAGAGAAAAACAAAAAATAACTGAGATCAATGATGGGGTGAACAGGGGCATCCTCTGCGATTTGAAGCATCCGCATAAGACGCATGATCCTTATAATGGGAAGGAGTTGGGCACAGAATATTAAATAACGATTTTACTGATCGAATTGATATTAGAATCGATGTGACAGAATTAAATAGAATCAGGCTGAATTGGTTATCACTATTATAAATTTTTAAAAATAATTATTAAATTGATATAATTTAATAAGAAATGAAATGTAATATCTAAAATGTAATATATTAAATTAATTAACAGTTAAATAAATATAATTGTATTTAGAAAAATTTAATTTACATAAATAATAACAATAAATTAAATTCAAATTACATAATTAATAATAATAAATCAATATTATTTTATTAAGTCATCAAAGAAAAAAATCATTTTATTCAAAATGAATAAGGTGATAAAAAAAAACCCTCAATATTCTAAGTAAATAAAGTAAAACTAAAAAAATAAATATACTATAATATTAATTAATCAACAACCAAAAGAGTATCGGGGAGGATCTAAATTGTCTTGTTTGCTATTAAACTCATTTAGAATTTATACAAAAACCATTATTTAAATTTTTAAAAATAAATATATAAAGATAAAATATAGTCAAATTGTAAAATTCAATCAATAATTTATAGTCACAAATAAAAAATTTATAAAAAAATGAATTTTATAAAAAATTATTAATAATATTCTAAATATATTGAAATATAAATAATGTAAAAAAACAATATCCCAATAATTTGTATTAACAAAATAGAATAAATATAAAATAATATCTTTTAAACAATATATTTATAATTTAAATTAATAAAATAAAAAATAAAAAATATAATAATAATATTTTTTTATTAATACGTCACGTCCGTATCGCTAAATAACGGTCGTATTAGTGTGTATTGGTTATTCAGTACCGATTCAATGCTAATTTTTATTAGCAGTATCATAATAGATAAATAATGTATTGAACCCTTTAAAACTTTCTACGAAATGGCCGTAACGTATCAGCCGTTATTTAATACAATTTAATACAATGGTTGTGCATCCGGGATTATAGCCATCTCTTGCGCCAGCTACTCCCTTAGCACCTACCTAACCTGCAGCCCAATATCTTGTCTCAACTCCAGCTGAAGAAATGACATGTATTCCTCCCATTAATTAGATCTATATTGGAAAGGAAAATGGAAATCTAACCTGTCATCATTTGTGCAAACAGAGCTCTCCTTTTTCTCTAGAGTAGAACTTTTTTTGGTAAGCTGAGTACGATATTTGGGGGTATTAAATTGTATTAAAAATATTTAAAATCGAAAAATATTTGTTAATTGTTTGACTATTTCTGAATCTAATTGCACCGAATCATATCGAAACGAACAACTATATATATATATATATATATATATATATATATATATATATATATATAATTAAAAAAATTTAATAATGTATAAGTCAAATTTAATTTTTATTATTATAAAATTTCATTTTCAAATTATGATTTAAGATTTATGTTCTTTTTTTTTATGTTTATTCTATTTTTATTTTAGTTTAGTGGATTGTAATTAAATTTATTTAATTATGCATTACATAATTTGATTTTTATAATTTCTTTAACTATGCACTGTGAAGTTTGATTTTTTATTTTAGTTTGATAGATTGTAATTAAATTTCTTTAATTATGCACTATATAATTTTTTTAATTATGCACTATGTAATTTGTTTTTTTATTTTAGTTGATTGATTGTAGATAAATTTCTTTAATTATACACTATATAAGTCGATTTTTGTTTTTATTGTATGTATTGATTTAATTTTAAGTTTAACATAAAAAACAATATACATTCTTAATTATTTAAAAATAAAAACTCTGAATCTCCATTCTGTACCGAACTGTTCTATTTGATACAAATATCCGTCGCTAACTGTTTCAAAAATCAGAATGATTTGATATAGAGTTTTTTCTCTTACGGTTCAGTTTTGGGAATTCCATTTTGAGAATTTCTGAAATTCAGTTCAGTTTCGAAAATTTTTAAATTTTTGGATTTTCCAGAATCGTGTTCAACCCAACTTTCTAGGGTACTATCTTCTTCCAATTTCTTTATGTTATCCCTTCGCTTTTATTTTGCTTCCTTTTGTTTCCCTCTTGTCCTTAGAACTAAACCTTTCCTTTTGTCTTTTCCATCTCCATATTTTCCATGTGATCACATAACACCTCTTTGTTGATTTGACCATCCTGAAAAAGGATTATATGAAATAATACTAAAAGCATGGAATTTATGTTTTCTGAACCTTATTCTAGAACTTGTCTCAGACAACAAAAGCGCACAAGAAACAAAATATCTTATCTTGTTGAGAAAGTCATCTCCTTGAAGTCTTTTAGCCCATAGTTAGTCAAAGCAGCCTTGCAAAGTTCATGGTAGGATTAAGCAGGAGATTTAGAGATAACAAATCGTATTGAAAATTCAAACTAAAAATATTCAGAATCAAAAAATATCTGTTGACTATTTGACTTTATCTGAACTGAACCATCCTTTTTTTTTTTTTTTGTATATTTATAGAGATTAGTAGTTATACATACTGAAAATCGTACTGAACCGAAGAATCGAAATTAGCACTGATTTAAATGATTCTTTTATATATATGTGTATATGTATAACAACACATTTAAGGAAATTCAATAATGTATAAGTCAAATTTAATTTTTATTAATTATAAAATTTCATTTTCAAATTGTTTATTTGAAATCTATGTTCTTATTTTTTTTTTCATGTCTATTCCCTTTCTATTTTAACTTGGTGCACTATAATTAAATTTATTTAATTATGCACTATGTAGTTTGATTTTTTTAATTTCTTTAATTATGCACTATGCAGTTTATTTTTTATTTTAGCTTGGTGGATTGTAATTAAATTTCTTTATTTTTGCACTATGTAATTTGATTTTTGTAATTTTTTAATTATAAACTATGTAGTTTGATTTTTATTTTTAGCGTGGTGGATTGTAAATAAATTTCTTTGATTATGCACTTGATTTTTATTTTTGTTTATGTATTGATTTAATATAAGCCTAAACTAAAAAAAATATATTTTTAATTATTTAAAAATAGAAAATCTCTAAATCTACGTTCCATCTCGTTTCGTATCGAACTCTTCCATTAAACCTGAATCTTCATCCCGAACCATCCTGAAAATTGGGATGGTTTGGTATGTAGATTAATTTTTCTCTTATGGCTTGGTTCCAGATATTCCATTTTGGACATCTTTGAAGTTCAATTCAGTTTCAAAGATTTTCAAATATCTGGATTCCTCCAAATTGAGCTAAGCCCTAATTTATGGAGATTGAATTGTGATTTTGATGTCCAAGATATGAAATGCAATAGATTTAATTTCTCTTTCAAACATGAGGTAGATAAAAATTGGTGCTTGATAAGATAAGATATAATTGACTAGGTTTTCTGTATTGGGTCTTGAATATCTGAGCCGACAAAGAGAGAATTATGGCCAGGAGGGGCCTATCCTTGTGCTTGACAAATGGCCTCCAACGCTCAAGTCAGTTGAGATCTTCACCAGTGACCGGAAAAAAAAAAATTCTCTTCTTTGGTCAGAGAGTTTTTTAGTGAGAGAATCCAGAGTTCAAGCTACCTTAATTATTGTTGATCATTCTCTTTTGTATAGTTCATGCATGAGACAGGAGTTTGATACCTTTTTGGAGGAGAGAGAATGTCTCTTGACACAATATACTTTTGATTGGTGTGGTTGGTATAGCGGTAGTAGGGATATGAGCTGATGTTTTGTCCATTGGGATGTGTTTGGTAAGTGATGGTGTCAAGATCTGAAGGTGCTCTGCTTGATCAAAGACCTTTCTGACACTTCATGGTGATGTCTATACTATGAGTTCCTAGCAACACAAAGTAGATTGCAGGAGAAGTTACTTGTGATTAAAGTAAAGTGAGGCTTCGAGGAGGTAAGGGGAGGCTTTGCTTGTCTTAGGCTTGGAGGCTTGTGTTTTCTGGACCTATTCTTCTTGGACCTTCATTTTGGGTTTTTAGTTTTAGTGCAAATGTCTTGGTTATGTAGTCGGGAAAGGCTTTCGATGTCTTGAGGTTTATTAGACTTTTGAGTCATTTTCGTCTCTCATTAATAATATGTGTTAAAAGAAAGCCCGTGGTCAGTTCACAATTATTTGGTGGTATTGAAAGATTGGCCACTGGCCAACATCTTAATGAAATAGAATTTTCTTCTAGTCCCTTTTGGATCCAAATTCATGGCTTTGCTCTATAGTAACGAGAATACCAAGAGAATTGGGAATTTATTTCATAGGCTTTTAGAAATAGATCTCATTAATGACCATCATAGTAGGCTGGTCCTAGGCCTAGACAATTAAGGCATGTGCCTAGAGTCTCATGAAATAAAAGAGGCTGTAAATTTTAAAGGTATTTATTATTTTATGGATCTATGTTATTTTAGTCCAATTATGATTGTTTCTTTTCAAATGAGCCTCATGAAATAAAAGAGGCCTATAAATTTTAAAGGTATTTATTATTTTATGGATCTATGTTATTTTAGTCCAATTATAATTGTTTCTTTTCAAATGGGTGTGTGTGTATGTGTGTGTGTGTGTATAATCCAAAAGACCAATAAAGAAAAAAATTCTTAAATATGGTCCATATTCATATATTCTTATTAGAATTGCCAACAAATCATATAAGAATATATAATCCAAAAGACCAATAAAGAAAAAAATCTTAAATATGGTCCATATTCATATATTCTTATTAGAATTACTAACAAATCATATAAGAATTGTTAAATGTTTAGTCCATCTATTAAATAACGTTGAAAAATTACTATTTTCCAGTCCCATGATGAATGCCCGATGTATTTTTCCTTAAAAAAAGGAACATAATTTTATTTATTTAAATGAACGAAATTAAAAATTTTAGCAAATTTAAGTTTATGATTGATCGCTTAGGACCTCACTTTTACTAAGATCAGCCCTACATCATAGTAGTTGGCAAAGGTATTTGCAGGTAAAGGTGAAATCAACATTTTTTTTTTTTTGCCCTGAAGGTGAAAGTCGACATCAATGTATCTAATTCCACCAAGAACAAGAAGATTGTTTTTAAATAAAAGTTGCATGATATATGCTTTGCTTGCTTTGTGGTTGATTTGGTCATGTCATGAGGTTACATGATTAATTACAACCTGAAAGAGGGAAGGGAAAGAATGAAAAATTCAAAGATATGGTCATTGGTTAAAAGCTCCCCCAGTAATCAAATGAAGCCAAATTCATAGGAAAAGAAAACATATAGGAATTTTTTTTGCTTGACTGAGGCAATTCAGATGATAGAAAGAATGAAGATGAAGCATGTGATGTTAGAAAAACGGGTTACTGTTTTGAGAGTTTTGAATGAAAATTTATTTTAACAACTTACAATTCTTTACTTATTTTGAATTAAATGTATTGTAACAGTCAATTTTATTGATTATGTAATTAATAAATTTTATTGCTCTTTATTGTCTTCAGATAATTAATTAATACTTGGTGTTCATATAATTTTGTTGGTGATCGGTATGAGATCAAGTTAAAGGAGGATGGGCTAGATCTTCTTTGATGGGCTTAGATGCACATAACTACAAAGAAAAGAAAAATTGTCAAAGGAGAGCCAGGACCTTCGCCTGGCAAAGACTCTCCGACGATCAAGTCAGTATAGAGAAGATATTGATTCTCAAGAGGTTCTCTCCTCTTGAGTTTCAGAGTATTTTTTAGTAAGAGAAAGGAGGTGAGAGAGTGTAGAATTCTATCTACCTGGATTTGAGTTCTTCTTCTTCTTTTGTATGGTTCCGCATGAGGTAAGACTGACACCTTTCCCTCCAAGAGGATGTCATCTGTCACTCAGTCATATTTTCTGGAGAGGTGAGGTGTAATGATGGAGGAAGCATGTCCCTTGTCCTACTCTCAGAGGTGTTTGGTGAGGGACAAGTTAGGATAGGGTTGGGATGGCCTAAGGATACGTCTTTGTGTCAGTTGATATGACACATTAGCAGTAAGCTTCAATCTTGGCTTGTTTAGCAAGTTGCTTGATGATGAAGTAACACGAGTCCATTTAGAGAGCCTTTGGGTTGGGGATAACTGAGGATTCAGCCTATGCGCTTTGCTCGTCCTCCCATCCTCTTGGGGGACGCAAGGTGATAATGGGCCTTGACCTAAGGGAGCCCAAATACTTTTTAAGAGTCATTTTTATCCCTCATCAGGGCCCCCTTGTTTTACTAAGATGAAGGTGAAGGGTTGAATCTTAGTAAAATAGTTTTTCATCTTTGTGACTTCGTTCTAAAGTCTTCAGATTGAAAGCGGTCATCTTTATAATGAGCAGCGAAGGGGTCCCTTCATTCTTTTGGCTTCGACAAGTAGCTTTTAAGGGTAGCTCATACTTCGTAAATTTAGGAGGCTTCATATCGTTTGAATGGGTAATTGGTCTCTCCAAAGAATAGCCTTCGTCCAAGCGAAGGGATTCGGTCCATTGAGATAATCTTTCATCTGGGCAATCTTTGTAGGATAGGTCACAAAGTCATTTAATGTATAAATGGCTGACAAGAACATGCATTGAATGCGAAAACATGCATTAAATATGTGTCTCCTCATTCTCCCCGTCTCGCCATGTGTCTCAATAGACAGTTAAGTTTTCTATGGATTTTGAATTTTGAACATCCATTTAATGTCCCCAATTATTATGGTGACGGTTATCGAGGAGATTCTTCGTATATATACTCCTTTGGCTTCTCATTTTAGGACTCTTGTTTATTTTCTTCAACCTCTTCCCTTTACAAATTTTCTGCATCTCTGTTTCTTATACTTCTTCCACTTTATTCTTTCATTCCAATGGCACCCAGGAAGGAAAACATTCCCAGAAGGAACTAAGTCAGTGCTTCCCAATATCAAAAGATATTGGAGAAGGAATGGGGAGAGATCGCTTCCTTTGGGAAGACAGCCAAATTCTTGGCCTTTAGCCAAAACTTGGAGGGCAGCAATCAATTTTTGTTTTGTTGCACGGAGGCTCATGAGAGGGTTTATTCCAGTAACCCTAAAGCTGCTTTGCCTAAAGATAATTGCCGTTACATTATCTTCTACCACCAGTTGAAGGCTGGTCTCCTTTTTCGCCCTACAAAATTTAAGGTTGAATGTTTCAACTACTTCGAAGTGAATCCCATGATGCTAACTTTGAATTCCATAAGGGACATGCACCTCTTCAAGGTTTTGAGCTTCGCGTATGGCATTTGTCCCTTAGCTTGCTTGTTCCAATGCTTCTTCAAAATCCAGAGAGCACAGAAGTCACTTGGGGTTGACATGACTTCTACAAGGCCTTGACAAAGTCTCTTCTTTGGGAAGAAGAACAAGGTGAAGGACTAGAGGGGCGAATTTGGGCTGATAGAGGTCACCGATGGTCTTGGTGATAAATCTCTAGGATTTGGTTTCCCTGGCCACTTCCTGCATCCGACTGAGAGCCTAACTAACTGACTCGATAAACTATCCACAGAGGAGAAGGCAAGCTTTAAGACTCTAGTCTACCAGGGCTTTGTCTACAACTCTGAGAGGATGATGGCCTCCTTCTATGCGGAGGATGAGCATGGCCTTCCTACTCCTAGACTCTTATTAAGAGACATAAGAGGTAATTTTTTGATTATTCGTCAGAGTTTAATTGCTGATTGGTTACTAACGTTGTTGTATTTGTTATCTCGATTGCAGTGAAGGCCAAGGATCCTAGGCATTACCAGGATATAATGAAAGAGACAGAAGGGGTTCTCCCAAGACCCTTCAATGAGGAGCTAAGCTTCCCGTCCTCGACCTTCGGATAGGGAGGCTCCAAACACGTACCTCCTCCGATTTCCAGTCTTAGTCGGTGAAGCCTTGCAAAGACAAGCCAATGAAGCATATTCCTGCTGGGTCTAGTTTGACCATTAGATCAGAAGGAGCCCAGGTGAGTGTGGCCAATATGAAGTCGATTTGAATTATTCGGAGATGACTTGTTAAGGCTTCTGATCGCTCTATTCCAGTTGTACAGAGAGGTATCCCTTCACCTCGTGCTATGATGGCTGCCAATAAGCCTACTTCCCAGAAGGGGAATCTTGATCTCTGGGTTTATTGGAGTTTCTCCTCCTCTACCTCCACCTCCACCTCCACCTCCTCTCGTTGGTGATAAAGGAAAAGGAAAACTTCCACCTCCTCTGCCGAAGCTGAAAGTGAAAGGGCCTCTAGTGCCTAATATCCTTGATGCTATTGCTCATTCTTCTCAAGGAGCGGAGCGATTGGCAAACCTGCAGGAGGCTTTGACAGAAGTTCTTGATGGCAAATTTGAGGTGCATCTGAAAAGTTGGTGGATCACTTTAATGCCCTAGAGATCAAAGTAGGGGCAGGTAATTTTTGCCTTCCTTCTCTCCCATCGCCTTCGTCTCATAAGGATCCTCGGGTCATCAAGGGGAGATGTTTGAGATGGACCAAGGAGGTTGTGCCTAGGAGACCTCCTAGTGCTGAGGAGGTGGAGGCCTGGGAGAAGTTTGTTGAGGAGCAAAGGATCTCGTGTCCTAATCTGGCAGTCCTCAAGAAGCTTTATCCCTCCCCTATTAAGAAAGTGGTCGAAGGAAAGACCTTCATCTTCAGAGGCAACTTCCTGCCTTATTCATTACTTCCTTATGTGCCTTTGTTTATTATTATTACTTTTTTTGAGTTTGTGAATGTTTTTGTTTTTCTTCTACAGTTTCGGTGGGCGAAGCGGACGCCATTATTCAGGAGCTTTCTTTTGAGGCTCCTTTGGTAGTTAGTGTGGGCTTCGGCCGAATGTCCGGCGAAGGCTGCTATTACTATGGCTAACGAAACATTTTCTTTAGCTGCTGCTTCATCTGAGGATATGCCAGGGTCTGTTATTGCTGTTGAAGATGTTTCTCCCCTTTGTCCTCCTAAGAAAAAACTGATAGTGGGGGATTTCGTATGCAAGAAGAGGCCTATGGCTGTAACTTCAACTGCTGCTACTATGCTAGAAGTCTGCTATGCTTTAGGGACCCCTTCACATGGGGTAAGGCAGAAGTGTCAGCCCCTTTGCAAGGGACAATAGTGGAGGCCTCTCCACCCAATAAGAGGCAACAAGTTGAAGAGCCTGCTGAGGTTGTAGCAATTGACACCCTTCTGCTTGGAGGAGTCGATGTATCGGTCGATCCTCCTTTCTTATTTGCTCTTTTTGCTACTGCATTGGCCCTTTTGCCGTTTTTGCGTTTGGCTTCTACACCTTTCTTTGGGTCAGTGGAGGATACTCTTGCTAGGCAGGAGGCTTTGCTGGAGAAGGTACACTCATTCAGGTTCTGGCTATAACTGTTGGTTGTGTTTTTTAACTATTGCCGTTTGTTTGTTGTAGGCGGTTCTTGATTCTAAAATTTTGAGGACCAATTTCGGTCTCCTAAGGGATTACTACTAGGATGCCTGGCGAGCCGCAAAGGAGAGGCTAGAGTTATGTTCTAAGTTGGAGGGGCAGCTACTTTCTATGAAGGCGAAGGGCGAGGAAGTTGTGAAGCAGGCGAAGACTTATGAAGAAGCTCGCTCTAAGGCTGAAAGGGAGGTTAGTGCCTTAACTGAGACAATGGAAATTAAGGACAAGGCCATTGCTGATCTCAGCACACAGCTAGACAAGTTGAAAAAAGCTAACGAGGAGCTTGCTAAAGAGGCTGAGGAGGTTCCTGCTCTTTGAGACAATTTAAAGAAGACTCAGTAGGAACTTCGAGTCTTGGAGTTTGGATATACGCAAGCCTCTAATCGGGCTAAGCTGCACTTGAGAAGGCTAACAAGGCTAAAGAAAGTTGACAAAGGGCTGTGAGGGATTTCATGCAATCTAAGAGCTTTGACGATAACATCACCTACCACACTTATAAAGTAGCAGCCGAATACTACAACAATGTGCTTCGTGATGCAGCAGAGCATTTTCCTGGCATGCTGCAAGTGGTAGCTGAGTTAGATGCTGCTGAAGAACCTCCGGCTCCTAATCTCTCAGAGTTCCAAGATCCCGTCCCAGAGGGGGATGAAGGTCTTCCAAGATCTGAAGACTTCCTTGCTTGGGATAAAGATATTCCAGTTTCATCTCCCATCCCTAAAACATTTAGCGAAGGCGAAGGGGATGCAGACAAAGGACTTCCAATTAAGACAAATCTCCCATAAGCTGAACCCCTTTCTATTATTCAGCCAAGCTTTACAAGTGGCTAGTCTCTGCCATCAACTATAGCAGCGGTTCCTCCAAGCGATCCTCCGCTTTGATATTTTTCTCCTTTCTTTTTCTTTTTGTATTTATTCATTCTTTTTGTATACAAATTTTAACATGTAATACATTTACTTTGGAATAAAATGATACAATCTTTGTGTTTCCACTGTATGCATATGTGTCTTTGCAAACCTTATTCTTCATGCCTTAACTGTTTTTTCAAGGATCCAATACATATTGAAATCTGATGACTGCGCATTGTGAGGATTATGAGGGTGACTTTTCCACCTTTTCCCTATTAGGGAGAACTTTTACTTAAGAGTAAAGTGCCTTAGCTAAGCCGACTTTCTAGTCAAAGTCTGAGAATGTTCCTCCTCTTCCTCCTTTAGGCTTACATAGCTTCAAGCCTAGACTTATCAGGGCTTTGGGGCTTTCCTTTAGGAAAGTTCTTCTCACTCTTGGTGAGGCTTCGTGCCTAGATTCACAAAGTTCTTCTCACTCTTGGTGAGGCTTCGTGCCTAGATTCACTAGGACTTAGGCTTTCCCTTAGGAGAGTTCTTCTCACTCTTGGTGAGGCTTCATGCCTAAATTCACTAGGGCTTATGCTTTCCCTTAGGAAAGTTCTTCTCACTCTTGGTGAGGCTTCATGCCTAAATTCACTAGGGCTTAAGCTTTCCCTTAGGAAAGTTCTTCTCACTCTTGGTGAGGCTTCATGCCTAAATTCACTAGGGTTTAGGCTTTCCCTTAGGAAAGTTCTTCTCACTCTTAGTGAGGCTTCATGCCTAAATTCACTAGGGTTTAGGCTTTCCCTTAGGAAAGTTTTTCTCACTCTTTTGATGCAAGTGGAGATAATTTGAGACAATTTGTACATCTTGTTATTGCTGTTATTGATAATACATCTTGAGATGTTGAATGTTCCAGGTGTGTGGAATTTCAACACCTTCTAAGGTTACAAGTTTGTAAGTGCTAAGACTTATGACCTTCTCTATTTGGAAAGGTCCTTCCCATATGGGTGCGAGCTTGCCCATGCCTTCGCGCTTTCTAGTAGCCCCTAAGAATCTCATCACTAGATCTCCTTCGTCGAATACTCTGTGCTTGACTTTCTTGTTGAAATGATTAGCAGCCTGCTACTTGTAATTAGTTATTCAAATGCTGGCTAATTCTTTGAGTTCTTCTAGGAGATCCAAATCGATCCTTCTTGTCTGGTCATTGTGTTCATCTCTATAGTAATTGATTCTTCTGTTGGGAAGGCCTATATCTACAGGGATTATCACCTCTGTGCCATAGGTCAAGCTAAAAGGAGTTTCTCCTGTGGGTTGTCTGGGAGCAGTCCTGTATGCCCACAGTACATGATGTAGTTCGTCTGCCTAACTTCGACCATACCCATCTAGCTTTTGCTTAATGCCTTGCAAGATAGTCTGATTCATTACTTTCGTCTGACCATTTGTTTGGGGATGGGCTACGGATGAGAAATATTGTTTGATCTGGAGCCCTGAACAAAAGGATCTGACTTTAGTATTATCGAATTGTTTGCCATTATCACTGATAAGTTGGTATGGGATGCCGAATCTACACACAATGTTCCTATATAAGAAGTTGATTACTTTTTCGGCAGTGATAGTGGCTAAGGCTTTAGCTTTTACCCATTTGGTAAAGTATTCAACTGTCACTAGCAGAAACTTTCTCTATCCTGACGCTGCTGGGAAGGGTCTTACTATGTCCATCCCCCATTTGGCGAAAGGCCAAGCACTAGAAATAGGGGTTTATTCTGTTGCTGGGACATGTTTTCCACTGTCAAACTTTTGGCATGAGGGGCATCTCTTGACAAACACTATAGCTTCATCTTTCATCTTTAGCCAGTAGTACCCTTGTTTGATTGCTTTTGCAGCCAAAGCCTTTCCACCAATATGCATTCCGCATGATCCTTTGTGTATTTCTCAAAGGACATATTCGACTTCACTTGGTTTCAAGCACCTTAGCCATGGCAAAGAGTATGCTCTTTTATATAAAATTCTGTTATGTAAGGAGAAGTGAGCACTCATTCGCTTAATCTTCTTTACTTCCTTATCGTCTTCGAGTAATTCTCCCTTTTCTAGATAAAGTTTGATGGGATCTACCCAACATGGTTCTTCTTCAACTTCTATGATCTCTTCCCCCTTTGCAATACTAGAGGAGGTCAAGGTGCCTAGGTAAATCCTTTTAGGAAGTTTGACTGGGTGAGAGGCGGCTAGCTTACTGAGGCTATCTGCTCTACAATTTTTTTCTCTAGGGATTTTCTGAAAGAATAGCTTGACCCCTCTATCCTTCATTCTTTGTATATTCTCTTTCATCCTCTGCAGGTACTTGGTCATATTTGGTTATTTAGCTTTGAATTCCCCTTTTATTTGTTCAATTACTAGTTGGGAATCGCTGTGTACTATGAGGTGGTCTAGGCGAAGGCAATCAACAAAGAGTAATCCTTGGATTACGGCTTTGTACTCTACAGTATTGTTGGTAGCTTTGAAATCTAATCCCAAAGCATATTCCAGTGAGAATCCTTGAGCATTTCTGAGTATGATGCCTATACCATTTCCTTCCTTACTACTGGTACCATCTACAAAGAGTTCCAATTGAAGATCCAGGAGTATTGCTGACAAGTCCTTTTCTAGACTTTGGTCCCCTTTCGCATCCTTAGGGCTGAAAGAGCACTCGAAGATGAAATCTGCCAATACTTGGGCTTTAATTGCTGACCTCGCTCTGTATTGTAAACTGTGCTGCCCTAACTCCATAGACCAACATAGCATTCTTCCCGAAGTTTCCGGCTTATGAAGTACCCTTTATAGTGGTTGATCAGTAACCACTACTCCTTGATATGCTTGCAAGTACACTTTGTACTTTCAGGAGGAGAGCACCATAGCATAGGCCAATATTTCTATTTGGGAATAATTTAATTCTACTCCTTGCAGGATTTTACTGAAGTAATAGATCGATTTCTAGACCATTCCTTCTTCTCTAATTAACACTGAACTAATCGCTTGGTCAGAAGCAGACAAGTAAATTAATACTTCTTCGCTCGATAAGGGCATGCTCAAAATTTGCTCCGAACTCAGAAAGGCTTTCAACTCTTCAAATGCTGCTTGGCATTCTTCCATCCATTCGAACGTCTGTGACTTTTTTAGCTTCTTGAAGAAAGTGAGGTACTTCTCAGCAGATTTGGACATGAACCTATTCAACGCAGCAACTCGCCCTGTCAACCTCTGGACTTCTTTCACATTCTTTGGGGGTTCCATATCCAAAATAGCTTTCACCTTGTCAGGATTGGGTTCAATTCCCTTCTCACTGACCATGCATCCCAGGAATTTGCCTCCCTGAATGAAAAATGCACATTTTTCTGGGTTAAGCTTCATCCCATACTCCTTTATTAGTGCTAATACTTTTGCTAAGTCACGGATGTGATCTTTGAAGCTTTTGCTTTTCACGATCATATCATCTACATATGCTTCTAGGTTTCTACCCAACTGATCTTTGAAGATTCTGTTGACCAAGCGCTGGTATATAGCTCCAGCATTCTTCAAACCGAAAGGCTTTGACACATAGCAATAAATTCCTTTCTCCGTTATAAAAGAGGTCTTCTCTTCATCTTCTGGGTGTATTTTAATCTGATGATACCCTTGCTTTGCATCCAAGGATAATAAAAATCCATATCCAGCTATTGAGTCTACCAATCTATCGATCATGGGAAATGGGAAAGAGTCTTTTGGGCAGGCTTTGTTCAAGTCTATAAAGTCTACACACATTCGAAAGGTCCTGTTCACCTTTTTGACTAGCACCACATTCGCCAACCATTCCAGATATTGCACCTCCTTAATGAACTTCGCCTTCAAGAGCTTGTCTACTTCCTAGTCAACGATTGCTTATCGCTTAGGGCCGAAACATCTCTTCTTCTGCTTAACGGGTCTGTAGGTAGGATCTACATTTAATTTATGCGTTATTACCTTGGGTCTTACCCCCTCATCTCTGTCGAAGACCACGCAAAGTTGTGCATATGTTCCTTCAGAAATCTATTCACTTTCCAGGGAAGAGTTGATCATTAGAAACTCTTCTGGTTCCTCTCCAACCATTATCCTTTCTAGTTTGCCAACGGGTTTAGTCCTTTTTTCAAGAATGGCAGCTTTGACCATAGCCACTTCTTCAACCATAGCTTTGCACTTCTTTATTTTCTTGTTTCGCTACCTTTCCCTTTGTCCATCTTGAGTGCCATAGACATGGAATGCCCCTCTGTTCAGTTTTGGAACTATCATCCTTAGATGTCTAATGTTCATCAAAGCATCCAGGTTGTATAGCAATGGTCTACCTAGAAGGACATTGTATGCCAAACGTGTCTTAACAACAACAAAAGTGGCCATGGTAGTCACACTTTCGGGAGCTGTACCGATGGTGAAGGGTAATTTTGCCACTCTTATTGATGGGACCTCTATTCCATCCAAGGTGCAAACTGGGAGTCTTACCTCTTCCAAATCCTCTTCCTTGAGACCCATTTTTAGATACACTTCTTCCGTCAACAAATTGACTGAACTTCCTCCATCTACTAAGATTCTTTTGACAACATAATTGGCTATGATTGCTTGAACCACCAATGAGTTTATGTAGGAGGTGTGAAGGACACTTCCATTTGGTCTCTCCGATCGACTTCTTACCCCTTCGTAATAAATGTACTCAGGCCTTTCTCTTTGTCCGGCTAAGGCCTTCATATCATTTCTACTTTCACGAACTTTGTCTAGACCTCCTATAATGCAATGTATGGTCCTTGCCAAACCATCATTAATCCTCTCTGGGTATTTTCCTCTATCTTCATTGGGGCCGGCCTTGTTGGGCTCTTCTCTCTTTATAAATTTTCCCAAATAGCCTTGCTTAATCAATCTCTCAATTTCTTCCATCAATTGCCTGCAGTCATTAGTATTATGACCATGAGTTTTGTGAAAGAGGTAATACTTACTTTGATCCCTCTTTTAAGGGGATGCTGCCATGGGTTTGGGATGAGCCCATATATTTTGATCCTTGAAGGTTGCGAAGACTTCAGCTGGACTAGCGTTGAGAGGAGTGAATTTACTTGGATCAAAGCTGGATCGTGATTGATTATCTCTTCCTCTCCCTCTCTGTGAACCCTCAAAAATGCACCTCCAGTAGACCGTCTTTCAATTATGAATCCACAGAATCAAGCAAAGCTTGAATCAGAGCTGAAATGGGCCTGAAACAGAGCTAAATAGATTGAGTCGCACGAGTGGCGTTGGGAGGCATGATTTCCATGCCGCCCAGGAGGCGACATGCATCCCGTGCCGCCGGAAGAAAGCCATGCCGTCAGAGCGACATGAAAATCATGCCGTTGGTATGGCAGCATGTCTGGCGTGTTGCCCAGAAGGCCGGCAAGTCTGGCGTGCCACCCGGACGACCGGCACATCTGCCGTGCCGCCGGTGCCGCGCTGACGCCGCCGTCCGTACCGCCGACTTCTCCTCTATCAGCTCTATAAATAAGAGCCTCCTCCAGCCTCATTTGGCACGACTTCCAATGATTTCCAAGAGATTCTAAAGTATTCTAGAGCATTTCAAAGCAATCGGAGCAATTTCGAAACATACTTTCGTTCTTATACTCATATATTTGCCATTTCTAGATCCAGATTCCAAGCTTCCTTTGAATTCAAGGTGGAGTTGAGATCCGGAGCCAAACTAGTTCCATTCGTTCGAAAGCCGAGAAAAGCAAAGGTATAATCCCTTTCCCATTTTAAAATTCTAAATTCAGATCTAGAATTATATTTAGGTCTAAAACTGAAAAGATCTAAATAACTTATTAATTTAAGGATCAGAATTAAGTTAATAAGCAAACCAACACATTTTTAAAACCCCTCCTTCGCAAGAAGGGAGAATTGCATGGGGTTTGATTCCTATTCGATAGGATACGCAGGCTGCCATTCTGAAGGGCATCAACTCCAAATTCTTTTTATCAATATTTAGTCCTTTTTTTTACTTTAGTTAATCCCTTGTTTATGATTTCTATTTTAGTTTATTTTGGGGAATGTGTGCTTTTCCTAGTACCTATAAGGGTTAGAGGAAAGATCCCTTTATTTCATTTATTTTGGTATTGTAATAATTAAGTAGGATTTATTTTGCCTATTTATTTATTATTGTCATTCCATCACATCATATATATATATATATGTTCATTCATTATATTTTTGTTCATGCATACACAAAAATTCATTTTTCAAGAGTTATTTTGCATTTCAAGCCAAGCAAAAAAAAAAATAACATTTTCTTAAATTGTGTAATTACCAAAACTTGATCCCCGAGCCCTCCTTGGTCACTCGTGGATTGGTGCACTTTTCCATTGGGATAAATCAAATTATTTTGGAGTCAATCATGTTGGATTTTCTTTAATTTTCCCAATTAAAATAAATAAATTAAAGTGGCGACTCACTTTTCAACTTTCAAAATACAAAAATCAATTTTCTGAACTCACAGCGAGTTCCAATCGTGGAGTTTCTCCCGAAGAGCATTTCGATCCCTTGGCGGATCGGACCGGTGCTCGGGGGAGGCCTCACAGTTGGCGACTCCACGGGGGACATAAAATCTTTTTCAAATAAAAGATAAAGCAGATTACTTTTGGTATGATACCAAGTTTGGCGTTAAAAGCAAAATAACTCTTTCATGCATCATTACATCGGACTCCTTGTCCACAAAACCCTAGTTTCCTAAGAAAACAAAGGATAGAAAGTAACATCGAGTGGGCAACCTTCCTTAGGTCTGCTTGCCGATAGTGAAATCATCCAGCCCACGACGTATCCTCTAATCCTTTTAGAGGTGTAACGAGTATGCACGTACCATTCGACCCACGCGAGGCTCCTTGTCTCACATGTGGCTAGGTATATCGCATCTCTAATGTGATGGGTTCCCTTCAAAACCACCCCAATCCTTTCATGTAATGACTTATAGAACCATTCCTTTAGGATTGTATGTACCATAATACTGAAACTTGGTATGTCATTATCATGAAACCCTTTTTTCCATTCATGCATACATGCATGTATGCATGAAACCTTACAAAGTTGGAGAGTCTTAATTCCACTCAAACATTGCTAGTCCCAAAAAAACCCATGTCAACCCATGGTCCCAAATATAATCCATGATATTCATTCCATACCAAAGCTAGAAACTGACCCAGCTTTATTTTCTTTATCCTAAAGGTTGAAAAGATGTCTGTTGCTGGAGAAGAGACCACTACTACCAGGGCTGATGAGATCTTTGATGAGTTGTTTTCCAAACTTTCTGAGCATCAAGAAACCATCATGAAAAGGCAGGAAGCCCTTTTCCAAGACATGCTGAGGGCCCAAAGAAGGGCAATCATGGAGGATGTCCGAACCATGCTGGAATAGACCTCCCTGGCCCAAAACCCCATTGAGCCAAAATCATTCAAGATTGACCCAAAGCCCACCTATTATCCTGTCTATGGATCCACTTCCAGAGTTGAATCCAAAGATAAAGAAATGGCAAACACTTATGCCATCCCACCACTACCAATCCCATCACCCGAGTTCCTCAAGAATAACTCACCAAACATCACTTCTACCTCCACCTCCCAACCCGCAGATCCTTTCCAAAGGAAGGAGGTTGACCCTAAGATAAAAGCCTGCATGGACAAGATGGAGCGCATGGAAAAGATGCTGTTAGGGATGAAGAAGAAGGAGGATTTGATTGATACAGAATCCTTAAGCTTGTTCCCTGATGCAAGGGTTCCTCCCAGATTCAGGATGCCTGAATTTGATAAATTTGATGGGACTACCTGCCCCAAGACCCACCTCAAAGTCTATGTGGGAGCTATGCAGCCACTGGGTGTGGATAATCAACTTCTAGCCCAATTATTCCAACAATCACTGACCGGACCAGCTGTGAAGTGGTTTGTGGATTTGGATGTCACCAAGAAGTGGACCTGGGAAGACATCTGCAATATTTTTGTTTCACAGTATCATTACAACATCGAGGTTGATGTAACCAAAAGAGACCTCGAGACCACCAAGCAGAATGCTAAGGAATCCCTCTCCTTGTTCCTTACGAGGTGGAGGAAGAAGGCTTCTCAAATGGTAAACCAACCTCCTAAAAATGAGCAAATTGACATCATTGTCAAGAACCTATTGCCAGTTTACCAGGAAAGGCTACAGACTCAGTACCTGCCTTCCTTTAAAGCCCTAATTGCCACTGCTTCAAAAATCAAAGATTTGATACAAAGTGGTCATATCAGAGAAGACACTCCATCAGGGTCAAGATATAAGAAGCCCGCTCATCAGGGTAATGTTACTTCCTCAACAAATCAGAAAGGTGGGGAAGTTAATACTATGACAATCAAGAAGCCTATCTGCATTGAAAGGAGGCAGTTTTCTGATCTTGGGGGTGTACCCATGAGTATCATCTTGAAGAAGCTACTTGAGGGAAATATGGTAAAACTTCTAGAGCCAAAACTAGTCCCCAATCCACTTCCTAAAAACTATAACTCACATGAGAGGTGTGATTACCATCAGGGACCTGGGCATAAAACAGATGCGTGCAAGGCCCTTAGACACAGAATTCAGGACCTCATTGACTCCAATGACCTGATTCCCCCAAAAGCCAGACCAAACATCAACACCAACCCCTTGCCTAACCACACAGTAAATGCCATAAATGATCATGAGGGAGTTGACCCTATCTCCCTGATAGAGCCAAATCCCAGCTATTGCTGTGTCCTAGACCTCTCTAACTTAGTTGAGGAGATCGATGCCATCACCAAAAGTGGCAGAGTTATCCAGAACCAACCAACCCCAAACACACAACCTACCCAACCCGTTTCTGTACCAACCGATAAATTAAAAGGGATTCTTGAACTAGACGAAGATCCCATTCTTAAACAACTCAAGAAGACACAAGCCAACATTTCAATTTGGAGTTTGATCCAATCTTCATACCCTCACCGCCAAGCTCTTTGCAAGGCGCTGAATCAATGCCAAACTCCAATTGACATCACACCGGAAAACCTTGTGGCTTCTATTACCTCTGCTGCAAAAGGGGTATCTATTACTTTTGGAGAAACTGACATTCCAGAAGGAGATCCTAACCATAACAATGCCCTATACATCACAGTGGTTATACGGGGAAAGACTGTGCCTATGGTTCTCATTGACAATGGTTCAGCTCTTAACGTGTGTCCTCTGAAAGTGGCAAGCTGCTTAGGATTGGAGGTTACTGATTTTACCCCTTCAGATCAGATTGTAAGGGCATATGATAACACTAAGAGGGAGGTCCTTGGAGTAGCCATAATTGATGTAACCATTGGGCCAACATCTTTCACCATACCATTCCAAGTGATCGATGTACCTTCTTGCTTCAACTTATTACTGGGGAGGCCCTGGATCAACCAAGCAAAGGCTATCCCTTCTTCCTTACACCAGAAGGTCAAGTTCCCTTTCAAAAATGGGATTGTGACTGTAAAAGGGGACATGCATGGAAGACCAGACATTCCAAGCTCTGTTCCTATTCTTGAAATTCAGCCTGAGCTATCCTCCTATCCACTTTTAGGTTTCTCTTTCATACAATACATTGAGGGTGAAGAGGGTAAAGAATTCATTCCCTTTGATTTTGACCCCTTTGGGAATATTGCTGTTGCTAACATGCTCCGCAAAATGAATTACTTTCCTGGTCTAGGTTTGGAAAGAAGCCAACAAGGCTTGAAGTCCTTCCTAGATTATCCTGTGGCAACACCACCATTTGGGCTAGGGTACAAGCCCACTGATGAGGATATGGAAGAGATGGAGAATCGGGCCAAAGACAGAATAGCTGCCCTTAAAAGAGGTGAGGTTTATGACTGGCCCATGCAGCCTTACTTCAAAACCCTAAACGGCTATTTTATAAAGGAAGGTGACACAGTTCCTTACTGTAACTTTCCTGAGCCTTGGGTTTGCCCTATTACTGGAAAACTGATTCCTGGATTTGAAATTTTCTCTGATGTCAGGGATAAAAGATTATGAACCAATCTACATGCTCAGTTGAGATTGGGAAGAGAACATGGAGGCTAGTCTCTTTGATGAAGTATCCGTGCTCATTGTTGAGAAGGAGAAAACTGACCTTTCCACCTTAATCCAGCCCACCGAGATCGAGCTGCAAAATTGGTCCTTTGAGGAGAGCCCCTTCTATCCATCTGAACCAGAGTCTGAACCAGAATCCATACCTGAGTCAGAGTCCCAGTCTGAGATAGATTCATCTTCTAAATCTGAGTCTATCTCTTCTATTTCTTCTGTTGATGATGTAATTGACCTTAAGGGTCTCACTTTTTCTTTTGATGTAAACTGGGACATATCCCCACTTGAAATTAATAAAAGTC
Organism: Reutealis trisperma; assembly: GCA_947687605.1. NCBI lineage: Eukaryota > Viridiplantae > Streptophyta > Magnoliopsida > Malpighiales > Euphorbiaceae > Reutealis > Reutealis trisperma. The sequence continues at coordinate 126,693 of CANTUT010000652.1, read as the reverse complement.
AAACTCTTTCCTTTTACGACTCTGTGTCTCCATTTTTCTTTGATGTTCCAACTTTTAAATCTGACTTAAATGAGACATCAAATAAAAATGAAATAAATGAAATAAAAGATGACACAATTAAAGAGCCCGTCAATGCTGGCACTCATGACATGCAAAAAATTACATACATTGCATCTGCATGCATAGACAGGGATCACATTGAAAGGATAATCAGAGACTTTCAAGACTATTTTGCATGGCAACCGAAAGACATGACAGGGTTGGATCCAAGCATCGCAGTTCACAAAATCCCAGTTTATCCAAGTGCTAAGCCCGTCAAACAGAAGTTGAGAAGACTTAAGACAGAATGGTCTATTCCAATCAAAGAAGAAATTGCCAAGCTACTGGATCACAATTTCATCGAGCCCATCAACTATCCATCCTGGCTGGCCAACATTGTGCCAGTTCCCAAGAAAGATGGCAAAGTCAGAATGTGTGTGGATTACAGGGATTTGAATAAAGCTTGTCCTAAGGATGATTTTCCCTTACCTCACATTGATTTGTTGGTAGACCGCATGGCAGGTTTTGAATTAGTTTCCTTAACTGATCTGGCTGCGGGGTATAATCAAATCATGGTTCATCCTCCTAACAAAGAGAAGACAGCTTTCATTACCGAATGGGGCACCTATTGCTACCGGGTCATGCCATTTAGGCTTAAAAATGCTGGAGCAACCTACCAGAGGATGGCAACTACGATTTTCCATGACATGATGCATAAAGAAATTGAGGTTTATGTGGATGACATGGTAATCAAAGGCACCACTGTTGAAAGCCATTCAGAGGCATTAAGGCGATTCTTCCTTAGACTTCGCTAATACAATCTCAAACTCAATCCTACCAAATGTGTCTTTGGAGCCTCATCTGAAGTTTTCCTGGGCCACATGGTCAGCAAGAAGGGTATAGAAGTGGACCCTGCTAAGTCGAAGGCAATTCTGGAAATGCCACCTCCAAAAATAGAAAAGGAGATCAGAGGTTTCCTTGGACGACTGCAATACATCAGTCGATTCATCAATCAGTTGGCTGATGTATGTGGTCCCATCTTCAAACTACTCAGAAAAGGAGCCTCCAAGCAATGGAATGATGACTGCCAAAGAGCCTTTGACCATATCAAACAGTATTTACTAAACCCACCAGTGTTACAGCCGCCAAGGTTTGGAAAGCCCTTGTTGCTTTATCTATCAGTAACTGATGAAGCAATGGGGGCAATGCTTGCCCAAAATGCTCCAGACTCTAGCAAGGAGAATGCAATCTATTACCTGAGCAAGAGGATGCTATCTCATGAGCTCAAGTACAGTTTTACAAAAAAGCTGTGCCTTGCTTTGGTATGGGTTTGCCACAAGCTGTAACACTACCTTTGCTCCTTTACAACTCATGTTCTTGCTGACAAGAGCCCTTTGAAATTCCTTATGGAGAAGCCGGTTCTTGACAGTAAGATGGCAAGGTGGATGGCTGTGTTAGCTGCATATGATCTGAAATATGTGCAGCGAAAAGCAGTAAAAGGTAGCATAGTGGCTGATCAGTTAGCTGCAGCTCCAGTAGATGATCATTGGGTTGAACCTGAATTTCCCGATGAAGACATCCTGACAATTGACAATGAAGTTTGGAAGCTTTACTTTGATGGGGCATCCAACAACAAAGGATATGGTGCCGGTATTGTATTCATCACACCAAATGGGGAAAACTTACCCATTGCAATCAAGTTGAACTTTAAAGTGACAAATAATGAAGCAGAGTATGAGGCATGTATCTGTGGCCTTGAAGCAGCAATAAGGCTCAGGATCAAATGCCTCGAGATTTATGGGGATTCGAATCTGATAGTCTCCCAAGCCTTGGGAAAATGGAAGATCAGAGAAGAGCGCTTGGTTCCTTACCATAAGTGTTTAAATGAACTAGCAGCTAGTTTTCATGAACTGTCTTTCCATTATCTACCAAGGACAAAGAACAGATTTGCTGATGCTTTGGCAACACTCACCTCAATGCTTGATATAAGCGACGGCTTCATAATCAGACCAGTTACCATTGAAGTTAAACACGAGTCAGGCTGTGTAGCTCATTGTCTAAATGTACAAGCAGCTGATAGCAAGCCATGGTTTTGGGATATTTTCAACTACATCAAGAATGGGCTCTATCCTGAAGGAGCCTCTAAGACAGAAAAGAGGACTTTAAGACAATTGTCCAAGAGTTTCATTCCAAACGGGGAAGTACTCTACAAGTGGACATGGGATAACATCCATCTGAGATGTGTCACTGAATCAGAAGCCCAACAAATCATGGAACAGATGCATGGTGGCAATGAAGGTCCACACATGAACGGAATTGCTCTAACTCGCAAGATTATGAATCAGGGTTATTTCTGGCTTACCATGAATCAAGATTGCGTGAGGTATGTTCAGAGGTGCCATAAGTGCCAGATCTATGCAAAACTTTAGAAGAAACCTCCTGTACCTTTATCTCCTATCACCACGCCTTGGCCATTTGCAACTTGGGGCCTTGACGTCATCAGCAAAATAAGCCCGAAATCTTCCGGCAAACACGAGTTCATTCTGGTGGCCATTGACTATTTCTCTAAATGGGTTGAGGCTGCACCTTACCAGGTTTTGGACTCCAAATGAGTAGCCCAATTTATCCGTACCAACATCCTTTGTAGGTACGGAGTCCCTTTTGAGATCATTACTGATAATGGATCTCACTTTCAAAAGGAGGTTGCTCTGCTATTAAAGAAGGAGAAAATTCAACACCACAAGTCTTCTCCATACAGACCTCAGACAAACGGCGCAGTTGAAGCCGCAAACAAGACTCTGAAGAGTATACTGCAAAAGATGGCTGACAACCGTAAGGATTGGCACCTGCATTTGCCATATGCCTTATAGGGATACAGAACAACAGTACGTACTCCAACTAGTGCTACACCTTACTCTTTAGTGTATGGGATGGAGGCCGTCCTACCAATCGAGGTAGAAATCAGGTCAGCTCGCATTTTGAGGGAGAGCCAGTTGGACGAAGTGGAATGGGAAAAAGGTTACCATAACCAACTTCTAGCCATCGATGAAAAGAGAATGGATGCCTTATATCAGATGTAAGGTTATCAACAGAAACTGGCTCGACATTTTGATAAGAGAGTCAGAGACAGAGGATTGCAAGAGGGTCACCTTGTTTTGAAAGAAATAAGGGCACCTGTTCATGATACAAGGGGAAAATTCAGACCAAACTGGAGTGGTCCCTTTCTAATCAAAAAGATTTTATCCGGAGGAGCGGCAATCCTGACAGACTTGGATGGCATAGAATTTGCTAGTCCGTACAACCTGGATCAACTCAAGAGATACTTTGCATAAAGCATCCTTGTAACTCATGCATAGCATTTGCAAATCATGATCAGCAATCATTTCCTCAAAGTCAGAACTACGTGGACCTGATTCTCCATAAAGAGGAAAAAAAAAAGAAATAAAAATCATAAGTCTTTGTAAGGAGATACGTAGGCAGCCCATGCGGGTTCTGTCCAATTCATCAATAAAACTCTTCATTTTTCACAATCATTCAGATCTTAATTGTGTCATTGAGAAAAATGAAACGAAAAGCTCGCTAAGTTGAAAACTCGAATGGGCGGCTTAGGCAAAAATTAGAGCAACAAAAGAGATAAAAAATGAAATAATGATGTCTTATTTTATCTCATTTAAACTTTGGAACATTTAAAAGAAAATACAGATATGGTCAAAAATTTGTCCCAAGCTAAAACAATAATCATGTTTCTTCTTCTATCTCCTCAAGAATAGCAGCTCTTTTAGCCTTCTCTGATTTCTAAGAGCTGGCTATCCACCAATCAATATACTGTGTGGATTTACCGCCTTGGTCAGCAGGGCAAACAGCATGAAAACCTCTTACCCATCCATTTCTTACAGCTCGGGCAACAGTCTCGGTAATCAGAACAGACTCAAACAAAGCGCCATCTGGGGGCACGCCCTGACTGTGTCCCATTTGGTGCATAACCCTAGTAGCCTAGTAAAAGGTCACCATCCTCAATCCCAGCAAATAGTCCATTTTGTAGCCAAAACTTGTGGTCATGAATCTTCTGATTTTATACCATTCACACCTCCAAAGCAGGTCGTCAGAGTCCAGCTCCATCAACCACTTTGTCCATTCTTTCTCGGAATCCCACTTTATCACAATGGTCCGAGTTCTATACCATGAAGCAGAATAGTCCTTCTTCGTGGGAGGTCCAACTATCCGGAGATGATCTCTTAGCCAAATCTGAAAAGTGCAGAAGAGATAAGCATAAACACAAAAAGTAGTTGATTTGAAATACAGAAGTCAGAATTCAACTAACTTGAAGGATAATAGGGCTAATTGACCATGGCCCATCAGAAGTACAAGACCTGTCTAAACTCATAATGGTCTCAACCAGCACTATAGCTGCAATAGATCTCCCCTCTTCCATTTGCGGAATCAGCTCAGTAACTCTGGCATCACCCCAACCAGTAGGGCTTACAAAAATGTATCCAGCGGTCAGACAGAAGGATAAAGCCCGCATCCCAAATGAAACCACCTATCATCCTCAAAATCTTTAGGATCATGAAACTCTGCTATCACAGCATTCAGATCTACCCAATCATCCACCATCATGGGACTAGCAGCCTCAGTGCTCAAATTAAGAAGTCCTTTGAAAGAGTTGAAATACCCTACCTTCTCTACAGGAGTAGCCAGCACAGCCTCTGGATCAGATCCAAGCAGTACAGAAAATTTCTCAAATGTAGGACACATCTCTTCCATAAATGCCCCAAACCTGAAGACATGGGCAGTTGGATCCCAAAAGCGCAAACAGGCGCGCAAAAATTTCCAATCCACTTTTATTCCTCTTAGGGTGGGCATAGCGCTTACCCCATACTTTTCTAAATCAATTCTCTCTACTTTTGTGAGGTTCTTGCACCATAAGAACATCGCATGGCTGAAATAAGGCTCCATTGTGAGAAATAAAAATAATTTTTTTTAATAGAGAGCAAAAAAATGATTGAAAGTGACTTTTGAGGCACAAAAATTAAGAAGTACAGACTGACAATGGCCAAAAAAGCTATTTAAATAGGCAGATCTGACCTGTAGTTAATGCTGCTGGTGGCACAGTAAGCGTGTCGCCCTGTACGCGGCGGCACGACAGACGTGCCGCTTGAGGCGGCGACGCCGTAGCCGTGCCGCCCGTACCGGCGGCACGCCTACTGTGCCCCCAAACCATCCCTGCCTCCTTCTGCCTCCTTCCCTCAAAATAAGTTTTTACATGATTTCGGGTTTAAAATCATTTATTTTTCTCAAAATCAAGTAGAAAACGAGAGAAAAGCGTAAGGTGCAGCGCAATGGAATTCTTATTTCAGCCATACATCCGCATTCATATCATGCATCCATATCATTCAAAACATACATAAAATCATAACATGTCATACATTTCCAAAATGTCACATAAGCATAAAAGTGCATACATCCAAAATATCGTGCATACATCCATCATCCATGTATACATGAAAAGGCAAAAAACTGATAAAATAGGTCTCTAGCAACCACGCCTAGGTCTGCGACGTCCTCGCTTGAGTACATCCTGTTCGTTACTATCCTCCATCAAATCTCTCTCATGCAGAAAGGAGGTCAAAGCAAATGCATATCGGCCCAAGAGGTCGTAATGATAGCGGACAAAACTCATGGGAACCTGAGGAAAAAGATATATCAGAATCAGTGCAAGGTGAAACTGTCAAAAGATTAAAAGTTCCAGCTGAGCAAAAGTCATTACCTCTGTCACAGTCTCAGGGATAGTAGGAAAGAAGGCTGGACGTGCATTAGGAAGATGATAACGACGTAATTGGTCATCACCAGAAAAATAATCCAAATAAGCTGGCAAGCAGACAAGACCAGTAGGCAAGGGAGTTGAATCTGTCGGGCCTCCCACTGAAACATCTGGAGCTAGAGCTGGGGCAAAGCCGCTAGCCCCTGAAGGGCTAACCTTAGCAGGATCAGCTGCAAAGCCTGAATGGCCGGCCATAACACCTGAAGGTCCGACCCTAGGACCCATGCTGCCAACCGAAACAGTACCGCCAGCTCGTGAAAAACTCCTAACTCTGGAGGGAGGACCTCAGGAAGACGCTAAACTCGATCTCCTATGAGACAGCTCTCGCAATCTATCCAAGGGAGGTATCCCCCGCATCAAGGATGTCTCACAGAAGTCATCGTAATCCACATTCGACAACAAAAAATCCATATAGGAAGCTCCATTAACCCACTCATCCTCTCCCAGGATAGCCAGCCCAAATCTCATATCTGTCGGAGGGGGCAGTGGCACAACTCTCTCTCCTATAACCTATGCCCTTACCCTCTCTCCCAAATAGAACATCCTCAGGGACTCACAGCGGAGTAAGAGTCGATAAGAAGCCAAGGCCATGCTAGGCCTGATCTAGTCAGGAATCCACTCCAGGAACCTGATAAATGGAGACCATCTCACCTGCAAACAGATTACAATATGCCGTAGTAGAAGATGAAACAGTAAGAGTCATATTAAGATCAACGAAGAAATACCTGGTCTGCGGTCACAGTAGCAAAGAACTGTCTGCACTGATCAAATGGTCTCGTCATGAAGTCAGGTCTGTTGGACATCCTCCAAATGCGTCCGTAAGGAGGATCAATAGCATTGGGCTCTTTCAGTGATGGAGCCAACGTCAGAAAATGCTCATAAACCCAGTACTGCGGGAAACAGAATTTTGTCAGTCACTTAGGCAGAGATCAGCCAACAAAATACCACAGAGTAATACTTACCTCAAGCACAATGGAGGTACCACCATGCCCGCAAAGCGTGCCACGGGAGATGCTGCACAGCTCATGATACATGGCACAAAGGCCAGCACCTCCCCAATCAAACTCCCCAATCTCATCCAGATTCTCAAATGATCATAGGATATTTAGATTTATGCAGTCCTTGTTGTTGTGCAGAAAAGTACAGCTCAGGATAATCAAGGCACAAAGTCTAGCACCCTGATCATCACTATACTGACTAGGAGCCTAACCCATAGTCATCAAAGTCTGATGAAGCCAAGAACGTGGGACATTCAGGCTCCCACGAGGGGGATCAGCCCCAATAAGAGCGGTCATCTCTACAGAAGAGCGCTCGATCCATGAAGAAAAAAACTCGAGAGGACGAGATCTGAAATGCATACCAGTAAGCATGCTCCACTCGAAGGGAGTGACTGTCATCTCACCACAGCCAAAGTGAAATGTGTTTGTAGTATCCCACCAACGCTCCACTAATGCTTTGAGTATAGTGGTATTAACTGGCTGCTTGACATCTAGCTGCAGCCACCCGAGCAGTCCAGATGGCTCAAGACACATACGGACAGCCTCCTGACTAGTCAAGTAAATGCGAACCAGCTCCATGACGCTACGGCCACCCCAGGGCCTTAAATTTGTCCTTTGTAATTTTTTGTAAAATAATAATAATAATAATAATAATAATAATAATAATAATAATAATAATAATAATAATAATAATAATAATAATAATAATAATAATAATAATAATAATAATAATAATAATAATTATATATTATTATCAGAATTTTTATTTGACTGTGCAGGAAAAGGAAAGCATACCTGAATAGTTCCAGTGAAGCTGATGTGCTGCTCTGGCTCCTTTAGCAATATCTCTGAATTTTCAGCACCCGGTGCTGGCTGGTTGAAGATATCCATCAGAAGAAAGTAAAAGAAAGAAAGTAAAATTTGAGAGAAGAGAAGAAGCTAGAGAGAGAGAGAGAGAAAAGAAGAGAGAGAGAGACAAATGAACTTATGAGAAAAGAATGAAGGAAGTTAAGCTTTATATAGGGGAAAAGGTGGGCCCCCATTATAACATCTTTTTTCACTTTTTGATTCGCAGGTCCAATTCACGTGGTTTTGCCATAACAAACTCATTTTAAATCGAAATTCAGTGCCGTCTAAAGCAGTGAATCCGTGGGATTTTTATCCATCTCCCGAAATAGACGGGGTCTCGATCGGAGTTCAGAATCTCCTGAAATTGCAGAAAAGCTGAAAATTCAAAAATAGCTTGAAAATTGGAAAACAGTCCAAACTGAATCAGAATAACAAAAAATCAGACATGAAGCTCTTCCATAAATCCCAATACTGAAAGGGACGTTCAGAATTCTCGAAATGGCATCCTAAGCCTCCGGTTCACACTTATCATATTCAGCCTCTATCCGGCCAAATTAGATAAGAGGGGCAACTGTGAACCCTCAAAATGCACCTCTAGTAGACCGTCTTTCAATTATGAATCCACAGAATCAAGCAGAGCTTGAATCGGAGCTGAAACGGGCCCAAAACGGACAGAAACAGATTGAGCCGCGCGAGTGGCGTTAGGAGGCACGATTTCTGTGCCGCCGGAAGAAAGCCATGCCACCGGAGCGGCATGAAAATCATGCCGTCGGTATGGCGGCATGTCTGGAGTGCCGCCCAGAAGACCGGCACGTCTGGCGTGCCGCCCGGACGGCCAGCGCATCTGCCGTGTTGCCCCTGCCGTTGGCACCGCGCCGACGCCGCCGTCTATACCGCCGACTTCTCCTCTGTCAGCTCTATAAATAGGAGCCTCCTCCAGCCTCATTTGGCACGACTTCCAATAATTTCCAAGAGATTCTAAAGTATTCTAGAGAATTTCAAAGCAATCGGAGCAATTTCGAAACATACTTTCGTTCTTATACTCACATATTTGCCATTTCTAGATCCAGATTCCAAGCTTCCTTTGAATTCAAGGTGGAGTTGAGATCCGGAGCCAAACTAGTTCCATTCGTTCGAAAGCCGAGAAAAGTAAAGGTATAATCCCTTTCCCATTTTAAAATTCTAAATTCAGATCTAGAATTATATTTAGGTCTAAAACTAAAAAGATCTAAATAACTTATTAATTTAAGGATCAGAATTAAGTTAATAAGCAAACTAACACATTTTTAAAACCCCTCCTTCGTAAGAAGGGAGAACTGCGTGGGGTTTGATTCTTATTCGATAGGATACGCAGGCTGCCATTCTGAAGGGCATCAATTCCAAATTCTTTTTATCAATATTTAGTCCTTTTTTTTACTTTAGTTAATCCCTTGTTTATGATTTCTATTTTAGTTTATTTTGCGGAATGTGTGCTTTTCCTAGTACCCATAAGGGCTAGAGGAAAGATCCCTTTATTTCATTTATTTTGGTATTGTAATAATTAAGTAGGATTTATTTTGCCTATTTATTTATTATTGTCATTCCATCACATCATATATATATATATGTTCATTCATTATATTTTTGTTCATGCATACACAAAAATTCATTTTTCAAGAGTTATTTTGCATTTCAAGCCAAGCAAAAGAAAATAACATTTTCTTAAATTGTGTAATTACCAAAACCTGATCCCCGAGCCCTCCTTGGTCACTCGTGGATTGGTGCACTTTTCCATTGGGATAAATCAAATTATTTTGGATTCAATCATGTGGGTTTTCTTTAATTTTCCCAATTAAAATAAATAAATTAAAGTGGCGACTCACTTTTCAACCTTCAAAATACAAAAATCAATTTTTTGAACTCACAGCGAGTTTCAATTGTGGAGTTTCTCCTGAAGAGCATTTCGATCCCTCGGCGGATCGGACCGGTGCTCGGGCGAGGCCTTACACTCTCCTTCGGCCACTAGAAGGCTTCTCTTCTTGCTTTTCTTCCACCTTCTTTTCTCGTTTTGCTTTTGGCTCTTCTTTAGGAGTGATTTCCATTCTTCCTCGCTTCGTCGTTTGATTGAAAGCCAAAGCATCATCCTACTGTATATATTTTTGAGCCAGCGCCATTGCATCCTCTAGGGTGCGAGGAGAGTGGTGACAAAGGGCTTTGAGAAAATCTGTGTGGGAGGTCCCATTTTGCAAGGCTTTCACTGCTTGGGCTTAATCTAAATAAGTAACCTTCAAGGCTTCTCAGTTGAAACGAGACATATATTCCTTAGGGACTCATTTTCTTTCTGCACCACTGTCTCCAAATATTGGGTCTTTCGCTCCACTGGAATACTAGAAGCAAATCAGTGCATAAAAGACTTGGCCAGCTCCATAAAGGAGTTGATGCTTCCTTCTTCTAGGCCATCGAACCATCTAGTTATGGCTCCTTCTAAAGATCCCCTGAATGCTCTACACAGAGCTTCATCATTTATCATTTGAAGTTCAATTGCATGTTTGTAATCCATAATATGGACTCTAGGATTGGTTTCCCTATTGTATTTTCTCAACACAGGCGGCTTGAACTTGCTGGGCATAATATAATCTCTAATGGATCTATCAAAAGGAGAATTCAAAGTAAGTTTCAAGGTTCTGTCCATGGCCTTTCCACCGGAACCTTGGTTCATTTCTTCTAAGAATTTGTTCACAACATCTCTCACTTCTTCTTTCTTCTTTCGACGACTGTTGCCAACATCAGGTGATCTTTGACCCTGCACTCGTGAGGGGTGACTAGCAACAGAACGTTCCCCTATACTCCGCTCTCTTTCCTTCAAGTGCTTCTCGAAGCTTTCCCGTTTTTCGCATTTTCGTTCTTTCTATTCATATCTTCCTTTGTTATAGCTTACGCTCCATTCCATGTCATTTGCGTGAAAATTCTTTTCACGCAAGCACTTACGTTCGTTGTCCGGGAGCGAAGCTTCTGTACTCCCGTCTTCTTCGGTTGAGTTTGCCTCTTCCCCATGTCTCTCTTCTACCCTCGCCTCTGGATTTACTCCCAAGTTCACCAATTGCTCTTCATTGACCTCTACAGGTCCTTGGGACTGCCTTTCATATTCCAAAGTTCGAGCAGCATTCCTTCTGGGAGTGGTTTCAGGGACAGTAATGAGAGTCTGTACTAGGGGGTCTGTTGCTGAGAACCCCTAACGAATGTAGCTATAGTGTTAATAAATTGCAAAGCAGGAGCTAGGTCGGGGTTAGCAGGGTTCAAGGAGGTCTGACTCGACCCTACTGCATTCTGTTGGGAAAGATGGAGTTGGAGTGAGGTATTTAGGTCCATAGGGACTGTCATGGATGGATCAGTAGGTGGAGGAAGAGTGTGTCTGGGATTTGAGGGGATTGAAGATTCAGGATCATCGAGATTTGTCATAATGATAGGTTTTCTTTGCAGATTGAGATGAAACATGGTGTTATTAGAAGATCAGCCAATGTTTTCCACAGATGGCGCCAATTTGATCGGTATGAGATCAAGTTAAAGGAGGATGGGCCGGATCTTCTTTGATGGGCTTAGATGCGAATAACTATAAAGAAAGGAAAAATTATCAAAGGAGAGCCAGGACCTTCGCCTGGCGAAGACCCTCTAACGATCAAGTCAGTATAGAGAAGATATTGATTCTCAAGAGATTCTCTCCTCTTGGGTTTCAGAGTATTTGTTAGTAAGAGAAAGGAGGTGAGAGAGTATAAAATTCTATCTACTTGGATTTGAGTTCTTTTTCCTCTTTTGTATGGTTCCGCATGAGGTAAGACTGACACCTTTTCCTCCGAGAGGATGTCCTCTGTCACTTAGTCATATCGTATGAAGAAGTGAGGTATAATGATGGAGCAAACATGTCCATTGTCTTGCTCTCAGAGGTGTTTGGTGAGAGAGGTGACAGGATAGGGTTGGGATGGCCTAAGGATACGTCTTTGTGTCAGTTGATATGACACGTCAACAATAAGCTTCAATCTTAGCTTATTTAGCAAGTTACTTGATGATAAAGTAACACGAGTCCGTTCAAAGAACTTTTAGGCTAGAGATAATTGAGGATTCGGCCTGTGGGCTTTGCTCGTCCTCCCATTCTCTTGGAGAACGCAAAGTGATAATGAATTTTGACATAAGATAATCCAGATACTTTTTAAAAATTATTTTTATCTCTCATCAATTACTATACTTTTTTAAAATCATTTTTATCTCTCACTCTCATCAATTACTATACTTTTTTAAAATCATTTTTATCTCTCATCAATTGCTATTCTCTTGTGTCTTAAGTTTATTTGGATTTATAAACTCTTTGGGGACATCAAAGTCTTAGCCAAAACCCCTTAACATCATTGTTTTCTTCGCCAATTTTCATTTTGCTTCGCCATTTGTATTACAAGTTCACTGACTATCATATTTCAATGCTTTGATTTACGTGCGTGTGTGTATTATATATATATACATATATATAATTTTGTTTTATTTTGCTTTACTACGTTGGTTTGGCCACCTTTCAATTCATGTCCACTTTATATTTATTGTTATTTTATTGCTTTGATTTATATAAGTTTTTTTTTTTTTAATTAATGAGTTAATAGGAGAGAGAGTGGTAGCTCAGTAAAGGAGGCAAAGTGCATAATCACAAAATTTACTAAGAGAAGCTCGAATCGAGTGCCTCCAGTATGTGCAGCAAGCACATGTCCGCGAGGACAAGGGACTGATGGCGATTTATATAAATATTAATTGCTTAACTTTTGGCTTCGGCATCTTACATCTGTCTTCGCCTATATGATATATATATCATTTATCGCGATTTACTAATATGTGATGCGCAAGGGTCCAAATGCAAGTCTAAAATTATCAATGTAAGAAAAGGGTACAGGTCTTGTCATTGATCTGATGGAATAGAATAACCTGTCAATCTTTCTTATGTCCACTGACTCTTACCTGGTCCAAATTGAAAAATAATGCGAGATAAAGGAAAATATAAAAAAAAAAAAATTATAATTTTTGCTATTACCAACTTATACTTTGACACATTTAAATTCTTAACTAAATTGAGTTTAAATATTTTGAGAAATAGTCTAACAAATGTTAACAAAAACGGATGCTCTACAATAAAGCTGCCTTCTCCTTTTATAGAATTACAGGTAGCGCTCCAAAATAAAAATGCCAAGCTTCCTCGACAATATCGATTCATCTCTATATATATTTTACTCTCTTGAGTCTGAAATACTGTCACCAATTCAACTCGAAGTCTTCTTTCTCTCCCAACTTATAAAATGGCGGGCCAGATCTCAGCTCAGCTCGAGCCATGGTGCGACCTGCAAAACAAGGTTGTTCTGATTACCGGCGCCTCCTCTGGTTTAGGCAAAGAATTATGTCTCGACCTTGCCAAAACCGGCTGCCGGATTGTCGCCGCCGCTCGCCGCATCGATCGTCTGAAGTCTCTCTGCGAAGAAATCAATCAGCTTCCTTCACCGGTGACAGATAATAAGCCGATTACTCACCCCCGAGCTGTTGCTGTAGAGCTTGACGTCAGCGCCGATGGGCCTACTATCGATACATCCGTACAGACGGCTTGGGACGCGTTTGGGAGAATTGATGCTCTGGTTAATAATGCTGGCATTAGAGGTTGTTTTTTTAACATTCCGGTTTGGATTTCCAGGAAATTTTCAGTTCATTTCATTTTTGAAAATTTAAAAACGGTGTCGTTTTTGCTAGGCAGCGTGAAGACTCCACTGGATTTATCTGAGGAGGAGTGGAATGGCGTAATCAGAACGAATTTAACAGGATCATGGTTAGTGTCCAAATCAGTTTGTATACGTATGAGAGATGCGAAACAAGGAGGATCAATTATAAATATTTCTTCAATTGCTGGTCTTAATCGCGGCCACTTACCTGGCGGTGTTGCTTATGCTTCTTCAAAGGCAGCCCTAAACACCTTGACTAAGGTATATTTTCATTTCCTTCAAATATTTTCTTTGAATTTTTTATAATTGTTTTGTATCTCATGATTTAGAAAGGCTCTTCTATATTCAACTTTAATGTCAAACAGCCCCAAGTTCTAAGGTCAAACATAATTTACGCTATTAATTTTCATTAAAATTTTACCAAATAATCATATTTTTCAACTATTAGCCATCAGTACGCATCTGCTATTAATTATCGGTAGCGGCCAGCAACAACTAAACCAGGCATACTGATATATATGAATTTAAAGTACACCTTGTGATTTATTTGAAACTTATCTTTACAAGTCCATATGCGTAAATAAACCTGAATGTATATCTATTTTGGAACTTGGTATTAATTAGGTGTTGGCTCTGGAACTGGGACCGCATAAAATCAGAGTAAACTCGATATCACCTGGACTCTTCAGATCTGAGATCACAGAGGCTCTTATGCAAAAAGACTGGCTAACTAATGTTGCTTTGAGAACTGTCCCTTTAAGAACATTTGGAACCTCAGATCCAGCTCTAACTTCTGTCGTTCGATACTTAATCCATGACTCTTCTGAATATGTGTCTGGCAATTTGTTTGTTGTTGATGCAGGCTCCATTTTACCAGGCGTCCCTATATTCTCTTCCCTGTGAATTTTTATGTATTTAATTTCACAATTGTGTGCTTGTAAATTAAATTAAATTTCTATACAGAAGTTAATCTTCTTGTTATAGAAATGCTTGTTTAAGGTTATTTGGGAACCGTTATAGGCTATCTTTGGGCCGCTTGGCGTTAGTTTTCAATTGTCAACAGTAAAAAAATTTAATAAATTTATCTTTTCTTTAACTGCGATGAATTTATAATTTAAATCTTTCAATATGTTATACTTTTAATTTTACAATAGTATAGTGATAAAAAAAAGTTTGTATATATAGATTTCCTCAAAGAATTTATATATAGATCTATTAAAATGGAAGAATTTATATATAGATCTATTAAAATGGTAAGTAATATCAAAATACACGATTACTATCCAATTATTAGGTATAGAGGGTATTGATTAATAAAATTTATTAATTATTAAACTGTTATTAGAATAGTTAGATTTTTCCCGTTAAAAATAAAATTTTGCGTCTGCATTATACGTACCCTAAAAAAAGATAGCTTCTACAATGCGTTAGGTGCACTGCACTCACGAACTTTACCAAGATTTTTTTTTAATAGTTGAAAGGGAGATATTGGAGTGAAATTTAAATGAAATGGATAGTGGATAAAATCCTAATGGCACTGCATTTACAATCCACAAGGGAAAGGTTAAAGAATTTTATGAAGATTTTTACGTTTTCACAATTTTCACTGCCATATTGGAAACAAAATAAAAATTTATTAAATATCCTTTTTAGCATGCTGGAAACAAAAAGACAGATTTAATTGATTTGTAATTTCTATTCCAGACAGATTTAATTGATTTGTAATTTCTATTTCATATTGTAATCCAATCTGAATTCTTTCTTGGTGTTTGGGATTTGTAGCGTGAACTCAATTTTCTCAAAAAAATATTACCCAACTATTATTTTTACATGTATAGACTGACAAATAAAAATTAATAAAAAAAAGAAAAAAAAATAACACTTTATATTAAAAGAGTAGATAAGAAATAGTCATATATCCTCACGGATAGATCACTCTACTCAATTTGTCTTCCTTCAATTCTAAGTTGAAAAGCAATGCAAAATTTATCCACCTAAGATCAGAAATTTGATAATGATAATCTTTTTCTTTTAAAATTATTAAATCATAAAAATATGGTAAACTAAAGATAAACAAATCAACCCCTCTATTGCTAAGTTGGAGGTGAGTATGTTGACTCAATAAAAATGATCTTGGTAAAGTATATTATTGAGAAGGATATCAAAGTTGATTTACCAAATGAGCAGGATCAACTGGTTTTGGTAATCTACTTCCAGTTTACCAAAATCATTTGGTAAATCAACTTTTAAACAAATCAACCCCTCCACTTTTTTTAATAAAAAGGTGAAGCCAGGGATGATCAAGGTTGGAGATTTGGTTTTAAAGCAAAGGAAAGTGACACATATGAATCCTAGAGGGAAATTTAGGCCTAATTGTCTCATCCCATATATAGTTAAGGAAATTTCAATAAAAGGCATAGTTAAACTTTCCGACAAGGAAGGGAATGAGCTCAAGGAACCTATTAATTTGGACCATTTGAAGAAGTATTCTTGTGATTAAGTAGCAGAAAAAGAATAGAAAAATAAGAGAAATAATAAATAAGGCAGTTGTAATATGTTCTATTTAGTGGCATTAATAAAAGATCATTTTTTTGCAATTTTATTTATTGAAAAATAGGATAATGTAATTTGCAATTCTTTAAGGGATTAAGTCTTACAACTAAGGGATTAGAGGGAATATATGACCTCTGCCGCATTCGAGAGCACGAGCGGCATTGAATGGGCTATGGTAGTCAAATGGATATGTTTGGAACACAAATGCTAGAACAAGGTTCATCCCACGCCTCGTGGGAGGCACAATGTAAAAAAAGGGACGAAAACTATTCAAAATTTCACTTCTGTAGGTGTGCAACAAGAAGCTGCATCTTCACATCAAGGTGTATTAAAATCTATGGGCCCGTACATATGTGGGCTTATAAATAAGTAAGCATTGGAATTCACTTATACAAAACTAATTGGCTTGTACTAGGTCCAACACCCGCTTATTTATAAATCCTTTTTATATTTTGTTATTATTTGATGTGGGATTCATTTCTCAACACACCCCCTCAAGTGCAGCTAGGCTTGGCTTGTGGCCAATATCAACAAGCCGGTTGACATTTAGTCACAAATGGACCGGCTAGCATCTCTTATTTAGTTTCGGTCGAGATTGGCATCATCATCAGTCCAACAATAGGCCGCTTGAACATGGATCCTAGGATCCAGCCCGTTTGGGTATAAAACTTTAATATTATATTAAAATTTATGGGCCCGTACATATGTGGGCTTATAAGTAAGTAAGCGTTGGAACCCACTTGTACAAAACCAATTGGCTTGTACTAGGTCCAATACCCGCTCACTTATAAATCCTTTTTATATTTTGTTATTATTCGATATGGGATTCATTTCCCAACAAGGTGAAATATGCTCTTTGTTAATGATTGAAGTGAATCACAAACCGATAGTTTGATGCTTAAACATAGAGCCTGCCAATCCAAGAAACTTGGCAACCACTCATGCACCACCACGTGCAATAAGCAACAGTCACACCTGATGAACAACAGTTCATTGAGCTTGTAAGCTCGACATGCAATGCCAAAACTAAAGGGGTTCATTCTTCGCACTGCTGGACATGAAGAAATAAAGAGAAGGATAGGCCTGAAATTTCCTTTCTTTTTTTTTTTTTGGAGCTCAAAATCACACTCCTATATATAATGTAAAATATGAAAATTGGGCTATACGAAGAGGAGAAAGTACTAGGTGTAAGGAGAAGAGTACCCCCTAAAATTTTATTTTAAAGGAATTTTGATCTAATTTTTTGTAAACATATTTAAAATAATCCAAAAAATAAAAATGAATAATTATCTTTTGTGTTAAGGGTGGATGGTAGCAGGGACGGAGCCACGTTGTGGCCAAGGGGCCTGTGCGGCTGCCCACCCTTCAAATTTTTAATATTTCTAATATATACACACACACATACACACACACACACACAACACATAAATGATCAGGTGGTCTAGTTGGTTATTGCACGATTCCCATACTGGGGAGGTTCGCGTTCGAACCTTGGCAAAGTTGGTTAAATATTTATTTATTTATTTTGTTAATTGCTATTAGTTTTAGTAGAATAAATCAAATAATACTAAATTGATATTGTTAATTTCAATATTTATTCTAATGAAAATTAAGATTTAAAAATTTAAATTATGATTCTAGATACTGCTATTATAGATTCAAATTTATGAAATATTTAGCACTCTTCAAAGTATTTTGCACTTTTTATAGAAAAAAAGGTCTTAGATGAATCAAACAACTAATATATTTCTAAGACTAATGAATGAGTCAAAATGATTAATATAATATAGTTAAAGTGCAAGTCTTCATCGAGTCAAATCTAATTCAACAAAGATTAATAATTTGTAGTCCATTTAACAGATAACAAAAAGCGAAAAAAAATAAATGACACAATAATAATAGAGATAAATTACATTAGTATATCAAAAATAATCATAACAAAACAAGGAAAACTTAATTTGACTAATATCATATTGTGAACCCTCAAATTTGCACCCTCATGATCCGGCTGTAGCTTGACACCTACTAAGAATAGTGCGCTATGCATACGGTGGTCTTGCTAGCAAGTTAGCGGACAGGGGTCAAAGGGGCAGCACCCCGTTGAAAAATAAATTTTCTGAATCTTTCATCTCCAGTCGACTGTTTTTCAGTCACAAACTCATAGAATCAAAACTAGCCCAAATCGAATCTAAAACGGACTAGAAATGACAAAAAATGTACAAAAATAGGTTGGACAAGTTGTTTGGTGGTGTGCCACTGCTTTGGGCGGCACGCCTGGCATGCCGGCGGTTGGGCGGCAAGGGCGGCCAGCTTGCCAGCGTGCTACGGGTGCTGCCTATGTCGCTGGCAAGCTGCCAGTGCCGCTGCTAGTATCGCTAGCACCCCTTTACCAGCTCTATAAATTGAGCTACTTTCCAGCTCATTTAAGGGGGATTCTAAGGCAGAAACTCTCCTATATTGCTCTGCTTTTTATGTTTAAGTTCTATTTGAAATTTGATACAAAAGCTGTTGTTTCAATCTGTTTTTAATTTACATTCATTACGCTATTTTACTAATCTTTTGCTGTTTAAGGTTCAACTTCAGGGTCCTAAATCCAAAGTGGAGCTTAGATCTAGAGTTAAGCTCGCCTCGTTCATCCGAAAATCAAGGAAAGCAAAGGTATAATTCCTTTTGTCCATTTTCAAAATTCTAAATTCAGATCTAGAATTCTCTTTAGGTCTTAAACCAAAAAGATATAAAGTTTATTAATTTAAGAATCAGAATTAAATTAATAAACAAACCAACACTTTTTTCTAGAACCCCTCTTTCACAAGAAGAAAGAATTGCGTGGGGTTTGATTCCCATTCAATAGGATACGCAGGCTGCCAATCTGAAAAGGCATCAACTCCAAAATCTTTTTTATTAACATTTTTTCCCTTTTATTTTGATTTATTTATATTAATCATTTATTTTTGATTCCGTGTTAACTTAGTTGAGGAATGTGTGCTTTCCCTAGTACCCATAAGGGTTAGAGGAAAGATCCTCTTTATTTTAATCGTTTTGGCTTTGCAACAATTAAGTAGGATTTATTTTGCTTATTTATCTATAATTGTCATCCCATTTTATCATATATATTTGTTTCATGCATCATCATATTCCTGTTCATGCATGCGCAAAAAACTTCTTTTTAAGAGTTATTTTGCAATTTTTAGCCAAACTAAAGAAAATTATATTTGCTCAATTGTGTAATTACCAAAACCTGATTCCTGAGCCCTCTTTGGTCACTTGCGGATTAGTGCATTTTCCATTGGGATAAATCAAATATTTTTTGGAGTTAATCATTTTGGGTTTTCTTTAATTTTCTCAATTAAAACAAGTAAATTAAAGTGGTGACTCCCTTTCACAATAAAAAATTGCAAAAATCAATTTTCTGAGCTCACAGCGAGTTCCAATTGTGGAGTTTCTCCCGAAGAGTATTTCGATTCTTCCATGGATCGGACCGGTGCTCAGGCGAGGCCTTATAGTTGGCAACTCCACTAGGGACTTAAAATCTTTTTCAAATAAAAGATAAAATGGATTACTTTTGGTAAAATACCAAGTTTGGCTTTAAATGCAAAATAACTCTTTCATGCATCACTATATCGGACTCCTTGTCCAAAATCCTAGTTTCCTAGGAAAACAAAGGATAGAAAGTAACATCGAGTGGGCAACCTTTCTTAGGTCTACTTATCGATAGTGAAATCATCCAGCCCACGATGTATCCTCTAATCTTTTTAGAGGTGTAACAAGTATGCACGTACCGTTGGACCCATGCGAGGCTCCTTGTCTCATATGTGGTTAGGTATATCGCATCTCGAGTGTGATGGGTTCCCTTCAAACCACCCTAACCCTTTCATGTGATGACTTATAAAATTTCATTTAAGATAGAATGCACCATAATACTGAACTTGGTATGTCATTATCATGAAACCTTTTCATTCATACATACATGCATCATAGCTTGAACCTTGTGAAGAGTCAAAACCTATCCAAACATCTTCACACCCAAAGTCCATGGTCCACCTAAACCCATGGTCAAAATCTAAAGTCTATGGTCCACCTAAACCCATAGTCAAAACCCAAAGCCATGGTCTACCTAAACCCATGGTCAACACCCAACGCTCATGGTTCACTTGAACCTATGGTCAAGACCCAAAGCCCACGGTCCATCTAGACCTATGATCAAAACCTAAAACTCATGATTCACCTAAACCTATGATCTAGTCCTATCCAAACCTATGTCATACTCATGGTAAAAATAAACCCGTCTATGGTACCCTCATCCCTTTCCATAATTCTCATCCAAGCTAAACACTAACCTAGCCTAAGCTAAATACTGACACAACTTCATCTTTCATAATTCTTACCGAAACTAAATACTATCCTATCTTTCATCTTTCACAACTCTTACCCAAGCTAAACATTGATCTAGCTTTCATCTTTCATAGTCCTTACCCAAGCTAAACACTGATATAACATTATCCTCAACCATCCTTACCAAAGCTAAACGCTAACTTAGCGTCACCTTTATCCTTATCCAAACTAAATGCTAAGCCCATGATCTAGTCTAAACCATTATTCAATTATCACCAAACCCATGGTCTACCTAACATCCAAATCCATGGTACATCCATACCCAATCGCAAAACCCATGGTCACTCTATCCTTAAGCCCATGGTAAACCATTCATAAATCACATTCCCAATCACCCAAAGCTAAATTGTGATCTAGCCACTCAAAGCTAAAATCTGACCTAACCACCCCAAGCTAAATTCTAACCTAGCCGCTCCAAGCTAAACTTTGATCTAGCCACTCAAAGCTAAAATCTAACCTAGCCATCCTAAGCTAAATTTTGACCTAGCCACTCAAAGCTAAAATATGATCTAGTCACCCAAAGTTAAAATCTGACCTAGCCCCTTAGCTAAATACCTACCTAGCTAACATCATATACCTCTACCCTCATCTTTACCCATACACTGTCAACCTAACCCTAAGACACTACCATCCATTGTCATTAAACCTAAGATCCTTTAGTTTGTCACACCTCCCCATAACCCTTTTTTTCTAAAGCTTGATACTAACCCAATTCCTTTTCCTTTTCAAAGGTTGACAAAATGTTTATTGCCGGAGATGAAGTCACTGTTACTAGAGCTGATGAAATCTTTCATGAGCTTCTTGCTAAGCTCTTTGAACAACAAGAGACCTTGATGAAGAGGCAAGATGCCTATTTTCAAGACCTGCTTAAAGCCCAAAGGAGGGCCATTATGGAAGATGTCCGCACCCTGATGGCACAGACCTCTCTGGTCCAAAGCTCAATTGACCCAAAACTACTCAAATCAGACCCAAAATTCGCTCTTTATCCTATTTATGGATTCACTTTCAGAGCTGATTCCAAAGACAAAGAGCCTACAAACATTAACATGATCCCACCACTACCTATTCCATCACCTGAATTCCTTAGAAACAACTCACTCTATCAACCATGATAGTTCAACCACCAAATTTCACCTCTACTCTCACTTCCCGACCCGCGGATCCTTTCCAAAGGAAGGAAGTCAACCCTAGAATCAAAGCCTTCATGGAAAAAGTGAAGCACATGGAAAAAATGCTAAAGAATATGAAGAAGAGAGAGAACCTAGTTGATACAGGCTCCTTGAGCTTATTTCCCAATGCAAGAGTTCCACTAAAGTTCAAGATACTAAATTTGGACATATTTGATGGTACTACTTACCCCAAGATCCATTTAAAAATGTACGTGGGGGCAATGCATCCCTTTGCTATCAATAATGAGCTCCTTGCTCAACTCTTTCATTAAACCCTTACGGATACTGCCCTAAGATGGTTTATTAACTTGGATGATACCAAAAATATACTTGGGAGGACATTTGCAAGGAATTTATCGAATAGTACCACTACAATATTGAAGTGGACATTATAAGAAGGGATTTAGAAAGCACAAAGCAACTTCCAGATAAGTCCTTTTCCATGTTCCTTACAAGGTGGAGGGCTAAAGCTGCTCAAATAGTAAACAGGCCAATTGAACAAGAACAAGTAGATATCATTGTCAAGAATCTACTTCTCGCATATAAAGCCCATTTGTTAACACAATACCTACCCACCTTCAGAGCTTTGGTTGCAACTACATCAAAAGTTGAAGATTGCATCCAAAGTACATCATTTCAAGCTGAATTCCCCACCACCAACCTGAACAATGATGAGGAATCTAATTCTAACTCAACCCCACCTTACCTCAGCTTCAGAAGGCATGTCATGGAGTAGTTCAAGTTTAGCTAATTTGACCTGTCTAAGATTGAATTCCAAGTCTAAATCTCAGTTCAAGTCTGAATCTCAAAAGTTTGAGTCCAAATCTGAGTCGGAGTTTGTTGTCTTATTTTCTTTATTCTTGTCGACCATAGTGGTTCCTTTTGTCATCTTGTAATAAAGTTTCCTTTATAGTAATGCACATACATTTTCTTTTCGTCTTTCTTATTTAGTCTAGCGTGGATAAGCCATAAAAAAAAGAGAGAGAAAAAATAATAAAAAAAACAAAAAACAAAAAAAAAAAGAGAAAAAGGAAAAGAGGAAAAAGAGATGAACGAACAATCAATTAAACCCACCACAATTAGCATAAATCAGAATTTGAGGTGCTCACATATCAGCTATCGCTTCATCGGCTCCTAATAAAAAAAGGTCGAGTAATGGACCTCTCATCAAACAATTGAAGCACAAAGAGTAAATCAAATGGAATTACCTATTGCATATTAGGTAATCAAATAATGCACCTCAACAAGGGCTACAAGTTCAGAAAAGACCTTTGTCAAATCTAGAATTCAAAGGCCAGAGCCCCTCAAAGCAGAAGTCCAAATCATGGTGGAATATTTTCTCCTAAATGCAAACTCGCTAAGCTGAAAACCCAAAAAGGGGGGCTTAGGCAAAAGTTAAAGCTGAGAAAGAGAGAGAGAGAGAGATAGAGAGAGAGAGAGAAAGAGAGAGAGAGAGCTCATCCAAGTCATCTTCCCTTATGTCTGAAGTTGTCAAATTATCTTTAATCAATTCATCATCCTTCTTAACCAGAGGTTTATTCTCTAAGGATATACAATCTTCTATGCCCTTATCCTACAATGGGGGCATGTCTTCTTAGGTCGTCATCTGTTGTCAATCCATCCTGTCGCTTAGCTTAAAGAGCTAAGGCACAATTCTTCATATATATCTCCAGTCTATCACATTCTTATCTCTTATTTGGAAGCATGATCCCTAATTTATCTTCTTCACTAGCCCTTCAGCCATTCTTAAGGGCTTTTTGTTTCAACTCGTGCAATTTACAATTAAGTGTCACTCCAAGAGTCTCTTCAATCTCAAATAACAAGAAAAGCTTAATTTGCTTCTTTTCCATGATTCATGCTACAAAAAGCAAAGCCATACAACCTCTATGATTCTTTTCAGAAGTTTCAGCCTACCTGCAAACCATTCTCGAATTTTATGAAATCATATGGTTCCATCTTAAGCCTCATTGGCAAATCATACCACATACCACCCATTCTTTGGCATAATCTCAAAATAAGTAGAACCAAAATTCCCAAGTCTATAGGTCTTATCATCTTTAAATCTAGTTTCCTTGGCAAAACCAGAAGTCGAGGCATATCTCCCAAAAAGCCTTCATCAAGAAGCCTAAACCAAAAGCCTTCATCAAGAAGCCCAAATCTAAAAGCCTTCATGAAGAAGCCTAAATCCAAAAGTCTTCATTAAGAAGCCCAAATCCAAAAGCCTTTATTAAGAAGCTCAAATCCAAAAGTTTCAACCTACCTTCAAATCCAAAAGCCTTCATCAAGAAGCCTAAATCTAAAAAGCCTTCGCTATGAAGCCTAGACCCAAAAGCCTTCACCATGAAGCCCAAATCTAAAAGCCTTCATGAAGAAGCCCAAATTCAAAAGCCTTCGCTATAAAGCCCAGATCCAAAAGCCTTCGCCATGAAGCCCAAGATCAATAGCCTTCATCATAAAGCCTAAACTAAAAAGCCTTCATCATGAAGCCCACTCTCAAAAGGCCTTCATTTATGAAGCCCATGATCTCCTTTAAGGCAAAATTAGACTAGGCCTTTCAAATGGATTTCCTAACTAGACCTACCCTCCTTAGCCAAGACCTTTCCCTACAAGGACTCATCCTTAACTGTAACTTTCAATGGCAACCTGAGTTGAGCAACCCATGTTGACATTCCCACCCCTTCGTCTTTCAGAGACATAACCTTCTCTAAATCTAACACCAAAGCCAAATAGATAGCTTTGATCCCAATCCTTCTAACACCAAAGCCGAACAGATAGCTTTGATCCTAGCTTTTCTAACATCAAGGCCAAACAAATAGCTTTGTTCCTATTCCTCCTGACATCAAGGACAAACAAATAGCTTTGATCCTATTCCTCCCAACATCAAAGCAGAACAGATAGCTTTGATCCCAATCCTTCTAATAGTAAAGCCAAATAGATAGCTTTGATTAACTTTCCCAACCAACAAGGTTGAACAGATAGTTTTGACCTTAATCCTCCTAACCCTAAAGCCAAATTGATAGCTTTAACTATAATCCTCCTAACCACAAAAGCCAAATAGATAGTTTTGATCCCAATCTTCCTAAACATCAAAGCCAAATAGATAACTTTGATCATAATCTCCCACATAGTAGGGCCGAACATGTAGCCTTGCTAAACCAATGTGAATTCCCTAGGTGGACCAAATCTCCAAATCTTAAAGTCCGGGTAGAACAGATAGCCTTGATTAAAATTTACCAAATCATCTTTACCTCCAACAATTAGGCTAGACATATAGCCTTAATTGAAGATCACCATGACCATTCTCACATCCAATGCCAAGGTCAAACCAATAGCCATTGACAAAACCTCATTTATCTTATGGGCCCTCTCCCAAAAGGTTCATATCTTTATACCATATTTGTCCTTCATAAGGTTTAGTTTGCACAAAGTATGAATATCCTCATGTATGATAAGCACAAGTAGATATCACAAGCCCAGAATCTGACATGGTATAGCCCAGGTTCTGACATGGCAAATCCTAAAATCTAATATGGCAAAAGAACATATAAGCCAAAAATCTAATGTTGCAAGATCACAAGCCCAAAGTCTGACATGGCATCTCTTCCTAGGGTTCACTATCATCAGAATAGCCTTTTCCTTAAAGCTAATTTTGATGAGGGGGTAGCTGTGAACCCTCAAATTTGTACCCTCATGATCCGACTATAGCTTGACACCTACAAAGAATAGAGCGCTATGCATACATTGGTCCCGCTAGCCGGTTAGCAGACAGGGGTCAAGGGGGCAGCGCCTCGTTGAAAAATAAATTTCTGAATCTTTCACCTCCAGTCAACTGCTTTTCAGTCACAAACTTATAAAATCAAACTGGACTCAAATTGAATTTAAAATGAATTAGAAACGGCAAAAAAATGTGTGAAAATAGGTTGGACCGGCTGTTTGGCAGGGCGCCACTGGTTTGGGCAGCACACCCGGCATGCCTAGCCTGCCGGTGGCAAGGGCGGCATGCCCAACGTGCCGCCTAGCTTGCCGGCATGCTACAGGTGCTGCCCGTGCCGCCGGCAAGCTGTCGGTGCCATCACCGGTACCGCCAATACCCCTTTACCAGCTCTATAAATTGAGCTGCTTTCTAGCTCATTTAGGGGGGATTCCAAAGCAGAAACTCTCCTATATTGCTCTTCTTTTTGTGTTTAAGTTCTGCTTGAAATTTGATACAAAAGTTGTTGTTTCAATTTCTTTTTAATTTATATTCATTACACTATTTTGCTAACCTTTTGCTGTTTAAGGTTCAACTTCAAGGTCCTAAATCCAAAGTGGAGTTTAGATTCGGAGTTAAGCTCACCTCGTTCATCCGAAAATCAAGGAAAGCAAAGGTATAATTCCTTTTGTCCATTTTCAAAATTCTAAATTCAGATTTAGAATTCTCTTTAGGTCTAAAACATAAAAGATCTAAAATTTGTTAATTTAAGAATCAGAATTAAATTAATAAACAAATTAACACTTTTTCTAGAACTCCTCCTTTGTAAAAAGGAAGAATTGCATGGGGTTTGATTCCTATTCAATAGGATATGCAGGCTGACAATCTGAAAAGGCATCAATTCCAAAATCTTTTTATTAACATTTTTTCCCTTTTATTTTGATTTATTTATATTAATCATTTATTTCTGATTCCATGTTAACTTAATTGAGGAATGTGTGCTTTCCCTAGTACCCATAAGGGCTAGAGGAAAGATCCTTTTTATTTTAATCGTTTTGGCTTTGTAATAATTAAATAGGATTTATTTTGCTTATTTATCTATAATTGTCATCCCATTTTATCGTATATATCTATTTCATGCATCATCATATCCCTGTTCATGCATGCACGAAAAACTCTTTTTTAAGAGTTATTTTGCAATTTTTAACCAAAGTAAAGAAAATTATATTTTCTCAATTGTGTAATTACCAAAACTAGATTCCTGAGCCCTCTTTGGTCACTCACGGATTAGTGCATTTTCCATTGGGATAAATCAAATATTTTTTGGAGTCAATCATTTTGGGTTTTCTTTAATTTTCCCAATTAAAAAAAGTAAATTAAAGTGGCGACTTCCTTTCATAATAACAAATCGCAAAAATCAATTTTTTGAACTCGCAACGAGTTCTAATCGTGGAGTTTCTCCCAAAGAGCATTTCGATTCCTCGGTGGATTAGACTAGTGCTCGGGCTAGGCCTCACACATATGTGCTCTCTAAAATATATAAACCAGAATAATATATATCCTTTCATATATATATTTTTAAGGTTGTTAATAAACTAATCCCCAAATAAAACAGTTTAAGATTTGCACATATATATGCTAATCGATTCCTTGTAAAATTGAATACCAAGTTTTGGATAAATGAGTTCAAGTGATTTTTTTTTTCTTATTAGTCGATAAGGACCAAGGTGGACCCCCTACGTTGAATTCCTAGCTCCGTCACTGGATGGAGGGATAACAGGCTCATGGAGGTAAAACAGATCAGTGTTATAGGTTGAATGGGCTTTTGGCATAGATATAATATCCTAAATCCTAAATTAGATATATATGATAATATGGAATGTAAATGTAGAAAAACCTAAACCCTAGTTAAGTCTATTAGACTTTTTCTAGTTTAGACTAAGATTTTAGTTAGACACTAAAAATATGTAAATGAATATAGGTGGCCATTAATTAATTATTAATAATTATAATACCAATAAAAAACTAAAGTTTAATT
Organism: Reutealis trisperma; assembly: GCA_947687605.1. Lineage (NCBI taxonomy): Eukaryota > Viridiplantae > Streptophyta > Magnoliopsida > Malpighiales > Euphorbiaceae > Reutealis > Reutealis trisperma. Next base: position 99,423 of record CANTUT010000652.1, on the reverse strand, counting down.
AAATGAAGAATTAAAGCCTAAATAGAAGTTTAATTAAACACCTAAAGAATGAAAGAAGAATTGAAAGAGATGAAAAGCAATTAGAAAATGACATTATTGTAATCATAGTTAAAATGAAAACATAATGGTAATTATCTATCCCTCAATGCCCGACCAAGGACTGCCAAATGGCCTAATAAAGTTTTGACATTTTCCCACTATTGACTAGTATAAAAGCTAAAATATTTTCTATAAGCTTTTCTATAAGCTTTTTTCATCTTCTCCATCAAAAATCTATCTTCAAGTTTTCTACAAGAAGAATTTCTTCTCCATTTAAAGGATTGGTCTTTCATAGCTTATCAAGGATAATTAATTCAAAATAAAAGGTAAGTTATATTCTACCTTTCTAATTGAGAAATTCTAGCTTTCTAATTGAGTAAGATTTTAGTTTTATTTTTTCTTGTGTATTTAGCATCAAGGAGAAATAGTAGAAATTGATTTTTAATTTCAATAATTATAAAATGAGTTTTTCTTGATGTGGTTCATTCAATTCTTGGCTCACTTCCATCTATAAACAAAATCCTCAAATCATACATCAACTTTGCTCTATGAAACTTTAACCATCCAACTTGATTTCTTATATTTTATCATAAATTTTCAATTCTTAAGTTTTGTTAACAATTACAACTTATAACTATAACAAATCAAACTTATTCCAAAGATTTCTCAAATCTAGGGTTCCTATAATTCAAATAAAACTTATCTCTTACATTATACACTATAAACACTTCTAATCTAACTCATATATCATGATTTAATTTCAAATAAACAATTACCATATGAAATTCAAAGTATCATCAACTTACCTCAAGATTTCCCTTTGTAATCTTAAACCAAAGCTCTTGCAATAAAAAAGAGATAGAGGAAATTCACTTAGATCAATTAGAAAAGGATATAGGAACAATTAGAAAGGGTTTAGAGTGGTTAGAACAATCTAGAAATGAGAGAAATGAGAAAATAATCAATTTGAGAGATAACTACTATTTTTATAAGCCCTAACTCATCACTAGTGCTACTTAGTTTCACTAGGGTGCTCACACAAAAGCTTCAATTCATAGTTACTCTTTAAAGTTCATTATGACCTTTAGATACTTATTTTATAATAATTTTTGCTACACTTATTTAAATGGCTTGATTCTTTTTTCACTTAAACTAGACACATAAGAATATAATATATCCAAAATTTAGCTCAAAATATGAACTATACAATTTATGGTGAAATTTCAAATATTGTCCTATATATGTGCAAGCTCCATTTGAACAATCTCCAAATTTTTGGCTATAACTCATAACATATATATTCAATTGAAAAACTGCTTTACTATAATTTAGTTTAAATATAAAGGAACATTCTTCATGTTATTTACACTTTGTCAAATTCAACCTCTAAGATCATCAAAGCTAATGGACAATCTCATACTTTATACTGAAATGGAAATCTAAGCCAGTCTCAATCTAAGAACAATATTGCTTCACACTCATCACATTTTGCAAAACTGATTATGGGCAGATGAGACATAACTATACAACTTTTATATTTTATACTTTTCCTAATTCTCTCTTTAAGTCCAAAGAAACGTAGGAACAATTTTTTGACCTAATAATAGGATTTCATGAATTCTGAACTTAAACTCTTCCAATCAAAGTCTCTTTCATAATTCTAACCAATTATACTCACCTATTCATCTCAACACTATACGAAAAATTCATACTCAAATTTATGGCATGATACTTAACATATAATAAGGGTGTAAATGAGCCGAGCCGAGTTTTAGCTTATTTAGGCTTGGCTTGATTTTTTTTTTTGAGCTCGAGCTTGAGCTCAAGTTTTGGATCGAATTTGAAAATTATATTCAAACTTAGCTCGCTTGAGTTAGAGCTAAGCTCAAACTCAACTCGAGCTCGGCTTGTTAATAAATTATAATCGAGCTAAACTTGAGCTCGGTTCGTTATGAAATTTATTTATAACTTATCAAAATACTCAACTTCCTAAATATTTATTTCTAATAAAATAAGTATGATAAAAATACTTAAAACCAATATAAAAGTAAAAAATTCAATTAGTGAAAAAATACAATCATAAAATTGAGCATTACATGTATTACAATGATGTTAATTAATAAAAAATATATTTTATATAATATGGAAATATTATGTTATGTTAATGAGGAGTACATATATTTTAGTTAATTTGAATTAACAAAAAGTTTATAGGAGTATTGAAATATATTTTTAGAGTGCCAAAATTATTAAGTTTAGTAATAATAATAATAATAAAGCTATTTATAAGCCTATTAATTAAGTTGTTCGAGAGCTTATAATCGAGCAGTTCATAAACCTAATTGAGTCGAGCTTAAGTTTGTTCAAACTCGGCTCATTTATTCATCAAGCTTTAAAATAAGCTCAAGTTTGACGCATTTATAAAGTGATCTGAACATGAATGAGCTTTTATCTAATCGCATACCGAGCCATTTGTGAATGGCTTGGCTCATTTACACTCCTAACATACAATATTCATCTACATTCTTTGCTCATAAGACTTAGATGAAGTTGGGGTATTACATTCTCCCCTCTTTATAAAAATTCATCCTCAAATTTTGAAAATTTGTTTACTAATCAATCATTGTCTTTAATCATTCCTCAAAGAATTGTCATTCACTTATAGATTTACACAACTACTCTTGAATGTTTCACATATCTTCGATAAATTCATCATTGATTTTAGATCATTATATTATCAATAACTATTATCACTACATCAGAAATGTATCTATCTCTTGTGTTCATCAATATTGAAATCATACACTATCCATCCAAGAATCCTTTTCACAAAAATCAATGCTTGATTTTGAAGGACCACAAACAATTAATTCATAACCATTATCTCTATATGTTTATCGTCTTTTCTTTAATGTTATAATCTTAACTATACAAACTTTTCAATCAATTACGAACATTCAATTAGCAAACCATCTCATATATTACATTACTATAATTATATGTATCACAATTTATGATCTCAAACCAATTCATCATAATTATATGAAGTCTGGAAGCATTATACACATAAATAAATCTCTTATTATAACATATCCATCTGATTTAATTCGTTCTTAATAACCATGAGATGATCATCCTCGGGTGATCCTTTTGTCGACGAATGCTCCTATTACATTCATAGTCTATCAATAACATTAAATATATTCATCATCATAGATATAGGGGCACCTTTATAATGTTAAATAAAACCTTTCTAACACCTTTAATCATTCAATCTTTAACACACCATTTATTGAAACTCTTTTGTGCATATATCAAAATCAATCCAATTAGACCAACTCTATGCTTAAGCATTATCTATCTTGCTTTACATCAAAGCGACAATCAAACTATCAAAGTGGTATGTTATGTCTCATTTTGTGATAGTTTTTGTAGGTTTTATTGTTAAGTTTTTAGTTAGTTTTTGTAGGTTTTATTGTTAAGTTTTTAGTTTAATTTTATCATTTTGATATTTATTTTATTGTTATTTTGTTAGTTGTTTGTTGTGGAGTATTACATTCGGATTGTTAGTCTAAATGGATGATTTGAACCAAAACTATATGAGTAAAGCAGAGCATTTAAAAGGCATGAAGGACCAAGATAGACATGCTTTAAGACAGGCTTGTGCCTAAGGGCATGGAGGCTACTGGATGTTAGAATTGAGTTTTGCAAAAATAAAATATGGCATGCCTATGTTATGCATAATAGGGGTGTGCATGTGAAATTAAAAGCATAGCACACCCTTAGCATAGAGTATAGCACACCCCTGCCATTATGCCAATGGTGTGTCATAAGAAATTTATGTTATAGCAAGGGTATAGCAAGAGCATGCCATGCTTAATATTTAAAGGAAAGTGAGCCAACAATTGGAGGAGGGCCAGAATTTAAGAATTCCAATTCTAGTTTTTCTTCCTTTCTCTATACAAAAAAATTAGATTATGTTTTATTTTTTTAATTTTTAATTTAATCAATCAATTATTCCTTATCAATTCAAACATAATTGGGATTGAAGATCAATTTGCAATAAGGATTGGAATTGGATTTGGGAAATTGTGACCTAAATAGTACATTATTCTCAATTTCATTTTAATTTCTATTTCTATTCTATTGATTCTATTGTTCTTGATTAATAAAGCATGAGAATGATGATGATTGAGATTAATATATTGATTGAATTAATTGCTAGCAAATTGATTATGAGCTAAATATTTTCTGTCTAGGGCTAGGATGATTCATTTGAACGAATGTGTTAAGGCTAGCTATTTGATGATTTATTTTGCCTTTCTCTATTGAATTGTGTTAATTGTAATTCTTCAATTTTCTGGCCAATTATTAATGAACTATAGGTATTGAATGAGGTCAAAAGATAAATTTAATACTGGATTTAGGTACAATAGAGAGTTAGGTATGAATTAAAAATGTATTACTAATTAATAAGTTGATAATTATTTTGGTTAATTCTAGTTAGATAGAAATATAAGAATATAAGAGTTATTAGATTTTGAATCTTGATTAGTTTTGCTTAATTAATTTATCAATTTTGGCAAATTAGCTCATTTAATTAATTAACCCAATATAGGATTTTAATTGGATGAATCTAAATCCTAAACTTCTTTTCACTTGCGAGTATTTAAATTTATTTGAGCTTAGACTAGATCAATTTGAATTGCAACGGGGTACAATGGAGGAGACATATAATGATAACATGTTGATCTTTGACAAAGAAAACACAATAAGGACATGCTAGGATCCTATGTTCTATAGTAAACTTAATCTAACATACTTTTAATCCACATAGAAATCATCATCTCTATACTTCTGAATCTGACTATAATCAATTTCAATTATTAGCTCTAATATTTCTAAACCTTTGCTTTGATACCATTTTGTCATGCCTTGACTCTAGATGGCACAACGGTCCTAGGGTATGGGTATGCGTAAGGCCACTGAAAGCCCCATAGAATCTGAACAATAATCAGCCTAGATAAAAAATTATTAATCTTAATATACATCTAAATAACTTTTCATATCAATTTCCATCATTTAATTGCAAGAACAATATCAATAATCTCATACAATTCTAATGGTCCTTAAGGCTCAAGGATCAAATAGAATAACCTTTAACAATATCAGACAATTATCCTTTAGATAACATTATTAACTAAAATCAATTCCTTAATGATTCCATTTAATCCTACAATCATTATCGAGATTTTCCATTTCCATACACTTTTAATTGCTCACTTATGTAATGGTCTTCATTAAGCTATCAATATCAACAAACAAGGAAAATTCAATATTCTTCCATTAACATCATCATAACAATATAACATATCATCAATATGATTGTGACATTCCAAATACTACGGAGCAACTACAACTACAAATAAAATTATTATAACTCAGCATTAATATATACAATTCTTAAGCAATATCGTAAATATAATCATAAGCATATACATTATAGAATTCTTGATGGAGAAAGGAAATTAAGAAATCTAGCCTACCCGGCTTCTATCCACTTCCATAATGTAACCTAAAATCCACAGACAATGTTGTGAGCCATCAACTTAGTAAGTTCATGAAATGCATGCAAGGGTGGATTTCACAATGAACAATGAATTGGGATACACAAATACATAAACAAATGCTCAATGGGTAACAAACTCATACATTTAATTGGCCGATATTGGTTAAGTGATCATAATGACATTTTGATGGTTCAATGGCTTTTGTTTAGCAAAAGGTGAATCTCAATAGTTTGGTTTTGATTATCAATCAAACATCAAAGAAAAAAAATGAAACAATGGATTCTATTCAACTAAACAATAATAGGTACCAAATAACAAATCGCTTTGATAGAACCAATCCATATGAGAACTCGGATAAAAATATAACCACAACACCATGAGTCTCAATAATAAATGGAGAACCATAGGTGGGAATGACACTCGAACCCTAATGAGTCTCAATTTCCATATCATGTCAAATCAAACAAAAAGGGTAGTAACTTCTCCCTTTTAATAATAGATCCAACGTATGCTAGTGAGGATGGTTTGACTTAGTTTATAGACTCGGTCAGTCGAGTCACTAGTGCACTTGGTCTAATGATCTTTTTCATTAGTTGGGGGTTCTATCATAGCTTGATTTTATAGTTAAGTCAAGATCCAATAGAAACAATTACACAATTAGTTGGCTCAGTTGATCTTTGAATAACAATAAAAGGGTCATCAATAACAATAGGTTCAATGGAAGGCTTATTAAAGATAAAACAATAAAACTTTACATTAAGAAAGGTCTTAAATGGGGATTTCATTAACCAAGAACAATGGATTCAACAAAAATGGATTATTAAAAATAAAATGATAAGGCTTTATAATGTAAAAGGTTTCAATAATAGAGAACAAAGTCAATAACAAGAACAATAATTATGATGATAGCGAAAATACAAAATGGGTCTTATAAAACGAATGAGTCAATCAATGAAAATTTGATGAACTATGAAATCAAAGAAGGTTTTTACATTTCATAACTTACCTATCTTGCCTTAAATCTTTCAATCAAACTCAAATCAACTTAATTGCATTGTGGTTCATTTAATTCTTAGCTCACTTTCACCTATAAACAAAATTCCCAAATGATACATCAATTTTGCTCCATGAGACTTTAACCATATAAATGATTTCTTATATTTTACCATAATTTCTCAATTCTTAAGTTTTGTTAATAGTTACAACTCATAACCATAATGAATCAAACCTATTCTTAAGGTTTCTCAAACCTAGGGTTCCAATAATTCAAATAAAACTTATGTCTTACAACATACACTATAAACATTGCTAATCTAACTCATATATCATGATTTAACTGAAGTTAAACAATTATCCATATGAAATCCAAAGGATTATCAACTTACCTCAAGATTTCCCCTTATAATCTTAAAGCAAAGCTCTGCCAATCAAGAATGGATAGAGGAAATTAACTTAGATCCTTGCAATCTCTTGTGATTTTGGTAGAAAAATGAAATATCCACACTAGAGAAATAATTAAAGAGGGATTTGAGTCATTAGAACAATATAGAAAAAAGAGAAAATGAGAAAATAATCAATTTGGGCTAAAATTTCTCTTTTATAAGCCCTAACATGTCACTAGCATTACTTAGTTTCACTAGGGTGACTCACGCAAAAGCTTCAATTCATAGTTACTCTTTATAGTTTATTTTGACCTTTAAAAACTTATTTTATAGTAATTTTGGTCACGTTTATCCAAATGACTTAATTCTTTTCCAACTTAAACTAGACACAAGAGACTAAAACATATCCAAAATTTAGCTCAAAATGTGGACTACATAATTTATGGTGAAATTTCAGATATTGTCTTGTATCTATGCAAGCTCCATCTAAATAGTCTCCAAAGTTTTGGCTATAGCTCATAACATATATATCTAATTAAAAAAGCAGATTTACTATAATTTAATGTACACATTTTCATGTTTTATACTTTGTCAAATTCAACCTCTAGGATCATCAAAACTAATGGACAATCTCAGACTTCATACCATAATGGATAAGTTAGTCCCAATCCAAAAATAATATATCTTCACACTCATCACATTTTGCAAAACTTATTCATGGGCATCTAGGTGAGACATAACTTTACAATTTTCATATTTTATACTTTCTATGATTAAGTCCATATAAATTTAGGTGCAATTTTCTGACTCGATAATAGGATTTCATGAATTCTGAACTTTAACTCTTCCTATCTAAGTTTCCTTTATAATTATAACCAATTATACTCACTCATTCATCTTAATACTATGTGAAAAATTCATATTTAAACTTATGGCTTAGGACTTAACATACAATAATCATCCATATTCTTTGCTCATAAGACTTAGATGAAGTTGGTGCATTATATTCCCCCCTTTTTTTATAAAAATTCATCCCTGAATTTTATAAACTTATTTACTAATCAGGCATTATCTTTAATCATTCCTCAAATAATTGTTATTCACTTATAGACTTACATAACTACTCTTCAATGTTCTATATATCTTCGATAAATTCATCATTGATTTAACATAATTATATTATCAACAAATTTTATCACTATATTAGAAATGTATCTATCTTTTATGTTCATCAATATTGAAATCATACACTATCCATCTAAGAATCCTTTTCACAACATTGATTTTGAAGGACCACAAACAATTAATTCATAACCATCATCTCTATATGATTATCATCTTTTCTTTAACATTATAATCTTAACTATACAAACTTTTCAATCAATTGGCGAATCTTCCATTAGCAAACCATCTCATACATTACATCACTATAATTATACATATCACAATTTATGATCCCAAACCAATTCATCATAACTATATGAATTCTTGAACCATTGTACACATAAGTAAATCTCTTATTATAAGATATCAATAACATTAAACATATTCATCATCATGGATATAGAGGCACGTTCAGAATGTTAAATAAAACCTTGCCAGCACCTTTAATCATTCAATCTTTAACATACCATTTATTGAAACTCTTTCATTCAAAATCAATCCAATCAGACCAACTCTATGCTTAAATATTATTCATCTCGCTTTACATTAAAGCGACAATCAACCTATCAAAGGGGTACAATGGAGGAGACATATAATGATAATATGCAGATCTTTAACAAAGAAAACACAATAAGGACATGCTAAAATTTATTAATGGTAACATATATCTAAATAACTTTTCATATTAAGGTCCATCATTTAATTACAATAACCATCTCAATAATCTCATATAATTCTAATGATCCCTAAGGATCAAGGATAAAATATAATAATCTTTAACAATGTCATACAATTACCTTTTAGATAACATTATTAACAAAATCAATTCCTTAATGATTCCATTTAATCCTATAATCATCATCAAGATTTTCCATTTCTATACACTTCCACTTGCTCACTTATGCAATGGTCATCATTAAGCTATCAATCTTAATAGATAAGGAAAATTCAATATTCTTCCAGTAACATCATTATAACAATATATCATATCATCAATATGATTGTGACATTCCAAATACTACGGAGCAACTATAACTATAGATAAAATTATTATAACTCAACATCAATATATATAATTCTTAAGCAATATCATAAACATAATCATAAGCATATACATCCTAGAATTATTGATGGAATGAATAGGTCTTATAAAATGAATGAATCAATCAATGGAAATTTGATGAACAAACAAATTAAGGAAGATTGTTATATTTCATAACTTACCTCTCTTGCCTTAAATCTTTCAATCACACTTGAATCAACTTAATTGCTTTATGGTTCATTTAATTCTTGGCTCACTTCCATGTATAAATAAAATCTCCAAGTCATACATCAACTTTGCTTTTACCTTAATTTCTTAATTCTTAAGTTTTGTTAACAATTACAAATCATAACTATAATGAATCAAACTTATTCTTGAGGTTTCTTAAAACTAGGGTCTACATAATTCAAATAAAACTTATCTCTTACAACATACACTATAAACACTTCTAATCTAACTCATATATCATGATTTAACTTCAATTAAACAATTACCCATATGAAATTTAAAGGATTATCAACTTACCTCAAGATTTTCCTTTGTAATCTTAAACAAAGTTCTTCCAATCAAAAAGAGATAGAGGAAATTGTTAGTGATATGTCCTAGGCTAATAGTATGAATGTTGTCATTATGATTATTTTTATTAATAAAGAGGCAATCTGTTATCATGTTATTAATTGCAATTTTAATGTTCTATGACTTGATAATAAATTTCATGAATAGTTGATTCCATCTAAGGTCAGTAAGTGCATGATTTGATAGTAAAACTCTGAGATAAATGGGATGTTATTTTGTATTGTCCCTAGTCACTCATTATTGTTGGAACAATAATGAATTAAGACTAATATGTAGTTTGACTGTTAATCATGTTTTACTAGTCATATATATGAGATATCAAGTCAGCTCATAGGTATATATTAGAGAATAGTGTATTGGACTGATCAACTATGAGAATACTACATGGTTAATGTCATATGTAATTCTCATTTTAGTATTGTTATTCATTCATTTGACCTAAAATTACCATCGATTCCTACATGAGGAATTCTATCCAATATCATCTATTATAAGATGGTAATATAGACTATTGTTAGATATAGAGTGAATTATGCAAAGGAATGTGAGTGATTGAGCAGGGATTTGTCGCTCTCATTTTGAGAGAGATATCTTTAGGCCCCTTGATAAGTGAGACTGAAAAAATGCATAGCCATGCTTAAATGAATTGAGAAGAGATATTAATGTCATTTGTTTAGTCAGTCTACTTGGAGATCGAGAAATAGTCTAATTGAATAATATGAGGTGACATAATCCATTCCTCATGTTTAATTATGATATTGAGTGATAAAAGAACTATAACACTGACTATGAAAGGTTATGTCAGATCACCGATTTTCACTTAACTTGGGTGGTTAGAGGTCATTTATGACTTATGGGCCAGAAATAGAATTTCGAGCCCACTACCAATGTTTAGTGAACTTATAAGGTTGCACACTTAAAACGAATTTGGAACGGACTATAGGTTAATTTTTTATCTAGGTTCATTGGATCTAGAAATTATCGAGATTTATTGAACTCGAAATTATCTAGGTCCATTGAATTAGATGTTGTCTAGATTTATTGAACTAGAAGACAATTAAAAGTTAACCTAATGCTAATTTATTCTTACCTGTACATTTACTTTATTAAGATAAAGTAATTTAATATTTAATATTTCAAATTTATATTTATATATATAGATAAATATTTTATATATTAAAAATAATAGAATATATCCTTAATAGTAAAAGGTATCTTTTGAGGTCTTCTGATCATATCAGAAAATAACCAAATTAAGATGGTCATTAGATTTTGGTATCTACAGATATGTTTTTTTGCATGAGGGAGAGATACACACAGAGAAAAATTTGTATTTTCATAAAAATAAAAAGGTTTTATTGAAAAATAGTATTCAAGGCTAGTGCTAGCACATTACAGTCCATTTACTCATTCTATTCATGTGGATACTAGTAGAGGGTGTTCGTTCAAGTAGCAGCATTTGTGATTCAAATCTAGAGACTATTCATTTTGATTCGTGAAGCCTAGTTTCGTAACTACACCAAGAGTTTTCTACTTGCTACAAGGTAAGCTATTTAAACTTTAATTGGTTTAATTGAAATGCATGGATCCTAGTCGATTTTGAGAATTAAAATTTTATTTTTGCTGCATATGATGTTTGTTTAATCCATAAAATCCAATAGAAATTCACTTACATCCTTGTAATCTCTTGTTATTTTGGTAGAAAAATGAAATATCCAGATTTGAGAAACAACTAAAGAGAGTTTAGAGTGGCTAGAACAAAATAAAATTGAGAGGAAATGAGAAAATAATCAATATAAGTTGAAACTGCTCTTTTTATAAGCCTTGACATGTCACTAGCATTACTTCATTTCACTAGGGTGACTGATGCAAAAGCTTTAATTCACAGTTACTCTTTAAAGTTCATCCTAACCTTCAAACAATTATTTTATAGTAATTTTGGATACACTTATCTAAATGACTTGCATATTCAAAATTTAGCTCAAAATATTCACTACACAATTTGTAGTGAAATTTCAAATATTGTCCTATATCTGTGCAAGTTCTATCTAAATGGTCTCCAAAGTTTTGGCTATAGCTCATAACATATATATCTAATTAACATAAAGGATGATTTTTTAGGTTTTACACTTTGTCAAATTCAACCTCCAAAATCATCAAAACTAATGGACAATCTCGAATTTCATACCCAAATGGAGATCTAAGTTAGTCCCAATCCAAGAAAAATATCTCTTCACGCTCATCACATTTTGCAAAAGTGATTTATGGGCATCTAGATGAGACATAACTACACAACTTTAATGTTTTATACTTTCCCTAATTCTCCCTTTAAGTTTACTAAAACATAGGTGCAATTTTCTAACCAAATTACAAGATTTCATGAATTTTGAACTTAAACTCTTCCAATCTAAGTTCCTTCATAATTCCAACTAATTATACTCACTAATTCATCTCAACACTATGTGAAAAATTTATACTTAAACTTATGGCATGGTACTTAACATACAATAATAATTCACATTCTTTGCTCATATGACTTAGATGAAGTTAGGGTATTACACCTATATAAGTGTTTCAATGGTTAACACCCAACCAACTAACATAAGATGTATTTTACAAAGGTTTAAGGCTCAGGAAATAAAAGATTGTTTAATATTAAAAGGCCATTAGAGGAGATATTTATAGTTTTCATCCTCCAAAAAACTGTTTCAAAGGTGGTTGGCCAAGATCTCTCCCTAACAACTAGAAAATTTGCATTAAATATACTGTCAGACAAGGATCACAGTCAAAGAGCCTTAATCACAGTCATGATCTCCATTTTACAGTTAAGATTAAATAACCGTGGTCACTATATTCACATATGTCCAACGACTAAATCCACGTGGCAAGTTCACATTGGTTGATCATATGAACATTGGAACATCTCTTTTTGCCATATGAATTTTGTAGTTATGCTACCTTAATTGCAGTTGCAAAATGCCTTTCACATAAAGAATTACGGTCATGATACTTGTTGCGATTTTTATTGAGTCTTACCTGCATTTTAGACTTTAATGAATTGCACCACAGTAAACTTTATTGTGAGAGCGATTATGAGGTTATGATCTCAACTTATAGGTCCGAGTCATCACTTAGAAAATATCTAAGATTCTTGACTTTTTAATTATTTCTAAGTTCTTAACCTGCAAATATACACTCAATCCAACCATTAGAATAATTTAGTTTGATTGTCAAGATCAAAATCGAGATTGACTAAATTGTACATCTAATTTAGGTCAATAATTTCTCTCTTTTTGATTTTGATAGCTAAATTGAATTTGAAATAAAAATGCAATAAAGAAATAAAGACAAATTTTAAAAAAACATTTCTTCCCTTCATACAATGCTCTTCCCCTCAAACAAGGCTTCCAAAAATTCTTAGATTTCTCTCCCCCTTTGTTGCACTTTCAAATTCTTATATTCTCTCCCTTTTGTCAAGATCAAAAAGAGGGGTTTTGGAGAGTGAACAAACCATATATTGAAGGTGAGACTTGTATAACTAGTCATATGTTTTGAATATCCACTATATTCAAGCCATTTTATCTCCTTTGTTATGAATTCGAGACACACCTAAAAGATAAGAATTATCTTTTCTTTGGTACCCAAATATACTTAAGTCTATGAGGGTTAGTTTTAGAAGGATCCTCAAATTCCAATTAAGCCTTTCTTATATAACAAAACACATTTTTATATGCTTAAATTCCATGCAATAGTGGCATTAAAGTTTAGACTTATAAATCTTTTTCTTTTTTGTCTTATTAGCATGAAATGTGTCCCTCTTTATAACATTATCATATGAATACATGCAACAACAAGTATGATGTTGTGATTGAGAGTGCTTTTGAGTATGCCTCTTGTACATGTATGCATGGTTAGCTCTTTAAGACTTAGCTCTTAAATCTTGTCTGACCTTTTGAATCCTTTTAAGATTGGAGGGTTTAGTGCATGTTTTGACTATTTTATCAATTACCTCAATACTAGAGATTTCATGGTAGTTCTCCAAGGTCGTGCAAATGCTTTGAACATTTAATAATGTTGAACTCTTCCAAATCCATTGCTTGATAAAAAACTTAGGAGAATGGCTATAGCTCTTTTATTTTTTTCATTTGCTATTCTTTGTGCTTGACTCCATCCTTTCCTTAAAATCACTTCTTCTACAACGTCAATTATTCTTCTTAGAGGCTTGCATTCTTCTAGCTTGCATTCTTCTAAAATAACATCCTATATGTCAAAAGGATCACAATTAAGATATGTCTCCATTCTATGTTTCCAATACGCATAATCAGTTTCGTTCGAAGTGAGATTTGAGATGATTAGTCCCGTTATTGGCCATAGTTGATCGTTACTCATGCATTTTAGTTTTTGAATGTGAGACTCCACTTTGATGACACTTATTACCCAATAGACACTAAGAATGAGGATGGAATTGGCAGGAAGATACAAATTTAAAATATGAAGAGATTATAGAAGAAGAGAAGGGACAAAGATTTATAGTGGTTCAAATTATAACCAATCCTACATCCATTCCCCAATCCTTGATTGGATAGTTTAACTAGCAATGAAGTTTTACCAAGTTCACTTCTAACTTAATGTTTAGACTCACACCAAACCTTACAACTATTTTACTAAGGCTAACACTCAAACCCTTACAACTGTTTTACTAAGGCTAACACTCAAACCTAAGTGTTTTATCAAGACTAACACTTAAAGCTAATCAAGTGTTTTACAAAGGCTCACACTCAAGCCTATATAAAAGTTGTAACTAAGCTCACTCCCCAACCTATACAAGTTTTTCAATGGGTAACACACAACCAACACAAGATGTGTTTTATAAAGGTTTAAGGCTTACGAAATAAAACTATAAGGGTTGGCCACTTAGAAGGTTGTTCAACATTAGTAAAGGCCTTTGGAGAGGATATTTATAGCTATTGTCCTCCAAAAAGCCATTACAAAGGTGGTTGAACAAGATCTCTTCGTAACAACTCAAAAATTTGCATTAAATGTGCTGTCAGAAAAGGATTGCGGTCACGATCTATATTTTATGGTTGCAATCTCCATTTCGTAGTTGAGACTGAATAATCACGGTTGCTGTATTCATATATGTCTAATGGCTAGATCCACATCACAGGTTCGCACTAGCTAATCATATGACCATTGGAATGTCTCTTTTTGCCTTATGAATTTTGCAGTCATGCTAAATTCATTGCGGTTATGCTATCTTGATTGTAGTTGCGAAATACCTTTCGGATCAAGAATTGTAGTCACGATACCTGCCACGATCTTTACTATGTCTTACATGCATTTCAATCTTTAATGAATTGCGATTGCAACAAACTTGTGCTGGTAGCACTTGTGGCACCGTGCAGACACTAGTGTGTTGCCGTTTGTCTCTCTTGTTGTTGCCACATCTGCAGCCTTTGATTCATATTTTGAGATTTTTCAGGTTAGTTTTTTTAAACTTTCGAGTCAATTTTGCTGTTCAGAAAAATTTATTGGTTAGTGTCTGTAGGCTTGAAATTAATTTTAAAACAATTAAGCAGTTAGTCTGAGGGAAAATTTGGTCAGTTTTGGGAAAGATATTATCTGGTATAAAAATTTGGTCAAGATCAGCAAAGTGTCAGATCATGATAGAAATATTTTGGTTAGCCTTGGCGAGTTTAAAATTAATTTTGGAGGTGCCAAAATGAGGGTCATAGCTGCCCTCTCTTTAGAATTATCTATTGGTTGGATAGTTTTAATGAAAGTGAACCCGATGGATCTGGAGACAAAAAATGATTTTGGTTGTAATGAAATAACTTTGGTAATTTTTGGAGTTTGATTTGATAATTTTTCAGAGACTAGTGAATTTTTAGGTTCATATTTTTTTTTGGTTTTTCTAATTAAAAAATAAATTTTTGGTTGGAAGATAGGCAAATGATGTGTTTGTGAATAGATAAAAATTATACAAATGGATAGGAACTTTTAGATTTGAATTGTGAGCTGAAATGGGTTAGGAAATGCATTTTTATTCAATTAGGTAATTATAGAGTACTTTTTACTATGCGCTATTTTGTCCTCATTCACCCTAAAGTCCTATATAAATCTCTCATTCCTCACTCTCAACACACCACTCTCCTTTCTTTTCTAAGCTCACAAAAAGTTAGCCCCTTCTTTTATTTTTTTGCTCTTATTTTTAAATTCTTTTTTGTTTTTCTTAAATTATTTTTTTCTTCTTCTTTTTTTTGATAATAATTTTTTGATTTAATTTTAATTAATAATAATAATTTTTATATTAAGATTTCAAATGTTATACTTACCTATTTCTCACTTTTGTTGCTTGTCAGGTCTAGCATTTAGCAGAAATGGTCTCCACTTCTTGTCATAGAGCTTCTTCCTCAAGGAGGACTATTGCCTCTTCGGCGAGCGATCGGGGGTGTCAATATGAGGCGTGAAGGGACAATATGAATCCAGCCCTCCTTCTACAAGATCCAGAGGAACATATATCCTATGATGGATGGTTGGCAATCAGTAGTCTCATTTATCCCTTTTGAATTCTTTATTTAAAGAAAGTTTTGCAATGCTTGCATTTCATATATGTAAACTATTTTTTTTGTGCATTTACTGGTTTGTTGTAGACCAAAACCATTAGGATTAGTGGTGGCTGGAGTATTCTAAAATGCGCCTCCCCAGGGAGTGCTATCAAATATTAATCTAGTCAAGACTCTAGCTAAGAGGTGGTGGGAAATCACTAATATCTTCTACTTTGCTTGCGGAGAGTTGACTTATACTCTGCTCGACATGTACCTGATTTTTGGAATTCAATTTAGGACCCAGGCCTTAGATGTGCATCATGATTAGAGATAAGGCTTCTCTCAAGCTAAGGCTTAAGCCTACTTGGCTTCAATCCTCCTTGTAAGAGCATTTAGGTGAGGCTTACCTTACTCACGAAAAAGCTGGAGTAGGCAGCAACTACTGGTGAAATCATTCCAAGATGTGGTAGTGGCCTGACTGTGTCTACTAATCATTGTGGGCTGCACCTTCTCTTATAATATGAGGGATATAGTGGACCTCAATATTTTATCCAGCTTGGTTGACCTAGATGCTTGGCGGGACTATGATTGGGGTGGAGTGGTCCTTAGCACCATGTATCCGGATATGGTAGATTTGTCCTAGGGAAATGTCCTTTCTATCGGTGCTACAATGCCCATCTGGAAAGTATGTTTTCACACTTTGATTTGCATTTTTTTTTTGGTGATTCTAACTGTCTTTTGTATGCAAAATTGTGCATATAAATGTTTCCCTTTTCTAACTCCCAGGTTGATTAGGCAGAGGTTGGAGGAATTCTTTGTTGAAAGCAGATGGGTAGAGTCAAATTGGGGCCTTGATATGGATAATCACAGTGCTTTGACAGTTTAGTCCTTCTTTGACCACTAAATGGAGTCGGAGGTATTTCACTTGTTACTTTACCCCTTGCTTCTTTTTTCCCATGAATTATTTTGTTTACCACTTACTATGATAGATCTTAACGCTTTTAGGGAAGTATAGCGCATCGGTCCAGATACTGTGCCTTTTACTAAGTATATCTCTTGGAGTTGACTCCTGCTACGATCACCCTACCATTGCCTATTCTATCTGGTTAAGAGAGTATAGGTCTGTGACTAGACCTTCTCCAGATTTTATAGTGGTGACGAGGTCCATTGGTGCTTCAACTAGAATTACCATGATTTTTGCTATGTTTTCCAGATGTAGGAGATTATCCCAAGGGGCCGTTCTTCCATTGCTTCATCTTTACTAAGGGAACCCATTCTTCCAGTGGCTTTTGAGATACTAGGAGAGAGTACTTCTGAGGGGCCCACTCCTGATGCTAGTGTGGGTGCTAGCTTGAGTCACAGCTTTGGTGTGGTAAATTGGGACATAGAGTTCTTTATCACTGAGTAGATTTCATATTATGGCACGAATATTGTTATGACGATGTAGCAATTCCCTGATGTCATTCTGCCTAACTTGCAAGGCATCCCTAATGATGTCAAGGTATGATTTTGTCCTATGCTTAGAAATGATCCTTATATAGGCACCGTACTTATTCTTACTTGTAGCTTTGGAAAGGATCTGATCTAAAGTTTCTAACATTTTATTATGTATCAAAAACCTCGGCATTTTATCTGTCAGCCATATAGGGTTTCTCATAGGATGAAGGCTACTGTAGGCGAGATACTGGCACATTTAGACATGGTTGATGCACATGACATGGGTGTTGAGGATGCTCCCTGGAGGTGAAGGAGAGGAGACGCCAATGATTTGGTGACAATGATGCTAACTCTTACCATTTCTATTTTTTTGTATTTCCTATAGCTTTCTCAGATAGCTATATTATTTGTTCCCCTTAGTAGGAAATAGTATTCTTTTGTGGATGATTGTATATCTACAATTTATGACCATGAATGGATATATATTTATTTGTTATGTTTATGTTATGCTAATGTATTGCTACATATGTATGATTCTGTCTGTGCTATTTTTTGATACTTCCTATTCTATTATGTATGATCATGTTATAGATGCATGTTTGTGCTAGACAATAATGGATGAAATGTCATGCTCGAATGTATGCTTTGATTTCTTACTGATTCATGGCTTCATCTCCCCATTTTTCGCTAAATTATGGGTTCGGGAAGCTCTAAAACATTAATTCTCTAGACTTTCTATTCCAAGGAGGAAAGAAAGGCTACTTAGCTTTACAATGAGAATTATAGAATCATGGCTCAAGAGTTGATGGGTGAGGAATGAAGGCTAGGGTTTCGCTAAGAGAGAAGTGCCACAACAAGCCACTGTAATGCTGCAGTAGCTACTGGTGGCTGGTCGCAGACGAAGGCTGTAGTGTAGCATTGAGCTTTTATGGCAGAGCCATTAGCTGTAACTTTTTTATAGCTTTTTAATTGTGACTGTTATGAAATTTTATTTATACTTGTAAGTGCACAAATAACTGATTTTGTAGATAAGTGGTAATAAGATCGTTCCTACGGAGAGAGCTATGAAAAGAATTATAAAAAAGATTAAATAAACCACATTAATTTAATTCTAATCTAGTTCCAAATAATTTTTCAAACAATGATAAAAAATATAAAATAGAAGCATCAAAATAACACAATTAAATGTGGTTGAACTTGTGAAATAAAATTCAGATAAAATATTACCAAGGTTTCATAATTCACCAACATTTCATTAATAATTTTTATAATGTATTGATTCTAATTTTCATATGATAGTTTAGAAATCAATCTTTCTATCTTCTATTGATTTTATCATTAAGCTCAATTTTATTAAATTCTCAAACAAATTTTCCTCAACTTCAAAAGTGTAATTTCTAAGCATTATATATATACAATTTAATGGAAAACACACAATCAAAGAAAATTACTTTTCTTTTAATAAAAAAGCAAGTATAGATAATTTTCCTAACAATAAAAAATACATGATAGAATTGATGAAATGATATTATCAAATGAAGCCAAAATGATAAACATTAAATTGCAAAATATTTAGAATCAATACAAAATAGAAATTAATAATTTAACATGGTTTCATCATCCACCTTAGTAAAAATAAAACTTAGAAAAACATAATTAAAACAATAAAATAAACAAAAGAATCCATTTTAACAATTTGGATCTTTAATCTTGAAATCTCAACTTCTTCCTTATTTTCTCAATTCTTTCCCTCACAAGCTCTCATTTTCTAAGTCATTTTCCTTCTATTTATAAGCATAAATAGCTAGATGGAGAGTTGATGATGAAGTCAAATTTGAAATGATTTTTCTTCCTTAGCATGAAATGTGTGACTTTAAACTTTGAATTATTTGTTTTCCTTAGTTGGATTGCATATGGATGTTTGGTGATGACTTGAATTTTTGCAATTTTTCTCTTCCTTAGCATCAAATGTATGAATTTAATCTTTGAATCCTTTGTTTTCCTTAGTTGACTTGCATAAGGATGGTTGGTAAGCTCTTTAGTCTCCATTGCACACCTAAAGATGGTGTCCTTTGTCAAAAGAAAAGAAAATGGCTTAGTTGGTTTTGTTGAAAAATTATTTCTTTCACAAAATTTATTATTATTATTATTATTATTATTATTATTATTATTATTATTATTATTATTATTATTATTCATGCAAGTAAAAGACTATAATTTCACTCAATTTTCAAGCTTTCACCATTTTATTTCCTATTTTATAAAAATATCATTAAATAAAAATATTTATTTAATAAATGAACAACAAAAAATAAATTTAAGGGCTATTAGTATATATGAAATTATATTCATCAGTGACACATTAGGATCTCTATAAATTGCATAAATTTCGAGGCAGCACCACTTTTCCTTTGGTTTTTGAGCCAAAACTCTCTCTGTTTGTTGAATTTTCTCTCTAACTTATTTTTTCAGCTTTTCTTGATCTTTTCATTGCTTTTTCATGCTTCCATGCTTTTATGGAATAAGGCACTTGATAAGGTAGAGAAGATAAATCTAGGCAGATATGGGGTTGTAGCAATGGTGATACTGCAAAGGGTAAAGGTTGATTAGGACTTCTTGCAAGCTTTTGCTAGATTTTGGGATCCGATGGCCTAGGTTTTCTATTTCAGAGTGGGTATGGAGGAGCTATGCCCCATTTTTGAGGTGGTTAGTGCCATCTTAGGTAGTAACCAAAATGTGATTTTGGTAGTGTCGAAGTTCAGGGTCGGATGCTGTCACAACCCACCTGTTAAGTTGTGATGGTTTTAGGGTATAGAGAGATGTCAAGTCACCTAAACCTCGTAGACCCCATTTAACTTATTATTTTTTACCATTTACCATATTAAACCTTATCCCAAGATTATAACCCAATTGCCCTTTCTTTATCTCCAATTACCATTTTTTCGTTTTACATATTACTAAATGCTCATTAATGCCATTTTAATATTAATCTCATTTTACAATTGTTCAATATCTAATATACTAACATAATAGTAAATATAGTACAATTTACAGTACATATAAATCCAATAACATGTTAGTACTAAACCTTCGGTAACTATAGAGCTCTAAAACAATGTTTTTCATAATCATATAACCCAAATTCATACACTTGAAATTAGCAGAGCAACTTTTAAGCAGAAGGACAAGGCTTGGAATTTACCTTGTTGACTTGTCAAACTGATTTGAAAAATTTAAACAATTAACGAATGAGACAAAACTCAGTGAGTGTATAATAATACAATATATGGTAAGCATATGGATCATTATCAGGGTGGGCTCATTGTGACAATGGAGCAGCATTAATCAAAATTGTCATCGTAAGTCAATTTCTCATTTAAGATAAGCAATATCTTTAGCAGAAATAGTGATTTCTTAGAAGTGGAATGCTTCCTACATATATAAATTAAAGAGTGGTGACCTAAGTCTTGCTCACTCACATGCATCACAGTACGCAAGACTGATCAGATCTTATGGTTAGTTATTCCCCCTAATAGAGGTTGGGTACTCTCACCCTTCCTGCAGGCTTATACCAAGTGCACAAGATCCAATGTATTACGCCACATCAATAGGATATCTTTGCTTATCAATAGGCATCAATAGAAAGGTTCATTTACAATTCATAATAAGAATTCAATTATCACATTATGAAGTCCACATGAAAGATTTACAATAGTTAAATGCCTTATAGAGGTATTATAACAAATGGCTTAATATTGAATAGGCAATTCATACTCAATATGAAATTGGGATATTTCAATGAAGATGGTTTTAACAACAATGGTTCATAGAATATGGCACACATCATATTATATTATTAAGTATTCACCTTGGATTCCTTTGCTTCTTTTTAGATTTAACTTTGATGCTAGTTGTGCTCCTTGCACTGTTGGACAATGTCTTTGTTTTTAGATTCTACACATTTGCATTTCAATTACACATTAATCACTTTCTTGTTATGACATTAGTTTAAATTTAGCATAACTTGATAACATTTTTATCTTGTTCATTGTAGTACTAACTTATTAATTTTAAGGTCAAGACACACTATACATGTACTTATTGCTAATTTTAAATTTTTTCATATCTATTTCCAAATGGCCAAATATATTCACTTAAGGAAAGATAATTCCTTTTCTCCCAATTCCCCATTTCAACTTCATAATACCCAAGAATCAATTTAAACAATTTCCAATATTCAATGGGATTAATTCCAATTTCACCTTCCAATTCCATAAATGAATCTAATTTATTAAATTTGGGGAAATCATTTCTATCAATTGAATTTGAAATTAACATTATACAAATCATGTTACACTATTCTTAAACTTAATTCCCTTTTCAATTCTATGAATTCAAGTTCAATTCTTAAAATTCCTAAATTGGTCCATAAACCCTACAATTTGGGAAAACCATCAATTTCCCATCAAAACCATCAATTATTCATAGATTCATCTAATTAATATTTAAATAATCAATTTTCATCAATTAATTGAAATTGAATCATTTTATTTCATAAAACTCTAATTTGTCCCACTTAGGCTAAAATTGGGGAAAACCTATAATCCATTATCAAATCCCATATTAATCATAGAATTATGAAATTGGTATGATAAAGAAAATATATAATCATTCAAATATCAAAAACAAGCATTAGAACTCTAGTTTCCCCCTTTAGCTAAGTTTATTCTTTCAAAATTCTCAAATCTTAAACCAAGTTTCCATAATTCACTGTAACACTTCCTAACTATTTTTCTCTATCCACAGTAACCTTAGATACCCCCAAATCAAATTTATAACACTTTTCCTTTTATTTCATTAAAGTAGCCAAACTATAAAGATGGAGGAAAAGGAAAGTTTTGCAATTAAAACACTAAAGTCATGCTTAGAAAAAGGAAATGAGAAGATCAGCTTAATTTCTTACCTTGGGAAAAGCTTGATTTTGAACTTATATATTGATGTTAATATGGGGAGATCTTTCTTTAGTTGGTGTGGAGTTTGCCAAAATGATGTTCATATATATATATATATATATATATATATATATAGCTATAGCTTAATTTCTTACCTTGGGAAAACCTTGATTTTGAACTTATATGTTAATGTTAATATAGGGAGATATTTCTTTAGTTGGTGTGTAGTTTGCAAAAATGATGTTCATGTATATATATATATATATATATATATATATATATATATATATATATATATATATATATATATATATATATATATATATGTATATGTTGAATGGTGAGGCTAGGGTCTTATCTAGGTTGATGATGTTCATCATAAGTTGTGGAAATAATAAAAATGAATGTAGACTTTGGTGAAGGAAAAGTGGAAATTCAAGTTGAAGAAGGATTTGACATAGTAAAAAATGGTGGCTTTCAAGTCAAATTATGTAGCTAACTCATTCTACACCATTTTAACCTTGGTTAACCATTCTTAATTCTAGTCATATGTATTTTCACCTATTCATAGGCCTTATGGGCAGGCCATTCTAATGGGCTTGGACCTTGGGGTTCAAAACCCCATTAACAAATCCATATATGCACATTTCATACTTAGTAAATTACTAAAATTTTTCATTTCTTTACTTTTGCTTTGGTGTACATATTTTTACTTTCTAGTTTCACTATATACTTTAAACATTGTTAGATAAATTTATTCACTTTATAATGCATATTTATTAGCTCTTTATTAGCATTGTTCAAGTGTGTAAATCATGTAGGCTCACTAGGTCAAACTAAGTTTGACTTCTATTGTACCATTGTAGCTTTGATTAAAATCAACTTCTCATATCACTACTATTATCTCCAATGACTTAGGAGATGTTTAGGTACTATGTTCATACCCATTCAATAGACTATTATCTCCAATGACTTAGGAGATGTTTAGGTACTATGGTCATACCCATTCAATAGCACTTTAGATTCACATTTCTAATAAATAATTAATATAGTCATATTAAGTCGAACTTGATTTGACTTTCATTTTATGATAAAAATGCTTATCAAAATTTATTCCATTCTTCCTTCATTATCACATTGTTAATTAAAATTGATCTCTTATGACACTATTATTAACTCTAATGGGCTAGGAAACCTTTGGTATTATAGGCACTATCACCTCTTTTAGGAGTTTTTAAGCTTGCCTAAGGCTATAGCGACTGGGATGGTAGTGGAGGGTTAGATGGACCTGACTACTATCATTATGGAATTTTGGGACCTTAGTGACTAAGTGAACCTGGCGAAACAAAGAATGAGGATGAGGGCTTTTGTTTTTTGCCTGATAACTAGTTATCTATTTCTAGTTCTATTGGCTAGGGTAATGCCAGGGTGGCTGGCTTGGTATAGCAGATGGAGTAGAGTCGCTTCATGGTTGGAGTTGTTCTGGCTGAGTCGTTATTGAACTTAGACTGCTTTATATGTGGCTTAGAGAGGTGGACTATCTCTCCGGTGGTCCTTTGGGTGAGAAAGTCAATCTGTTTTTTAGTTTTCTTTTTGTGGATTTTTTTTTATGATTTTGGGGTTTTGTGTTTATTTTGTAGGTTTGGCTGATGGATCATTTGATAGTTGTGACTCCCCTAGTTAGGAGTCCATACACACCTTTCCAATATCAGATGCGGCCTATCTTTATGCGGAGGGGATTAATTCATACGTGGATGGCATGGTTACTTGAGCTTGCCCTAAAAGACATTCATTGGCATTGTTAGTGGTATGAGGTGAGGTCATTCATGACTATGAGCCATGGCTACTGAGTGGTATGTTTGTTGGGTCTTAGCTAGACATCCTTTTACTAGAGGACTAGGGTTTTGAGGTAGATGGGATAGACTCAGGATGTACCCCCGATTATGCCCTTTTTAGAGTCTGCTTAGATCATAGCTCCCAATGTTAGGGCTATAAGAGAAGATTGGATGAGAAGTTATCATACCGTAGGTCTAGAGACTAGGTTTGGGACAATAGTGAGATACAAGGATTGGTTGGCTAAGGTGATTTGGCCAATCGAGAGGGAGCACTAAGTTACTTTACTAAGGAACGTTAAAGGTGATGAGACACAGGAGGGGCAATTGCTTGGGTACTAGTTGTGAGACCTCGCTTGAATGCCCCTCCCTTATGTGAACCCTCAAATTTGCACCTTTAGGATTCGACTACAACTTGACACTTGCTAAGATTAGTGCGCTATGTAGAGCCCATACAGTAGTCTCGCTAGCCGGTTAATAAGCAGGGGTCAAGGGGGCAGCGCCTCGTTAAAAAATAAATTTTTTGAATCTTTCAACTTCAGACAACTAGCACTCCATCATGAACCCATAGAATAAAACTTTGCAAAGATCGGATTAAGAACAGATGAAAATGGGCAGAAAAATGAGCTGTGGCAACCCGCGAGTAGGTTGCGGCAACTTGCAGCCGGCTGCGATTATCGCAGCCTCCACTACGGTTACCGCAGATGTCCCGGCAGAAGCCAATTGGCTACCATAGCTGGCCCTGCTGTTACCGTAAAGATCTTTGCGGTTACTACAGGCTCCAGTTAGTTACCGCAACTTGTTCTAACAGAATCCCATATCGAAAAATCACCCTTTTAAGCCTCTACACCCCCTATAAATACCTTGCATCTCATAACAACTTCTAAACACAATTATATGCTTCTATACTCTCCCTAAAGCTTTCTAAACCCTATTCCTAAGCTTTTTAATCATCAAAACCCTCTTTCTAAACCTCAAAATCTCTAAAATCTCATTCTAAAACCTTCTTCTATCACCTCAAACCTTATCCATAAGCTTCCTAATCACATAAAACCTTATTCATAAGCTTCCAAATCATCTCAAAACCCTATTCATAAGCCTCCTAATCATCTCAAACCCTATCTCTAAGCTTCTTAATCAAGAAAAGGTGCAACTCAAGTTATTTCTTTCAAAGGGAATTCGTGGTACTCAAGCAAAGGTGATCTAAAGTCTTTCCTTTAAGAAAAGAGTTTGTGCTATTCAAGAGCCCTTCCAAACGGAGTGCTCGTGATATCCCAGGCCAAGGTGGAACTTAGATCCGGTGTGAAGCTGGCTCCCTACATTCCTCGTCAACGAAAGCCTCTTTCCTTTTCCTTTTCAATTCTGATTTTAAGATTTGAATTTGAAAAAATCTAATTTTTATTAATTAAAATATGACCTAATTAACAAATCCCTAAGCCTTTAAAATCAATCAAAACATGTAATAGTTTTAAGTAGTTTTCCTTTATTTTTTGCATTTTATAATTGTCATTATCTCATATTTTGCTATGCATTGCATGAATAATATTTATTCCATACATCATATTATATCTATTCATGCATACATAAAAACTTCTTTTTATGAAAGCTATTTTGTATTTAAGCCAAACTAATTTTTTTGTATTATTTTAACCAAACCTATTCCCTGAACCCTCTTTGGTCATTCGAGGAATAGTGCTTTTGGCATTTTATAATTGTCATTATCTCACATTTTGCTATGCATTGCACGAATAATATTTGTTCCATACATCATATTATATCTATTCATGCATACATAAAAACTTCTTTTTATGAAAGCTATTTTGTATTTAAGCCAAACTAATTTTTTTGTATTATTTTAACCAAACCTATTCTCCGAGCCCTCTTTGGTCATTCGAGGACTAGTGCTTTTCCTTGGGATAAATGGTATAATTTTGGAGTCAATCAAATTGGGTTTTTCCTTTAATTTTTCCAACTAAAATAAACAAAATTAAAGTGGTGACTCATTTTGCAAATTACAACTTATAAAATACAATTTTCTGAACTCATAGTGAGTTCCCATCGGTGATGTTTCTCCCAATGAGTATTTTGATTCCCCTTTAGTGGATCAGACGGGTGCTTGGGTGAGGCCTCACACCTCGCTGGGGGAAATTGCCTTAAGGAATGGTAAACATTTTTTAAGGAGGTCATGAAATGAGTTTTGGTGCTCATGATTGGAGCGATTATCATTCAAAAAATTGATTTTTGATTTTGAAAAGGATTTAGGAGTCACCACCTTAATTTATTTTAAATGAAAAAATTAAGGAAAAACCCAATTTGTGACTCCAATTCATAAATTTTGCAATTAATTTACCCAAGGATAAAAATTACTAGTTTTCAAACCAAGTTGAGCTCAGAGGTTAGGTTTTTGGTTAAATAATCTAAATTTGGATTTTAAGCTTAATTTGATTTTGAAAATTAATTTCATGAATGACAAGTATTAAATGACAATCATAAGTGCAATATGAATGCATGAAAAAATTAAGTAAATCATCCATAAATTAAGGAGAGTATTACCTCTAGTCATTATGGATTCCAGGGGAACCACATAATCGCTCTTTAATTCCAAAATAATTAAATCAACTGAATATACTAATTACATTGGAAAATAAAAAGGGAAAGGAGATTGATTGGGATTTAGATTTAGATTTCAAACATGCCTATGTACCCTATTAAATGGGGATTAAAACCCATATAGTTCGTGCCATTATTAAGTGGAGGGTTTAGGGGTCGATTAGATTGATTTTGATTTGGGTGTTTTGAGAGTGACGAAAAAAGCTAATGCCTTTGCTTTTGGCGAGGGGGAATTTTTATCGGACTAAAATTCAGTTTTTTTGGAATTGAATGATTGGATTGATTAATTAATTAAAATGACTAATTAATTAATATGATGAAATAGATGGATGTATAAATTAATTAAAAAAATTAATTAATTAAGATGAATGATGGATTAATTAAAAAGAGATTGATTTATTTTTTTAAAAAAGTGATTAATTAATTAATTAATTAAAAAGATTAATTAATTAATTTGAGTGGTTGATTTTGGAAAAAAGAGTTTTAGTTAATTAAAAGATTAGGGTGAGGTAATTAATTATTAATTAGAAAGTGATTGGAGAAAGAAGAAGAGAGGAGTTTGTAGATAGCCACCACTACTAACTCAACAGGTGAGGAAAAATGGTGGAAATGGGGGGGTATTTATAGGTGAAGGGTGTGGGGTGAAAAGACCAAAAAAGGTTGAAAAGTGGGCCAAAAAGAGGGGTATTTTGAGAAACTCAGGCTGAAAAGGGGACCACTATCACAGATTTATGAAGAGCCTATTAGGATCCTTGCTAGTGTTTGCTGCCGTGCGTGGGCCTGCGCGGATCCGGTTATTGGTTTGTATTGGAAAATTGGGTATCTTGGTAGTAATTACTTCAAGGCTTTAATTTTCTTTCAAGGGCACTGCCCCCAAAACTTTGCCTACTAATCAACTAACAGGACCATCATAACAGCTATGTGTAGCGCACTAAATTTAGCAAGTGCTAAGCTATGATTGGATGATGAAGGTGCAAAATTAAGGGTTCACAGTTGCCCCCTCTTTAGAATTGTCTTGTTTGTCAAGCAATTCTGATGATAATAAACCTAAGAGTTGGTATAAGGAACCAAAGTAATGTTTAAGTTAGTGTTTGGACATGTTTGAGCGAGAGATACTGTCAAAAAGGAAGATGGTGAAAAGAACCATAGAGATGTTTAAGCAATTGTTTCTAAACATTTATTAGTGAAAAATATGGCTAATAAATGGAAGTGATAAAAAGAACCAAAGGGATATCTAGATTTGTGGCTAAAGATTTTTAGGTGAATTAATGGATATGATTGAGTATGATGAAAAGGTGGGGAAAGGAACCAAAGAGACGTCTAGATTAGACATTTCTAGGTGTAGAAATTAGATGAATTTCAAACAAAATGGATGGAAAAAAGGGAGCTAGAGGGATGTCACTATTTTGACATTTATAGGTGGAAGATATGGTTGACTTTAAGATGAATGAGGATGGAAAAAGAACCATATTGATGTTTGAGTGAGGATTTAGATGTTTCTGGGTGGAACATGATTATTTTAAAATAAGGGGATGGAAAAGAAATCACAGGGATGTCTAGGTCATTTCTAGACACTTATGGATTTTTGATAAGATAGAAAGGAGAGCCTTAAATTATGGCGAGTTGACTTAAAGGATTTTGACAAGATTTTGGTAAAAGAAGAGTCTCAGCCTATGGTGAGATGGCTAGAAAGTTTCTGACAAGATTTTGGTAAGGGAAGAGCCTTGACCTTTAGGGAGTTAGCTTGAGAGATTCTGATAGAATTTTTTATAAAGGGAGAGCCTCAGCTTATAGAGTCTGCTTAAGAGATTCTGATAGGATTTTGATAAAAGAAGAGCCTTAGCTTATGGTGAGTAGGCTTGAGAGATTGTAATAAGATTTTGGTAAGAGGAGAGCTTTGGCCTATAGCTAGTCAACTTGACATATTCTAAAAAGATTTTGGTAGGAGGAGAGCCTTTGACCTACTTATGGCAAGTCAACTTGAGAGATTTTGACAAGATTTTGGTAAGAGGAGAGCCTCTACCTATGATGAGTCAGCTCCGGAGATTCTGATAAGATTTTGGTAGGGAGAGAGCCTCAGCCTATGGCGAGTCGACTTGACAGGTTCTAATAGGATTTTGGTAAGAAGAGAGTCTCGGCTTATGGTGAGTTGGTTTGAGAAATTCTAAAAAAAATTTGGTAGAAGGGGAAACTTGGGCTTTTGAATGTGAAGGTTTGGGCCTTTTAGAAGGCTTGAAAGAACTTTGCTATGATTAAAAGGACTCTAGAAGTCACACTTCATCAATTAAATATGGAAATGTATCATTTAGCTTCAAAGAGGCTTTGGTTAGCTTTAGGAGGTATTAGTCAGCTTCAAGGAAGTATTGGTCAACTTTGTAAATGCTATTAGCTCGGCTTATGCATAATTGTGCATGACTACAGATAGTTGTATATGCATGTATATTTGTGCATAGATGATGTATGTTCATGTATGCATGTTTTAGGATTCATAGACCTTTTATTTAATTTTTATGCAATGGATGATTTATAATGATGCCTATAATGGATGATTGCATAGATGTAAAAGGGTGGATTCATGCATTTGTTTTATGAATGCAGTTTTTTTCATATAAGTTTTGCATCTACAGAGCTATGCATTTGTAGACTGAGAAACTCGATAAGGCTAAGCAACACAACTTGTGTTGTTATGGAATAGTAACTTGTGTTGTTATGGAATAGTTGCTATGGTGGCATTACAAGGAGTTCGAGTGAATCAAGATTTTTTAGAGGGCTTGCTTTAGGTTTTGGGTTTTAGTGGCCCGTATTTTCTATTTTGGTACTACTAAGGAGGAGTTGTGTCTCACCTTTGAGAAGTCCAATGCTATGGCTTGGCCATGACGTGGAGGCAACTCTAGTGGTGCCAAAGATCAAAGTTTGGAATTTTTTGCATTTTTAGGAGCTTTTAGACTTGCCTTAGGATGTCACATACCATATAGTGGTTGGTGATAGTAAGGTGAATTTGACTGCTATGATTAAGAAGTTCCATGATCCTGGTGACTAGGGAGATATAAGGGGGCAAGGACTGCAGATGAGGGCCTTGGTTTTCTATTTGAGAGTCGGATACCTATTTAACAGGTGATTGGGATGATGCAAGAGTGGCAAGATTTGTATTACAAATGAAACAAAGGCATTTTGTAGTTAGAGCTGTGTTGGCATAGACACTGATAAGTCTCGAATGCTTTGTTTAGGGTTTAGAGAGGTGGACTATCTCCCCAGTTATTCTCTAAGAGAGAAAAATTTATATGTTCTTACCCTTTCCGTTTCCATCAAAGGTGTTCTATGGGCTTTTGATTTTGGATTTTAGGTTATCTTGCAAGTGTGGCCCATGCTTTTCATCTGTAAATGCCTTATTGAGATTTGGTTATAGATCAAAAAGGATGGTCACTTGCAGCTTGCCCCTGGAGGACACATTTTGACACTACCGATTGATTAGATCTTTCATGACCGAAGGCCATAGTTGTCGAGTGGTTTGCTTGTTGGGTTTGGTTTGAATGACCTTTCACTAGTGGATGAGAGTTTTGAGGCAGATGTGGTAGACTCAATGTGTACCCTCAGTTTTCCTTTCTTGAATTAAGCTCAACCTCTTCCTCAAATTAAGCTCTTTTGCACTTTAATATGTGAATGTTATCTATGAAAGGGACAAGTTGTTGTGAAACTAATAAGCTCTCCAGCATAAATCAACAAAAAAGACTTAGGAAAAAGAAATTAAGTTAATTGAAAATAAAATATGAAAATTAAAAATTGCAATGACTAAATTTAAAAGAAAACTCACAAAAAGAAATTAAAATTAAAATCTAAAAGAAAACTCACAAAAAATAAAAATAAAAATAAAGTAAAAAGAAAAGTAAAAACCACAAAATTGCTACTCAAAATCACACCTATTACCTCCCTGGTAATGGCAGCAAAAACTTGTTGCATCCAAACATGGACTATAATGATTACAAGTGCACGAGGTAATTGTAGCTAGAATGAAAACCTCAAGGTCATATTCCCTAACAAGATGATAGTTAGGTGATCAAATGATTATAGCAAAACATGAAAATCCTAAACATTTTATTGCAATATTTAAGTTGTCGTGGTGAGAAATAACGAATTTTTTTAAGTACCAATTCAATAGTGATATATGACCATATATGGTGTATCCATGTTTGTATTTGGTGCTAATTCAAAGAGTCCAAGACCTCAATGTAATATGGCTATATATGGAAGTCTTAGAAAATATTGCCCTTCACTTGGTCTTCTAATTAGTTCTCTTGAGCAATTTCTAAACTTCTTCATGCACTACTTCATAATTTGAGCTTCAAATTTGATTTTAGAGAGGTAAAATATGTCAAAACTAAATGTGCATTTGAGATCTTAAGCTGAACAAATCAATTTATGCTCTTATTTCTTCACTTTCACTTTATTGGTAAATTATCTGCATATAGCAAATAATTCTAAAAACAAATAGAAACCAACAAAAAATAACTAAAAAATATATTAGAACTGATCATAATTTATTAAAATATTTGTTTAAAAACATACTATTTTAGTAATAACAACAAACCAAGTGCTAAATCTTTTGGGATTTACAAATGGATTCACTTTCCTAAAGGTTTTCTCTCTCTTTTTTTTTTCCTTTTCAAAGTAAAAATCCAAAGCCGGATGATGCCATCTAGAGTCAAATGTTTATGTTCCCCTTTCCCCTTAAAAGTGGGGTCACCATACATGGCCCTCACACTAATAATGGATAAAATAAAAATAAGTGAGAGAGTGAATGAAATTGATATAGAATATTGGAATATTATTAATTTCTTTTTAAAAAAGAGAAATTGTTAATTGAAAAATTATATTTAATCAATAAGCATAAACAATTGATTTCTCTCTTATATTTTATATGGCATATCATTGAAATTGACTTGCTCACAAGATTTTTAGTACCATACTAGAATTTTATTTTCTTAAAAGTTTTAATTCATTTAGTGCTTCTTTTAAAAGTTGAGCAATTTATTGGTAAAACTATTGTCTCTATGCATATTTTTTGTTATTTTTCCCCTTTTATGAATGAATGGCAATGCTTAATTACAGAGAAAATTTTATTATAAATTATTAAAGAGAACCTAAAATTAGAAAACTAGCATTTGATAACTTCAAATGTGGAAACCTAATAATAGGACAAAATTTGCTCTAAAATATCGCTAGATTCTATAAGTCCTTGATAAAAATAGTTAATTGCTCAACTTATAAAGAGTTCAAAAAGAAATTGAAATCCATTAATAACATAAACTACCTAAAGGGAATAGCCTAATAAAATAATGAATAACATTGTGATT
Source organism: Reutealis trisperma (assembly GCA_947687605.1). Taxonomy (NCBI): domain Eukaryota; kingdom Viridiplantae; phylum Streptophyta; class Magnoliopsida; order Malpighiales; family Euphorbiaceae; genus Reutealis; species Reutealis trisperma. The sequence goes on along the minus strand of CANTUT010000652.1, from coordinate 66,920 downwards.
TTTCTATTTATATTGTTTTCTTTTGCTATTAAAGCACAATCTGAAACCTTTGATGTGACAAAATATGGTGCTGATGCTGATGAAAAAAAAGACATTAGTCAAGTATGAGCATAAAATTTATCCTTGTACATTCCATTGATTAAAATTTTGAAACTAATTTTTGTTTTGTCTTTTTCACTTAGTTTTTAATGAAAGCTTGGGGAGATGCCTGTGCAGCACAAGGTACAAGTAAAGTTTATATTCCAAAGGGTACATATGCTTTACGCCAAGTAGATTTGGTTGGTCCGTGCAAAGGTTCCATCATATTCCAAGTTGATGGAACTTTGAAGGCCCCATCAAACCCTGATGAGCATGTTGGGGATACTTGGGTTAAATTCAGATACATTGATTTTCTCACAGTAATGGGTGGTGGAACTTTTGATGGTCAAGGAGAAATTGCATGGAAGAAGAACAATTGTTGGCAAGATGCAAAATGCAAGACCATGCCCATGGTGAGCTCTTCTCATTATTATTATAATATTGTGTAACAATTTTTTATTATTATGTAAGAACTATTTATATCACTAAACTAACATACATATATTTTTTCTTGTGTTTTTTTATTGCTTGAAAATTGATCAGAACTTAAGGTTTGATTTCGTTACCAATAGTATAGTCCAGGATATAACTTCACTTAACAGTAAGAATTTTCATATTAATGTCTTGGGTTGCAAAAACCTTACCTTCCAACAAGTTACAATCACGGCTCCTGGAAATAGTGCAAATACAGATGGTATTCACATTGGACGCTCTGATGGAGTAAATATTGTCAAAACCAAAATTGCCACCGGTGATGATTGTATCTCCATTGGGGATGGTTCTCAAAAGATAACAATCACAGAAGTAACATGTGGACCAGGTCATGGCATAAGTGTGGGAAGCTTAGGAAAGTATCCAAATGAAGAACCAGTGAATGGAATATATGTCAAAAAATGCACCATCTCAGGTACTACTAATGGCGTGAGAATTAAATCTTGGCCAGCATTACATGCTGGCACTGCATCTGAAATGCATTTTGAGGATGTTACAATGAATAACGTCAGCAACCCTGTCCTTATTGACCAAATGTACTGCCCATGGAACCAATGCAATAACAAGGTAATTTATGGGAAAAGAAAACAATAGGTGTCATACTATTTTGTTTTGATAATTTGTATCTTATAAATTATTACTAACTTTTTGGTTGTGTGATTTTTTTTTTCTATCTTGTTAGGCTCCATCAAAAGTAAAAATCAGCAATGTTAGCTTCAAAAATATAAAGGGGACTTCTGCAACTCCTCTTGCTGTTCAACTTTCTTGCAGTAGTGGCATTCCATGTGAAAATGTGGAACTTGGTGATATTGATCTAAAATATAGTGGAAATGAAGGTCCTGCAAAATCAGAATGTACTAATGTGAAGCCTAAGATTACCGGAAAGCTAAACCCATCAGGTTGCTAGTGTCAAAAATTACATTCATAACCTTCTGTTGAAGACCTTATTATATATGTTTTCTTAATAAATAATTGTATGTAGATGGAGAGGATGCCTAATTCTAACATGCATTCTTTTTTGGTTTTACGCATAGATAATTGCTAAATGATATTTTCTTTTTATCTCTTAGACTATTTATATTTTTTCTTATGGAATACAAGTAAATAACTTAGAAAATTACCATGACCCAAACGTAGAAACTATTACTGGCGCTATGACATCACATACATCTATTATAAGAATTCACAATGTATAAGTAAAATATATCTCAACCATAATAAAAATGGGACTTTAACTGGATTCAGGACCATCAACTAATCAATCTCATACCATACGTACAAAACTAAAAGTAACTTTAGAGTATTTTAAGAGTATGAGTTATAAATATCATGACCCAAACTCAAAGGTCAAGACGGACACATATGAAACCCTGAATCCTTTTATTACTCACTATTGTATTTCTTCCTCCAGAACATTTTTGGTCGTTTACATGCATTTATGGTCTAAATCAAACTATAGGATCATTTTTCGTAATATTAAGAATACGTATAGATTCTAGAAGTCATTCTAGTAATTTATTTTGAGGGTGCTTTGGTTATTTTCCTTCAAATTTCATTTCAGCTTTTTCATGTGGGAATTAATTATTTCATATCTTAGAGTGGTGCTACGGTCAATTAATTTGAGTATTTGGAGTCATAAGAAATCTATAATCTATAATATACACTAATAAAGTAATATTGGAACTTAGAGATATGGTTAAAAAGGAACTCTAAGCCAAGTGTATAGCTTAATTGTCTTCCAAAACACTCTCTTTGTCCTAAAAAGGTTATTTACTTTCTTTTCTCATATAGTTAAATATTTTTAATTGTTTGCCAACTCATAAATTTTATTATATTTTTCCACTTATACCTTTGCGTATATTTATTTACTACTACTTTTATTATCAATTTTCATAATACACATATTTCAATTAATAAAAATAAAATTGAAAAATATCTATATCTATTTTAAAATAGACAAGTATTTTGAGACATTCTAAAAAGGAATAGTGGACAATCTTTTTAGGATGGAGGAAGTATTTATTTGTTTTATTATAGTTAATTTCATATTTTTATTTGTTATAATTTTTGTAATTTTTGTTGGATATTTAATTATTTGTTGATTATTCAATATTTCCATTATGTTTTTTTGACTCCTGACTTGATTGAAATTATACTAATTAATAATTATAACATTATCATATGCACTTCATATATATCTCAAACTCCTAACTTTCCACTTTCAGTTATAAAAGTTCAAACTATTAACTTTCCTCTTTCAATTATAAGAATTCAAATTCTTTACAAAAGGCGTTAGACTATGTTTGATTTATAAAATAATCAAAGAATGGAATAGTTATTTTATGTGGAATAGTTATTTTAAATTTTGATTGAAATTAAAAAAAAAAAGAATAATTATTTCATGGAATTATTATTTTTTAATTTTGTGAAATACATATTCCATGGTAAAATGAAAAACAACTATTTCATAACTTAAGAATAACATTTTTTTTGAATTGACTATCTTAAATTTACTTAATAATATTCTATTATCTACCATTTTGACCCCATTAACAACCCTCCATCACCTGCCATCATTACCATCTACAAATTATATTATAGACCTTAGTCCATATTGCTTTATGGGCCAGGGTTCAAAAAACACATGATTCTCTCTTTCTTTCAACTTGGCTTTCTTTTTTTATTTCTTTTTTCAAGTCTCTTTTTTTTTTTTTTGAAAACAAAAATTTTCGCTTTTTAAAGATCATTTTGTTCATTCCTTTATTTGTTCACTCAGTACTGATACATGATCTTTCTATTTACTAAAGTTTCAGTTTGGATTTCCTTTTTTTTTTTTTTTTTAAACAAATTGTTTCCTAATTTTTGAAATCAATTTTTTAAATAATAATAACACAATATATATATATATATATATATATATATATATATATATATATATATATATATATATATATATATATATATATATAATTGAATCAATTAATTAAATATATAAATTATTTTTATTTCCCCCTATCTAATAATTGTTGTAATTTTAATTAGATATATTTAAATCATTATATTTAAAATAATTATTATAAAATATTTAATATCTCAAGTTACAAAATAATTTATTTTTAAGAATAAAATTTCATCTTTAAACATAAAATACATGTTAATTGCATATAAAGTATATATTCATTGCTTATAAAATATATGATCGTTATTTATAAAGTGTGTATTCATCTATTATTTCATTAGTTGATTTTTTTAAGGGTCTTCAGCATTCAAAAAAAACTATAAATGGATAATAAAATTTTTTAAATTAAATGGTGATTATTTTTTTTTCATTTTTTTTGTTGTGATTTTTTTTCATTTTTTTATTTGTTTCAACAATTGAAATTGAATCAATTAATTAAACATATAAATTATTTTTGTTTCTCCCATCTAATAATTATTATAATTTTAATTAGATATATTAAAATCATTATAATTAAAACAATTATTGCAAAATATTTAATAACTCAAGTTATAATCTAATTTATTTTTAAGTTATAATTTAATTTTTTTTAAGAATAAAATTTGAGTTTCAAATTCATTACATATAATATATATATTCATTGAACAATAGTTAAATGTTCATTTGAATAAAAACCAATGTTCATTATAAGAAGTAGTAATAAACTTATAGTATTATCTGATGTAAATAGCATATGATAATTTACAAGTTTATTACATATAATACACATATTCATTTTAGTATACTTAGATATACACTGTAATAAAACCTTATATTCATTATATATGACACATATGTTCATTTTGCTATACTTAGATATTTATGTAAATTTATAGAAAGTAAATTTTATTTGATACCTTAGATAATTTATCTAAATAAATATAAAATGATATTTAATAGTTTTATTAGTTTTATCAAATTCAACATAAATAAAGAATTAAACTCATAATTTCATGGAAATAAATAAATAAATATTTATGAAAAAAAATTCAACCATTAATGTAATTTTTCTTATAGAAATTAATATAAATTTAATTAGAACAATTAAACAAATAAATAATTTAACCATTAATATAATTTTAATTGCAAATATTATAGAAAAAAAGAATAATTGAAAAAGGAAAAAAAAAAAAAAGATAGAACAGCTAAAAAGGGGAAAAAAAGAATAGCTAGAAAAAGAAAAAAAAGAGAGTTTCTACAAGAATTCAAACCCAACACTTCAAGTAAGTAAGGTGATTGTATTAATCAATTACACAAACTGGTGTTTCCAATTTTTTATTACATATATTATAATTAATATTTGAGACCCCGATGACCCCAGGTCCACAATACAACATGAACTGAGGTCTATGATATAACAATCCATTACTGCCGCCACCTGGCACCGCCAACTACCACAACACCAATACCACTACCAACTACCACCACCTTCCATCACCAATACCACCACCAACTACCACAACACCATACCCATATATATATATGTGTGTGTGTGTAGACACACACACACATATATATATATATGTATGTATGTATGTATGTGTATATATATATATATATATATATATATATGTATACACATACACACATACACACATACATATATATATATATATATATATATATATATATATATATATATATATATATATATATATATATATATATATATATATATCTCTGTGTGTGTAGTTCATTCAAGATCTTGAACCAAAGAGTGAAATAAAAATTATTTAGAATAGCTATTCTATTTCTACTTATTCTATTCCATAAGAATTGTTATTATATTCTATATTTATTCCATTCAATGAACCGTACATGGCCTTAATAGTAGAAAAAGTATTAGGTTTAACTTTCAATAATGATCATGAAATTAAGGTTAGTCATTTTTTTTTTATCATTCATTTTCTTTTTAATTCATGTAGTGAAATATAGATGGAATACTCTTCAGGGAATGAAGGCATAAGATTGGGTGTAATAATTAGAGATGAAAAGTATTTTGAATTGTTCTGGTTTATTCAATGATTGCTATAGCAATGTCATGTTTGTGGTAAACATTTCCATTCACCTTAAATTCTTAATATTGATAATTGAAAGTTAATATAAGATCACTATTTCAACTCTCAATATTGCCCCATCCAAGATCATACCGTAAATTATTATTGAATATATGCATATTAGACGTAGACACCTTATGGTGTGCAATTTCATATTAAATCACATTACCACGAACCGTGTATTTTTTAATACATTATTTTGCTCAAAGAGATTTCTTCCAATATAATATATTGATTCACATTAGGACTGTCATTACTAGGTTTCTAAAAGAAAAACTTATTAAGCGATCCGCGTGCATGACGGAAGGTAATACAATGAATTACTAATCAAGGGATCATTCCAATTTAGACTAACAAGGTTATGGTCATTCTTTGTTATTAATTTAATATAATTGTACTTAATTTCCATAATTTAAAACTTCGGACAATTCTAATTCATTTTTCCTAAGCCTTGGCCAAAGCATACCCCTAGTTATACCTAGCTAGTATTTGTCTAATTCATCATTAATCAAATGTTCTTTAGCTTGAATTTCACAATTATAAGCACAAATTAATCCAATTTTAAGTTGAAATTCATTTCCCCTTTTCAGTCTTTAATGAACCCTAACTTTAGTTCAAATAAAATTTAAAGTAATTTAAAGATTCTAAAATGAAATTAAATTTCAATATACATAATTTAACTCATTACCTAATCAAATTAAATTAGAACACATCAATTCATCCTTTCCCTCACTTGGTCGAAATTCGTTGATTTCTAGTTAATTTAATCTTTCCAATCTTCAATTCAACCATTATTGCATCTAACCAAACCAATTTCATACTCAGTTAAAATTAAAACCAACATTCTCTTTATCCCCTATTTGGCTAAATAAACCATCCACCCAGACACTATCAATTTGTTCATAGAAAGCTACTTACATGTCTGTACGTTAACTAAAAAATAAAAGGCTTTTGATTCTTACCTCATAATTGACTTTCTTCCTCAAACTATTGATGGCCGGCCACTCAAGGTGAAAGGAATCTCAAGGCTTTTAACTTCAAAGAAAGAAAGGTGTTCATTGGTGGAGAAATGGGATAAAAATGGAGAAGAATCAAGAAGATGGAAGATTTTTATATTTAAGTTAAAGTGGGAAAATTTTCAAAATGTAATTGGTTCTTTCCATGGGCGACCCTCTAAAGTCGTAAATATTATACTTACAAATGGCATCCCTAAAATTTCTTTTCCCTCTCTTTCAATTTTCCTTTCATTCTTTAAGTGTTTCTCGTTAATATTTAAGCTTCAATTCTCTATTTAATTACTTCATTAATATCTACCTAAAATATATTCTAATTTGAAAGAATCTAATACTAATTCATCAGGACTAGGGTTTCACGTTCCAAGGCGTTACACACTCTTTGTCACGCCCTTAGAGTCCGAGCCATCCTTATATACAATTTCAAATCAATTGGGATCTCAGATTAGGCTTTGTGTTTGGTCTTCCTTTTGTCCACAAACAATAATAGCTAGTAGTATAAGTAAAAGAAAGAAGGAGATGGATATGGTGTTCAATTTAAGTCTATATATTCACATGCAAAGGCATCAATAGAATACTTCACCTTCATTCACCATTTGTCTAACCATATCTAGCATATGCCATAGCATAGGGTGACAAGGATGGTTTCACAAGTTCATCTTCGCATTTAGAGTCAAGCCATTTCCTTTTTTCACAATATGTAAGAAGAGACTTTCTGACTTAACAAATGTATGAAGAAGAAGATGAAGTATTAAGAAAATGTGAAGTCTAGTTTCGAGTTCTCTATGTCTTCCACTTATATGGATGATGGTGGAGAATTAGGTAAACTTAATAAACAATCCACTAAGTGTTATTAGTGGCGGTATTTAAGGTAATGAAAACACATGACTAAGCTTTAGACTACACTTGTCAAAGTGTTTAAGTTTAATGTTGTAGTCAACCTTAATTACCTTTAGGGTTTCCTAACCCCTAAATCTAATTAAGGGATTAGGATTTTCCCTAAATCTCCTTAATGGCTTTAAGTACCAACCAAATAATAAAGTCTTTTGATTTAATCCTTTTAATTTGTAACATAAATAAATTAGGACGAAATTGGCAAACCCTAAAATGTTGGACTGAGCATTAGGTCATGCGAATACCTGTTGAATCCAATTGTTCTAATTAATTAATTAATAATTGAAATAATATAAGTATGGACATACAATGTTTTTTTGGGTGTGACTTTCTAGGTTCATATCTAATTAACAATAGAAAATGAAAATTTCAAAATGTCATGAGAAATACATTCTCAACTAGTTGGAATTCCCCATTTATCCAATTGATACTAATATGTCGCGAGTGACCCCTAGTATAAGATATCATGATTATTTAATTAGAAATGAATGTCAAATAGTTGTTAACATTCTATGAATACTTTGGATCATGACCACATGCATTAGAATCCCTTTATTCCAAAGTCTCAATCTCAATTAAGGTCATGGAAGAGTGTGAAACCCTAATACCAAAACTCCATGAACATGTCATTATGTTCTTTTCTTTATTAGATTAGACTCTTAATAGAAAGCCTCCTTTCTAGTCAATCTAAAATACATGGACCAGAGATTTATAATCGAGAAGAACCTAATAGCATAGAACTTTAACCCCATTTACTTGTTGGAATAAATCCTATATTTGGCTAACCACAGGCTCACTGTGCAACTAACTAGAGTAACCACGACCCTTATATCAATGCCTTAATATGAAAGTAGTAGCAAACCCTAATCATTTACATATGAGGCAACAATGTCCCCTTATATCTAAGGATTATATACATAATCATGATTTGGACAACGATCAATTGTCAGACGGTAAAATCTTATGTCAACCTCATCCAGCATCACTGTTCAACCACTTAGCATAATAAACATTAAGTGTCCATGTGTTTGTCTTGTCATCACTATACAAGCAATTTGTGACTCACTGCTTCCACTTCATTAGTTACCAACTAACTAGGAAGACAAATAGAGGTGATGGTCTTTCTAAACTAATGTGACCCAAGTGAGGATTTCTATGACCATGAAGATGTTTTAAGAACTTGTGATAGATCAAGTTGTCACACTATTCTTCATACTTAGAAAAACCTATCTAACAAGTGCCTCAAGGACTAGGATTCTAAATAAATGAAAATAGAATAAACACTACATGACATCATAAATAAGAATACTATTATTATTTCCATAAATGGAGTAAGGTTACAAATATTTAATTGACTAGTATTATTTTAAGGCATTCTATACTAATAGTTTCTATCCATAGGTAGATGGACCCTGTACTGTTTTCCAAATCCACTTTAGTAGTAGACAATTTGAGCCTAAGCCCAAGGCAGAAAAATGAGTTGCCACCTATGTTTTTTACAAACCTAAGAAAAGAACAATGACTAGGATTCCTTGCAAATATACCTAACTACTTTTAACTACAAATTGAGTTAGGAAGTTAAGTACATGCTTGGAAAGGTGTTAGGCACCCACGCCTACCTAATTATGCTACTTAATAGTTAAGGGTAATGAATGATGGGTTGGGCTTAATGGACATTTAGGATGACATTTTATATCAAATTGTTTGTAATTCACACCATTTTAATTATTTTAGAGTGCATATAACTCGTCAATTTAAATGAACAACTTAGACAAAAAGATAAGATTCTAAGAGACTAATTAAGCATCTTACTAATTTAGTGACAAAAAGATGTTCCTTAATTTCCAATTAATTTGCCAAAACAAGGCTACCTTAGATAGGAAGAAAAGGCCTTTTTTTTTTTTTTAATCAAGTTTTACTTTACAAAAAGGTGTCTAATTAACAAAAGGTCATTTTTATCTTAAAAATAAACTCACATTAATTTCTCTTCAAAAGAACTTATTTTGATTATAACAAAACAAATTATTACCATTAATTTAACAAAAAACGTTTTTCAAGTCCAATTATCAAGCTTAAGCCTATAATGAAATTAAATGCAAAAAGAGATCATTTTAATTTACCCATCTCACATTAAAGAGCATACAAATTTCATATGAAAGAGCTTAAAAATAAATCTACCAAATTAATTAAGTCAATTAAATAATAAAAGAACCTAAGTTTAAACCTATTTACAAAGGAGAGGGAATTATTCATTATTTGTATTTGTTACATATTATAATTAAAAGAAAAATAAAATAAAATAAAATGAGAAAGAACGCTATTGGACCCTAAAGGAAAAAAGGAAACAAAAATACAAAAAGGAAATTGATAAAAAAATAAAAAATAAAAAAAAAATAAAAAGGGGATCAGGTCCATCAGCATGTGCCCCTAGCATGGGGTGCATAAGGGGTCATGCGCCGTAGGGCCTCTGCTACAACATATTTCTGCTCCAGTGACTTGCTTCCATTACAGATCATTTCTAGACCCTTTATTATCCTATAGACCACTATGTATTAAATCAAAACTCATAGAAGTGTAGGTTAAATGAAATAAAAATTAACAAGAAGACTTCAAACACCTATGTAATACCCCGAACCCGAAGATGGATATATATGGTGAAATGGAATGCAAATGAGTAAAAAGACCTAGGGTAGATTTTAAGTAGACACTAATAATGTATATAGGAGTATATATAGTTATTAATTAATGAATGATAATCAAATTATTCATAAAAAATAAAATCTAATTAAATGAAGACTTAAAGTTTAATTAGTAGTTAAGAAAATCTTTGGAATAAAGAAGAATTAGAAGAAAGAAAAAGACATTAAAGAATGTCAAAGTTGTAAATATAGCTAAATAAGGTAAAAACAAATAAATAATAATTGATTTTTCTATTATGGGCTAGCCAAGTAATGTTAAAGAATCAATTAATTGTTAACAAATGTCCCACTAAAACCTAAATAAGAGTCTCCATTTTCAACACTCTTCCATTCTCCACCTATTTCTTCTTCATTTTCTTTCTCTGAAAAACATAACACTTCTTGTTCTTCCAAATGGAGTAGCTAACCATAATAATTAGGACTGAGCATAGTTTGGTCCAATTTAGAGATCTAAAAATTTTCAGGATTGAACCAAACTTTGAAATTTTGAATATGAGTAGAACTGAAGCTGGAATCAAAATAAAAAATCTTTGTATTATATTATCTCTGAAATTTTAGAACAATTGTCACATCCTAGCCTAAAAGGATGTGACAATCCTAAGACATGGTGTTAGAAAAATTCAAGTTACAAAATCTACTTCGAGGCGTGTGAGAAATCCTACTTTCCTAAAGGTAATATTTTTACTATATTCAATTTGCCTCTAGAATACAATGAAGACTCTGATTGCACTTGATTTTGCGAAATCAGAATAAGGAACAAGTAGTTATATTTTTAAAAGTGTTTTATATGTTTTCTTCATTCCCTGTAAAAGAATAAGAAGACATATATAGAAAAATATTTGGTAGTTTTATATTCAAAAGAATATGTCTGTTGAAGAAAGAACATATTTGTTGGAGAAAAGATATGAATTTTTCCTTGGCACCTTTTCAAGAATAAATGGCAACTAATCATTTTGAAAATGTTTAACAATTCTTCCCCCCTCCCCACTAATTTTCAAAATACAGCCAAATATTTATCCATCTTCACTTTTGTATATTATATGCATAAATATTAGTATCTTGTGATTTGAATCAATACTTAGTGAAAGTTCAATACTGCAAGTCTGAATAATGTGATAGATAAAGCTTTGAACCAACTATTCTTATTGACTAGTTGTAGAAATACATTCACACATATAATTTAATATACAAATGCTTATTCATAAATGTATGACACATTGTAGGTCTTGTGTCAATATCCCTTCATGAATGTTTTAGAGCCAAGCCCTTGAACTTCTTGAAGTGGCCACACTTCACATTCATATAGGTAGATCTATTCGAAGTACCCTTGCAATTTAGTACTTTGACAAAATGTTCATAGATCTATTAAGAGACTTTTAACTCACCCTAATATGCAAGTACTAAGCACTATTAAACTTGGGATGTAATAATAAATTAGCATAGTGCTTGTAACCACTCTAATGATGTACTTTGACTCTTTGAACTTGAGACTTGTCATAATACCAAGCATCAAGTTGAGTTTCCATCATTAGTGATTTGACATAGTGGGCTTGAGACCCATCCCTCTTGATATTTTATTTACCATGTCTCTTAGCAATGCTTTTGTTAATGGATCAGCCAAATTCTAACTTAACCGTACAAAATCAATTGTGATGATAGCATTAGAAATTAAATCTCTTACATAACTATGTCTCAGTCCAATATGTTGAGACTTTCCATTATACACATGACTATAAGCTCTTAATAGTGTTGCTTCACTATCACAATAGATAGATATTGGTGCAATTGGTTTTGACCATAAAAGTATTTCATATGGCAAATCATGTATCCATTCTGCTTATTTGCTTGTTGATGCTAACGCTATAAATTCTAAAGCCATAGTGGAATTTATTATGCATGTCTATTTCTTGGAACCTTAAGAAATTACACGACCTCCAAGCATAAATACCCAACCACTAGTGCTAACAAGATCATCACTATCAATAATCCAATTTGCATCTAAATATCCTTATAACACTGTAGGATAGCCATTGTAGTTTATGCCATAACTCATTGTTTTCTTTAAATGCTTCAAAATTCTATTGATAGCATGCTAATGCAAGTTACTTGGATTACTTGTGTACCTACTTAGCTTTCCAACAGCAAAAGCTATATCAGGTCTGGTATATGTCATGGCATACATTGGACAACCAATCACTTTGGCATACTCTAATTATGATATTGGTTTTCCCGTATTTTTAGTTATTTTGATGTTGGGACCAAATAGAGTTAAGGCAGGGAAACAATCTACATAATTGAACTTCTTGAGAACTTTCTTAATATAATGAGACTGAGTAAGAATTATGTCATTGTTATCTCTTAAGATCTTAATCCCAAGTATGACATCTGCCTCTCCCATATCTTTTATAGCAAAGTTGCTTGATAGCAAATTTTTGGTATCCTCGACTTATTTCAAGTTAGTACCAAAAATTAACATTTCATCAACATAAAGACATATAATAACACCATCATTACCATTAAACTTGCTATACACACATTAATCAGATTGTTTAATCTTAAAGTTATTAGTAAGTGTAACTTGATCAAAATTTTGGTGCCATTACTTAGGTGCTTGTTTTAGACCATATAGTGACTTAATACATTACACACCTTTTTTTTCTTGTCTAAGGACAACAAACCCTTCAGCTTGTTGCATATAGACCTCTTCTTCCAAATCTCCATTTAAGAATGTTGTTTTCACGTCCATTTGATGAATAACCATCTTATGAATGGAAGCTAGAGTAATTAGGACTCTAATTGTTGCTATTCTCACTACTGGGGAATAAGTATCAAAATAATCAATATCTTACTTTTGTGTAAAGCCTTTTGCTACCAATCTAGCTTTAAATTTATCAATGGTCCCATCGACTTTCATTTTCTTTTGAAATCCACTTGCATCCTATTGGTTTAGAGCTTGGTGGGAGGTCAACTGACTTCCATGTGTTATTTCCCATAATTGAGTCCATCTTATCATTAATTGCTTCTTTCTAGAAAGCTGCATCATGTGATTTCATAGGTTGCTCAAATGTTTAAGGATCACTTTATGTATTATAGCAATATGTAATTTGATTGCTAACTACATCTCTTGTTCCTTCTATAAGAAATATAAAGTATTCTTCTTCATACCTTAAAGGTTTTCTTCTTATTCCTTTTCTCCTTTGAAGTTCAATAACTTCTTCTTCATTATTGTCTATGACTTCCTTTCTTTTGTCTAGATTTTGACTTTCTTGTTTTGGTATATTTTCTTCAATCGAGGTGTAAAGTTGAACCTTTGTTCATTAAATATGGCATCACGTGACTCAATGACTATATTGATTGACACTGAGTTATTAGGTTCTATAACCATAAACCTGTATGCCTTACTATTATGTGCATATCATAAGAAAATGCACTCAACTCCCCTGATACCCAACTTTTTTTCTTTTGGGTCCTCAACATCCCCAAACTCTTAAAAAAAATCAAGTTTGGCTTTCTATAATTCCAAAACTCATATGGGGTTGTATTGCTCCTCTTATTAGGAACTCTATTCAAGATGTGGCATGTTGTAAGCATTGCTTCACCTAAAAATCCTTTGCTTAAGCTAGAATTAGACATTATGGCATTTATCATTTCAATTGGCGCTTGATTTTTGTGTTTAGCAACACCATTTTGTTGTGGTGTGTATGGAGCAGTAGTTTTATGTACTATGCCTATTGACTCAAAAAATAAAGGATTATAATATTCTCCCCCCTATTAGACCTAAGACATTTTATAAATGTCTCATGATGCAATCCAACTTCATTTTTGTAGATTTTGAATCTGTCCATAACTTCATATCTAGAATGTAACAAGTAAACATAAAAAAATCTACTAAAATCATCTATGAATGTGACAAAATATTTCTTACCACCTAAAGAAGGAGTGTTATACAAATCACAAACATCACTATGAATTATGTCTAATAAATTTGATGTTCTTTCAAATTTTGGAAAAGAATTTTTGGTTATCTTTGTTAACATACAAGTTTATATTTTACATTATTACTATCAAAATATGGAATTAAATCAAGTTTAACCATATCTCTAATTCTTTTAAAATTCACATATCCTAACCTATTATGCCATAAGTAAGTAGAATCATTAATGTAAACAGAAACATCACTTGAATTATTATTAATTTCAACATTCAACTTAAACATACCATTACAAAGGTACCTTTTTCCCACAAATATGCCACCCTTAGATAACATAAACTTATCAGACTCAAACATAAGCTTAAAGCCAACCTAATTAGGAATGCTACTCGAAACTAAGTTCTTCCTTACTTCTGGAACATAATACACATTGGTTAAAGTGGCATTCTCCTTCTCTTTCTTCTTCTTGTAGAATCAACAGTTGGCCTTATAATGACCTTCTTTGCCATAAAAGAAGCAATTGCCCTTTTTCTTCCTTTTGTTAGATTTTTGGGCATTGTTTGACTAAAATGGTCTTTAGTTTGAGGACTAGTTAGATTGCCCTACTTCAACCATATAAACTTTAGAGATATGAGCATATTGCTCTTTAGTCTCTTTTTGTAATTCTGCACAAAATTATTCTTCGACATAAAGATTATTAGCGAGTTACTCAAGAGAAATATCTTCTTTTCTGTGTATCAGATTTCTCTTAAAATCTTTTCATGAAGGAGGCAGTTTATCAACTATGTTAGACACAATAATAGACTCATCCATATGCACTCTATGTTGAGTGAAATTATTTAGTATTCTTTCAATTTCATGAAATTGTTCCATTACTAGCCTAAATCAACCATTTTATAATTATTAAAATGAGAGACAATGAATTTCTTACTTGTTGCATCCTTCTGCATGTAATTACTTTCCAATCTTTCCTAAAGTTCCTTTGCGATAGCCACATTATGATAAATATCATAAAGCATCACTCATTGCATGTAGAATATGGCCTTTGCAAATTTCATCATTAGTGTCCCATTTTTGCCTCTTTTGAGTTTTTGCAAGAGTTTCTTTTTCCCTCTCTTCTGGCCTTAGTGTGTTAAGCACATAAACAACTTGTAAAGAGTCCAAAAGGAAATGAACTCTCTTTTACCATCTCACAAAACTTCCTCCATCAAAACAATCCAACTTTATAAAATTACTTGCAAGTTCCTTAAGTGTTGCCATTGAAATAGAATATAGCATAAAATATTCTTGCCTTTAGATTATTAGAAAAATTCAAGTTACAAAATCTGTTAAGGCATGTAAGAAATCTCACTTTCCTAAAGGCAATATTTGCACTATATTCAATTTGCCTCTAGGATACAATGAAGACCCTGATTGCACTTGATTTTGTGAAATTAGAACAAGGAAAAAGTAGTTGTATTTTCAGAAGTGTTTTCTATATTTTCTTCATTTCGCACAGAAGAATAAAAAGACATATATATAGAAAAATATTTGGCAGTTTTATATCCAAAAGGACATGTCTGTTGAAGAAAGAACATATTTGTTGGAGAACAGATATGTCTATTGGAGAAAAGACATGAGAAAAGATATGAATTTTTCCTTGGCACCTTTTCAAGATTAAATGGCAACTAATCATTTTGAAGATTTAACTCATGGGAATCGCATAAGGCAACCTAAGCCCATAGAACCCGCTAATCTAATCAAACTGAGGGTTTTTAATATGGAAAAGGTATTCACACTCTTTTAATAAATCCAAATCTAAAATTTCAAATTTCAAAATAAACCACAAGTTATCATCAGTTTGCATAACCAAATAAATAAGATAAGTTTAATAGTTCAAGTAATGTTAAATGTCTCAATGATCTATAATGCAAAATGAGATGATCAAATGAATGGACAAGACTTGACGATGATCCATAGAGCTGTAATCCAGATAACGATGCCATCCCTTAAGAGGAAACACATGGTTCTTAAGGTTACCTTAGCTAGCTCAAACTCCTAGGAAAAGAAAAGAAAAAGAAAAGGGGTGAGAAAACATCTCAATTAGTCAATAATAGCAATATAGTATAGGTAATGTGTAAGTTGTTCAAAGGCTTGGTTTTCCCAAATGAATGAAATTTCAACATTTGAACAAGTTTGGGTTTATGACATGAATTTCCAACATCACTAATAAGAGAAAAAGTATCGAAGTTAATGGTATTTTCTTTAGCAAAAGTCAAATAGGGCGGAGACAGTGTGTCTCCAATATATCAAGGTAGCGGCCTAAGTCTCACTCACCTCTTGTATCAAATATTATGCAAAATTAATCAGGCTCCATGACTAAGAGATCCTCCCCTAGTTAAAGTTAGGTACTCTTGCCTTACTCGCAGGCTTACATATGCACATAACCAATGTGACCCCTACATTAGAAAGGGACTATTGCTTTCATGATGTAAGAGTTTAAATAGTCTCAATGTAATGCTTTTATAATAAGAATCAATTGCCACATATGAAAGGAAAATCAAATATAAATGTGACTTCGTATTAGCTTATGATTTTATGATCAATTGGGTACAAATGGTTATAGGGGTATAAGGTAAAGGTATAGTATCAAAAGCTTATAAAATCAAATACCATTAATGAACTCACATCAAATATCCTTAGCTCCTAATAATGATGACACTAGTGCTCACAAGCTTGCACTTTTTCTAACTTGATATCATCTAAAACCATATCATAACGATTAAGAACCTTATTTAGTAGTGACTCTCACATCATAAATAATCATACATGTACAACTCAAATGGACTCTATAATTACTATGCATGACAGCCATAATATCAATTGAATTATCTATGCTATAGGGTGACATTCACCAAAGTCATCTACATAGCCCTTATAACAATTAACAATGTACAAGTAGTAAATCATTTCAAATGTTCGAGTATAATCAAAATCAATTTCAATATATGGTTTGCTCATGTTAAAATATAGAAAATAAATTCATAACAACATATTCTTCTATTGATTCTCTTAAGGAATTGAAAAGAAACTATTAAAATCAAAACAACACCATCATTCATGACAATGATTAATTAAATCTTATCAAGGCCAACATCTATATAAAATCAAAATCAATTAATCAAGATAACTTCCAAGACAAGGTTTGAAGTTTTACCTTAAGGATGGATTCAAAAGAGGTATCAAAAGCCTATCACATCAACAAAAAAAAAAATAATAAATGGTTTAAATTTGTTTATTGCCAAAAAAAAAAAAAGTAGAGATTGATCAATGGAAAGAAGTTTTGGAGTGGTTTTACCTTAGAATTGAGTTTAGAATGGTAGATATGTTTGCTGTAAAATGGGTGCTGAATAGAATTAAGTTAGGTATTTATATGTAGGGTTTTTAAAAGGTTAAAAGCTATTAATTTTCAAATTTAAATTTTTTGTAATGGGTAAAACACACGGGCATGTCTAATAGGTCACAAACTTGAATTATAAAAAGAATAGGCATCTAGGTTTTTGCTATAAGACACGGCTATGTGTCATGTCCATTGACACGAATGTGTCACCCCCCAATCCAGCTTTTGGCTCAAGTATACTCAAATTCAAGCATACCATTGCAACACCAACATCAATACTCAATTAGCTAGTGACTTAACATCATACATAGCATAATTCAATCATTAAACATATAGAGTTACCAATTGGTGGGTATACAACTAGGGTTTAGGAACCTAGGGTATTACATTCTACCCCTTTAAAATAAAATGCATCCTCAAATTTTAAAGATTACCTTCTCAAGTGAAAAGTTGAGGGCATTGCTCCATCATGTCTATCTCACTTTCCTAAGTACATTCTTCTACCCCATGGTTTTGCCATTACACCTTAACCATAGGAATCTCTTTGCTTTGTAGCTTTTTGACTTGCCTATCAATGATTATAATGAGTTGCTCTTCATAAGAGCGTTTTTTGTCCACTTCAACCTCATGTGATTTTAGTACATGCAATGGATTAGAAACGTACTTCCTCAGTATAAAGATGTGAAATACCAAGTGCACATGCTCTAAAGCAAGTGGAAGTGCTAGCTTATAGGATACTTCTCTAACCTTAGATAGAAACTCGAAGGGTCTATAACTTCCCCTTCTTATTAAACCTCGTCACTCCCCTTATTAGAGAAACTTTGAAGAAAACATGATTGCCTATAAGGAAATGGATGTCTTTCCTTTTAGGATCTGCATAACTCTTATGTTGACTGAAGGTAGTCTTTAATTAGTCTTAAATGAGTTTCACTTTCTCTTGAGCATATTTCAATAGGTTAGGTGCCTCCAACAGATGTTCTCTAGCTTCAGTCTAGTAAATAGGCTATCTACACTTCATTCCATAGAAAGCTTTATAAGGCACCATCCTTATAGAGGAATGGTAACTGTTATTGTAGGCAAACTCAACAAACGGCATATATTCCTAGCTTCCTCTGAAATCCAATATGCATATCCTTAGCTTATCTTCAAGTGTCTAAATAGTACAGTCCAACTGTCCATTTGTTTAAGGGTGGAAAGTGGTGTTGAAGTCTAGTTGCATTCACAAAGCCTTTTAGAATTATTGCCAAAATCGAGAGGTAAATTGCATGCCTCGATTGGAGATAATTGATACTAGAATGCTATGAAGTTTCACTATCTCATCTATATAGATTTGTGTATACTGAGCAGCAGTGTAAGTTGTTTTCAGCCCAATGAAGTGTGCAGACTTGGTAAGTCGATCCACGATAGCCCAAATAGAATCAAATCCTTTAGCAGTCTAGGGTAACCCAACTACAAAATCCATAGTTATCTTTTCCCATTGCCACTTAGGAATATGAATCTCTTGTAATAATCCTAATGGTCTCTGGTGCTCAACCTTAAATTATTGACATGTGAGACATAAAGCCACAAAGTTAGATACATACTTCTTCAATCTTGGCCATTAATAATCCTTATTTACATTATGATACATCTTGATGGCTCTAGGGTGTACATTGCACGGTGCTTGATGGGCTTCCTTAAATATCTTTTATCTAATGCTAGTCATATTAGGTACACATACCCAATCTCCATACATTATTATGCCGTCGAATGCTTAGAATTCTAGTGCTTCACTCTTTTCAACATCCTTTCTTATATTGACCAAATGAGGGTCTTTATCTTGTAGTTCCTTAATACTTTCTAAGATCTTTGGTCTCACTTAGAAATAAGCTATTAGACCTTGATTCCCACTCATCTCTAGCTATAATCCTTAATCCAACAATTGCTTAAAGTTTCTCACTATCGATTGCTTTGCAATTTGTGAGACCTTGCCAAGCACCAGTTTGATCCATTAAAGGGAATCAAAAAGCTTATTTCGGAAAGAACTCACGAGGAAGCCTTTGGGCTTATCTTTAATAGATTTTAGAATTGTTTTTTAGAGTCACCACCTTAATTTACTTTATTTAGGACAATATAAGGAAAAAATCCATATGACTGTGAACCCTTAATTTTGCACCACACAATATATATTTGAACCTTAGAAGCACTTAGGCTCAGTAAACAAACCTTCAAAAGCTGAAAACTCTCAAAATGAGAAAATTGGAAAAATGAAAACATGTCTTTTTGACATTTGAACCCTTTTAAATTATCTAAGATTGAGTAACAAATACAACAAAATTGGAATTGCAGCAAACAGATAAGAAATGAGCAAGAACAGGCGAAAACGGGCAAAAATGGGCTTGCTGCTGTAAAGATGTATGGCACTACCGCATACCCCTCTGTAGTTTCGCAGAGATGTGTGGCAATATCACATACCCCTTTATGGTTCTACAAAGATCTGTGTAGCATTGCCTTAGAGCCCTGTGCAATAACTCCTGCAAATTTCATAGTTTTGTGCGATCTCACATCGACACTTTAGTGTTTTCCTCCTCCAATCTTCTCCCTATATATAGAGGACCTCTCCACTTTTTAAATCATGAACTTTGGGAGCTTGAAGGCACTTTCATCAAGAAAACCACTCTAGTTCTAAAGCTTTTCTTTTCTTTTCTTTTTTTTTTTTTTGCTTTGCATTTGCTCCTTGCTTCATAAAGCGAGTTGGGGGATTTCTCTTTGATTCCTACCCAATAAATCAAAGGCTTTCTGCTCGCCTATTCAAGGTAAGTCTATTGCCTAAGGCCCATATCTGCCATCTGGCGCTAGCCTCTGCCCACTATCTAAGGCAAGCCATCATGCAATCCGAGGCTAGTTACAGCTCGCCATCTGAGGTAAGCCACCACTTGCCATCCAAGGCAAGCCGTTGTGCTATCCAAGGCTAGTCAGCACCCGCTATCCAAGGTAAGCTTTTTTCCCTATTCTCTTCCTTTTTTCTTTATTTTATTCATTGTTTCCCTCATTGGGATTTATATTCTAAGGCTCCTTGCCTAATTCTTGATTCGATATGGTAGTTAATTAGAATCTGAGTTAATTAACTCCACTTGGTAATCAATTAGTTAAATCAATCAACCCAACTCTCTTTTAATTAATCAATCAAAACATGATAAAATAGCTAAGCTAAACTAACCCTTTAGTAAGAAGGGAGAACTACATAGGTTCTGATTCCCATTCAAAGGGATGCGCAGGCATACTTGGTTCAAGCATTGAATCCAATTAAAACTAACCAACTCTCTCCCCTATCACCTTGTTCGCTTGCTTTTATTTTATTTTCTTTTTGCTTTATTATTAGGCTTAGTTTAGGGAATATGTGACTTCCTTAGAACCCAAAAGGTTAGAGGAGGTATCCCCTAAGTTTGGGATTTTTATTGTAATCTTAACTTTCTTTTGAACTTTACTTGTGTATTTACTTTATTATTGAATGAATGAGTTGAATGATCATGCATATTATAAATTATTCATGCATCTTAGATTGTTTATGAAACATATTTTAAGTTACTCTTATATTAATTGGCCAACCTTATTTTATTAAAGTAAAGAGAAAATCTAGTTCCCGAATCCTATTTGGTTTTAAAGCTAGTGATCACTTTTTCCTTTGGGTAATAATTGAAGTCAAATGGATTTTTTCTTTATATTTTTTCAAATAAAAATAAATTAAAGTGGTGACTTTAAGAAACAATTTTCAAATCTATCCAAGATAAGCCTAAGGGCTTCCCTGTGATTTTTTTCCCAAATGAGCATTTCGATTCCCTTTAGCGGATCAGACTAGTGCTTGGGCAAGGCCTCATAGCTGGCAACACCACTGGGAACAATTATTTTTAAAGAAATAAGTGGATTACTAATTAATTTAAAA
This sequence comes from Reutealis trisperma, assembly GCA_947687605.1. Lineage (NCBI taxonomy): Eukaryota > Viridiplantae > Streptophyta > Magnoliopsida > Malpighiales > Euphorbiaceae > Reutealis > Reutealis trisperma. The sequence continues at coordinate 45,457 of CANTUT010000652.1, read as the reverse complement.
AGAGTTTGGCCTTTTAATATAATTATGACTTTACGTGCATCATTTGTATAGGTGTTTTATTGTTTAACCTAGTTTTAGGAAGATAATGGATAGTGAGCAGTATCGAGTGGATAACCCTCATTGGGTCTATATGCCGATAGTGAAATCATCCACCTTGTGATGAATCCTTTGATCCTTTCAAAGGTGTAATGAGCACGCACATATTATTGGATCCACATGAGGCTTCTTGACTCATATATGGTTAGGTATATCACTGTTATAGTGTGATGGATACCCAAACCGAGCTACCCTTACCCTTTCATGTAATAAATCTAGAATCTAACCTTAGGTGGTATGTACCATAATAAAAAACCTTGTATCTTTTCATTTTCATGAAATATTTTCCCCATTCATATCATGCATCCATATTGTATAACAAAACATATATTCATCTCAAATTTAGATTGAACTTTGAATTGAAGAAGGGTCAAACATTCTTATCTCCATTCAAACACCTCTCCATAAACACTCTCTCATATACCCCATCACTTATCCAATAACCCTTAAACCATCACCCTAAACCTTTAACCTAAACACCATTATCCCCTTACTTTAGCCCTTAACCTAAAACCCTAGACACTTTGACCTTTATCCAAACACCTTCACTCCTAAACCTTAAACACACTCACTTTTATCCTAATCACCTTTGCCACCATAAACCTAAAACCATCACCCTAACCTTTAATCTTAAATATCTCACCCTAGCCTTTATCCTAAACACCACTGCTTTAACCACATACCTTAAACACCTTGCCCTGGCCTTACCCTAGATACCAAACACTTGAACCTCATACCTCAAATGTAAACCAAAACCACCTTCCATATTTGGACCTTAAGCCATAAATTCACAACCTTAAAACCCATAGCCAACCCTAAAAACCTTACTAGCTGACCATAAGCCATAACTTCTATCCTTATCCCAAAAAAAAAAAAAAAAAAAAAAAAAAAAAAAAAAAAAAAAAACCTAGACACCTTAGGTTATCCATACCAAAACCATTATCCTACCCCTTGTTCAAAATAAAACTCACTATCCTTAAGCCCAACACCCATGGCCCATCTCTTTCAAAACTAATATGTTACCCTTAAGCCTAACAATTTTGGCCCAACACGTTACTATACCCTTGGTCCAGTCTACTATCCTAAGCCCAAAACATTTGCTCCATCATACCTTAAGCCCAAAAAAAAAAAAAAAAGATGGTTCATGACATAATAGGGAAGCCTTTTTCTCTTAGGATATGCATGCCTATACCTTGATCACATTTTTTGTTCCATACTTGTGACTTACCTTATTGCTTTGCTTTAAAGGTACCAATAGCCAACCCGTTTGACATGGCTTCCCTAACCACACTTATAACCATACTCCTTAAGAAGTAAGAAGAGCATTTCCAAGCTATCATAGCTGCTTAACAAGTCCAACTCAAGGAACAAAGGCAGTTTATCATTTAAGAAGTTCAGGCCATGATTAATCAAGCCAGCCTTAACCATCCTAACCCAAACCTTATTTTAAATTGGACCAATCCTAGGCCAAATTTGAGCTAAACCAACCCATATCTAAACCAAGTTAAGACAGTTTTCTCTCAATACTAGATTGCTCATAGAGAAACTTGAAGCTATGAAGAAAACTATTAAATCCTTAAAGCACAATAGTGACCTAATTGATGTGGATAGTTTGACCTTATTCCCTGAGGCCAGGCTTCCTCTTAAATTCAAAATGCCTGAACTGGAGAGATTTGATGGAACCATATGCCTTAAGACCCATATGAAGATATATGTTAGCAATGAGCTCCTTGCTTAACTATTCCAATAATCACTAACTAGTGCTACTAGAAGATGGTTCTTTTCACTATATAAGAGCCAAAAAAGGATGTGGGATGATATTTTTTATGCCTTTGTCAAGCAGTATTATTACAATGGTGAAATGGATGTCACTAGGCATGACTTGAAAATTACTAAGCAGCCTCCAAAGGAGTCCTTCTCAATGTTCCTTACAAGGTGGAGGGCTAAAGTTGCTCAAATGATAAATAGACCAACAGAGCAAGAGCAAGTGGACATCCTTATCAAGAACCTACTTCTAAACTACTTAGTCCACTTGTTAACCGAATATGTGCCCACTTTTAAAACTTTGGTTGAAATAACATCAAAGGTTAAAGATTGCATCCCAAGTGCATTATTTCAACTTAAATTCCCCACCACCAACCAGAATAGTGATGAATAACCCAAGCCCAATTCAACCTCACACCTTAGCTCAAGTGGCATGACATGGAAGAGTTCAAGTTCAACTAGTCTAACTTGTTTGAGATTGCATTCCAAGTTTGAGTTTGAGTCTGAAGCCAAATCTCAAAGTCTGAGTTTGAGTCTAATTATATCATTTTATTTTCTTTTTCATGTATTTTTTCATCGATCATGTCGGTACCTTTTTGTTATCTTATAATAAAATTTTCCATTATAATAGAACATCCATATTTTTTTAGTTATTTATGCACTTGTCTTTCTTGTTTTAAACATGGATGAGCTTTGAAAAAAAAAAAGAAAAGGGAAAAAAAGAAAAAGAAAGAAAGAAAAATAAAAAGAGAAAAAGAAAGAAAGGAAAAAAAAAAAGAAAGAGAAAAAGAGAAATGAACAGTCAATTAAATCCACCATAACTAGCACATGTTATAATTGAGCTGTCATCAGAAGATTAAAAAATAGACCTCTCATCAAATAATTGAAGCATAAAAAATAGTTCAAAGTAATTGCCCATTGTACTTGGGATAATCAAATGATACACCTCAACAAGGGGCAATAAGTTTGTCAAATCCAAAATTCAAAAGTCAGAGCCCCTTAAAGTGAAGAAAATTAGCAAATTATGATGGATTTTTTCTTTGAAATTTCATTAATTCAAGCTTGCTAAGTTAAAAACTTGAAAGGGTGGCTTAGGCAAAAGTTAGAGCTAAGAAAAAAAGGAGAAAAAGAAAAAAGAGAGAGAGAGAGAGAGAGAGAGAGAGAGAGAGAGAAAGAGAGAGAGAAAGCTCATTCCAGTCATCTTCCTTTGTGTCCAAAGTTGTCTTCAATCAATCTCTCTCATCTCATGTATTCTAAAATTATTCTTCCTCATTAGATGCTTATTCTCTAAAGTGATATTATCTTCATCACAATAGGAGTATATCCTTCTAAATCATCATCATCACTTGACAATCCATCCTGTCACTTAGTTCAAAGAGCTAATACATAATCTCTCACATCACTTTCTTATTTATCACGTCCCTATCACTTATTGGGAACATGATTCCCAAGTTGTCTTTTCTCACTAGTTCTTTAGCCAATCCTTAGGGCATTTCATTTCAGCTAGTATGTCATTTATATTTAAGCTAATAGAGTATCACCACAAATGTCTCTTGAAACTTAAAATGACAAGATTAGCTTGGCTTATTCTTTTCTATGAATCATGCTACATATAGCAAAATCATACAACCTTCCTGATCCTTTTTAGAATTTTCAATCCCCACCTTTGAACCATTCCCAAACTTTAAAATGTGCCATCCTATCATTTCAAGCTTAAGCATTCATACCATCGTTTCAAGCTCAAGCCTCATACCACCTTTTCCTTAGTAAAGTCTCATCATCTTCTAAGGGCTAAGCCTATGTGCAGAACCAAAAATCCTAATAGCTAGTTTTCTTTGGCAAAACCAAAATCAAGTCTTGTCTCATAAAATAAGGGCTTGAACCAGTCAAAGCCCATCCATACCTCTTTGGCCAACATCTCCTTATCCTTAAAATGTCAAGCCTCTTTGGCAAAACATATGATCCCTGAGATCAAAGTCTCTTAAGGCCTACAAACCATTCTTAGCTTAATCCTCTTAGACTGATGCAACATGTCAAAGGGCAATCCTTATTTATGAGCCTGCAGCATCCTTATGATTAAAACTATAGCACCATACTTGAGATAAAGCCAACCATCTTCCAAAGAGGTCTAAAGCACCCTCGTAGAAAAGCATAAGCTAACAAACTATCCTTAAAGCCTAAAAGCCTTTTAACCAAAACCTTCAAGCCTTTTGTTATGAAGTTCACTCCTAAAAAGCCTTCACCATAAAGCCTACTCCTAAAAACCTTTACCATAAAGCCCATTCCCAAAAAACTTTCATAATGAAACCCAAGCCCAAAAACCTTCGTCATAAAGCCTAAACTAAGAAGTCTTCACCATGAAGCCCAAATCAAAAGGTTTTCACCATGAAGCCCAAGCCTAAAAGCTTTCACCATAAAGCCTGTTCCCAAAAAGCCTTCATTTATGAAGACCATAATCTCCTCCAAGGCTAAATCTAACTGAGCCTTTTAGAGCTAGTTTCCTAGCCTAACCTTTCCTCTAAGCCAAACTTAGCCTTTTAGTTTGACATCTTAAAAATTCTAGCATCCCAAGAAAAAAAAATTTGACTGAGCCTTTCCGAGCTAATTTCTTAGACTAACCTTTCCTCTAAGCCAGACTTAGCCTCTCAGTTTTAGCTCCTACAAAGTTTAGCATCCTAGCCTAAACCTAAGAAAAATCTAACTGAGTCTTTTAAACTAGACCAAGCTTAAGGAAAAACTTGACCGAGGCTTCCAAATAAACTCCCCAAAGGTCGTAACTTGACTGGGCCAAAGTGCTAGAGCTAACCAAGCCTTCCATATGAACTTATTTGAGGATAAGCCTAACAAACTAGCCTTCTCTAAACCTTCCAACCTAATCATCTCTAAAGACTTGACCCTCTTGATCAAGCTCTTTAATCCATCCTCAAATCAAACCTTCTCTAAAGTTAGACCTATTGATAAGTGCATATTTGACTATATTTTATCCCTTGTTCTTACTTAGTTTTATCATTAAATTGAGTTTAATTTGTTTATTAAGTAGTCTATCAGAACATTTTGAGTATTTTAGTTGATTTAGAGGCCACAAATCAATTTATCTAGGAATTGCAAAGCTAAGGAGCGAATTCGATGAATTTTGGATGAGGAGTTAAAGACACAGTAGGCAACACGCCTAGGAGCACGGGCGTGTTGAGCCATTATGCCTATGTACTTGAGTGTGTTGCAGCCTATGTTAAAGAGCTAATTTTTGTAAAGGAGACAGCCGCCTACATGCCTAGCAATACGGGCATGTCCTAGACTGTATAGATGAAAAATTACACTTTTAAAAGATGATTGAAAGAAAGAGAGAAAAAAAGAGGAGTCTTATCTTTTCAGAGAGTTTTACTTTGGGAGAACTTTTTAAGAAGAAAGGAAGATATCACAGTCAAAATCAAGAGGGAAGAATGAGATTGGAGTGGATTCGAAGGGGGTGATTCAAGATCGAAGAGAAGATTATTAAGAACTTTTCTATGAATTGTTTGATTGATCATTCTCCTCTTTCTTGTTCATTATTCTTCCAATTTACCATGAACTAAAACTCTTTTTATCTAGATGGGATGAACCCTAGTTCTGATTGTATAGATTGAATGATTGGATTTTTAATCAAATCATCCCTGGATTGAGTTATATTTATGATTTATATTGATAAATTCTAATTAACAATTGCTAACTTGTTGATTTGATACTTGATTTCTTATTAAGGAGTAGAGATACCATTGATTTGATTTGATCATTCATGAGGATTAGAGAATGCCTGAGACTTAAGAGATAGGTTTACAAAATCCTTTGGTGTTCTTAAATCCTTGATCTTAATGCTTAGCTTAACCTATTGAATAAGAAGAGATTCTATTTAATTTGCTTAGGGAAAAGGGAATTAATTCACTTGAGAAAGGTTTAATTCTACTTTTAGGATTGCCAACTTGATTCATTGGTTAATTTGATTGATTTCGTATTCTAAGAAATACATAAGGAGTTTGGGGGAGTTTTTATCTAGATAATTTATTCATTAATTCTTTTCTATTGATTTGTTTTATTTTCTACATTTAGTTAATTTAGTTTAATCATTAGTTTATTTTAATTCTAGCTTCCTTGAAATTTGATTCACTAGACAATAGTTAACATTTAAACTAATATTTATATAGTTTCCCTATGGGATCGACCTCTTTTGTGCTATACTACCTGAACGATAGGTACACTTGCTTATAACTAGGGTACAATAGACTTAGAATTTGTTTAACTTAGTGGAAGTATAAATACATACATTAAATTTTTGGCAACCCATGGATCCTGTGGTAGCTTTGGCAGCTTAACTTGAGGCTATGAACAAAAAGATTGACACTTTAGCCTTATTAGTTGAGCCTGCCCAAGTCATGTAGTATGAATGGTGTGGGGGAGGACATCAAAGTCAAGACTATCAGATGGGGAACAATTTCGCCAAGCTCAAACAAGTGGACTATATGGGTAATGCACCAAGACAGCATAATAATCCATATAGCACTACCTACAATCCTAGTTGGAGAAATCATCTAAATTTCTCTTGGAATAACAAATCTAATATGAGATCTCCACTAAGATTTGAATCCCAGCCTTAGTAAGAGAAGAAAAGCAATTTGGAGGAGATATTGGGTAAATTCATTGTAGCTTCAGAGACTAGATTTCAGACCACAGAGATAGCTCTAAGGAATCAACAAGCTTCTATTCATAATCTGGAGAATCAGGTTAGGCAAATTGCAAAAGCATTATCTGAGAGATCTCAAGGTAATTTACCCAGCAATACTGGAACTGATCCTAAAGAGCAACTCAAGGCCATTACATTGAGGAGTGGTAAAGAGTTGAAGGCTTATGAGAAACAAAATGAGAAATTGACTGTTGAGGATGATGGTGCCAAAGATGAGGAAGTTAAAGAGAAAGCAGATCCTACACTTATGGTTAAAGAGTTCCAACCACGCATTCTATATCTTGCGAAGTTGAAGAAGGATAAAATGGATGAACAATTTAGTAAGTTTCTTGAATTCTTTAAACAATTGCACATTAACATTCCTTTTGTGTAAACTCTTTTGCGAATGTTGAAGTATGTTAAACTTCTTAAGGAGCTTCTTTCCAATTAAAGGAAATTTGAGAAGGTGTCAATGGTTCAACTTTCTATGAAGTGTTCAGCAATCATCCAAAAGAAGCTACCTGAAAAGCCTAAGGATCCAAGGAGTTTTACTATCCCTTATCTTGTAGGTAGTTTGGAGATTAATAAAGCATTGGCTTATTTGGGGGCTAGCATTAATGTTATGCCTTACAAAATGTTCAAAAAATTAGGTCTAGGTGAACCTAAGCCAACATGCATGAGTATTCAATTAGCTTATTGATCTATCACTTACCCTAAGGGTATAATTGAGAATGTGTTGGTGAAGGTTGGTGAATTTATATTTCCTATGGACTTTTTGATATTAGATATTGATAAGGATGTTAATGTGTCACTTATCCTAAGTAGCCCATTTCTAGCTATTACTAGAGTTGTCATTGATGTGCATGATGGTAAATTGATACTTAGGGTAGGGAATGAGCAAATGGTTTTGCAAATATCCAATGCTATGAAACACCCACTGGCACTTGAAGATGTGGATGCTTATGATGATGTAACTAATCTTGAGACTATGCATTTTATATCTAACATTATTCATAAGGATCCTTTGGAGTTGTGTCTTATGTAGCGATAAGAAGATATTGAGACACCTGAGACCATTGAGCTTGTGGCCCATCTTAAGGCTATTGAGCCATTGAAGAAGAGTAAGACATTTAAGTACATAGAGATGCCCAGGGGTGAAAGAATGAGACCATCCATTATTAACTCGCTGAGCAAAGAAAGAACTAAGCAATGGCATGATGCTCACATCAAGCAAAATTAAGGATTTTCGCGTTGGAAATTAGGTTTTGTTATTCAACTCTTGACTTAGGCTCTTTCTAGTTAAGTTAAAATTTATATGGTCAAGACCATTTGTAGTAAAACAAGTCTTTCCCTATGGAGCTATAGAGCTTACTCATCCTAAAAAGGGAGATTTTAAAGTGAATGAGCAAAGATTAAAGCTCTATTTTAGGGGAGAAGTGGAAAATGCTAAGGAAATATTTCATCTCCAAGTTTTGAAATGAGAAATTATTCTTGATCATCCAGCTAATATGACATGAAAGAAGCACTGAACGGGAGGCAACCCTTTGTTGTTTTAGTTTTCTTTAATTTTGCTTATTTTTATTTGTGAGTGATTCAATCTTTGGGCTAAATGTTTTATAGGAAAAATATGGAAGGCTTTAATTTTGATAGAGGTAGGAAGTTACATACCCAGCCGCGTGGCCAAGGACATAGGTGTATCCAAAGAAAAAAAATGAATAAATTTTGGGATTTACACAAAGACCAATTTTAGGGCAGTACCCCTTTTCTCTGTTATTTCTATTTTCTTTATCTCTAACATCTAAAGGAAAGGACAATATGTTCAATAAGCATAGGGGGATTGTTTAAAGATGTACATGTTGAGTTAGTAAATTAAATTGAGATAGTAGTATGAAATGGAATTGACTCTCTTAAGGGATGAATGTTCATTTAAATAGTGATAACTTGTTTATGGGTGGCTTGATTGACTTGATCATTTATCAACAATTGAATGTGGTAGTCATTTTAAGGAGTTAATTTGATAATTTGAAGTTTGAACTCTCAGTTTAATTTTTGTGCTTATTTGATTCTATTGTGAATTTTGTGTAAGGTTTGGTAGAAATCTCTAATATTTTAGGGAACTTGATTACTTTTCTTGAAAAATAAAATAAGCTAAGTAAAAGTGCAAAAAAAAAATGCTTTTAATTTTAATCTATTGCATTGTTCTTAACTCATTAAAATAAAATCTTGAGTTGAGATTATGAATAGTGCTAGTAGCCATTTGATTTTGTGATTCTAGCTGAGTAACCGGGGATCAATATCACTAATGTTTACACTCACGTAAAAAGGCTAGTATGATAATTCAGGCAAGGTCTTGCTGTGAAAAAGTTAAAAAAAGAAAATGAAAACCAAGAAAATGGTCAAGCACTTAGGAGAAAATGTTAATAAATCTACTTTGCTTTGACTCTTGTTATTATGGATATTTGCACTAATCTTTAACTAAATGGTCTCAAGTGTCTCAATATCTTCTTGTCATTATATAAGACATAACTCTAAAGGATCCTTGTGAATAATGTTAGAAATAAAATGCACAGTCTCAAGATTGGTTACATCATCACAAGTATCCGTATCTTTAAGTGCAAGTGGGTGTTTCATAGCATTGGATATTTGCAAAACCATTTGCTGATTCCCTACCCTAAGTATCAATTTACCATCATACACATTAATGACAACTCTAGTAGTAGCTAGAAATGTTCTACCTAGGGAAAGTGACACATCAACATCCTCATAAATATCCAATATCACAAAGTCCATAGGAAATATAAACTCACCAACCTTCACCAACACATCCTCAACTATATCCTTAGGGTAAGTGATAAATCAATCAGCTAATTGAATACTCATGCATGTTGGCTTAGGTTCACTCAGACCTAATTTTTTGAACATTTTGAAAGGCAAACATTAATGCTAGCCCCCAAATAAGCCAATGATTTGTTAATCTCCAAACTACCTATAAGACAAGGGATAGTAAAACTCCCTGAATCCTTAAACTTTTAAGGTAGCTTCTATTGGATGATTGCTGAACACTCTATAGAAAGTTAAACCATTGACACCTCCTCAAGTTTCCTTTTATTGGAAAGTCACTCCTTAAAAAATTTAGCATACTTCGACATCTATGAAAGAGATTCCACAAAAGGAATGTTAATATGCAATTGTTTAAAGAGTTTAAGAAACTTACTGAATTGTTCATCCATTTTATCCTTCTTCAACCTAGCAAGATATGGAATGTGTGGTTGGAACTCTTTAACCATAAGTGTAGGATCCACTTTCTCTTTAACTCCATCATCTTTGGCACCATCATCCTTAATAGTCAATTTCTCATTTTGCTTCTCATGAGCCTTCAACTCTTTACTACTCCTCAATGTAATGGCCTTGAGTTGCTCTTTAGGATTAGTTTCAGTATTATTGGGCAAATTACTTTGAGATCTCTCAAATAATGCTTTTGCAATTTGCCCAACCTGATTCTCCAGATTATGAATAGAAGCCTTTTGATCCCTTAGTGCTATCTCTGTGGTTTGAAATATAGTCTCTGAAGCTACAGTGAATTTTGCCAACATCTCCTCTAAATTGCTTTTCTTCTCTTGCTGAGGTTGGGATTCGAATAATGGTGGAGGTCTCGCATTGGATTAGTCATTCTAAGAGAAATTTGGATGGTTCCTCCAGCCAGGATTATAGGTATTACTATATGGATTATTATGCTGTCTTGGTGCATTACCCACTTGCTCAGGCTTGGCAAAATTGTTCCCCATCTGATAGTCTTGACTTTGATGTCCTCCCCTACACCATTCATAAAACATGACTTGGGCATGGTTAGCTGATAAGGCTAAAGTGTCAATCTTTTTGTTCATAGCCTCAAGTTGAGCCGCCAAAGCTACAATAGGATCCACTTGATGAACACCAGTAGTCCTAATTCTTCGTTGATATTAACTGGGTTCCCATTGTTAGTTAGTAATGGCCATATCCTCTATCAAATCCCTAGCTTTCTTTGGTGTTTTGTTATTAATCAAACCCCTAATAGCTGCACTGATTGCTTGCTTACTTGCATAATTTAAACCATTGTAAAAAGTTTGAACTTGCAACCAAAGAGGTAGGCCATGGTGTGGACACTTTCTCAGCAAATCCTTGAATCTCTCTCAAATGTCATACAAAGTCTCAATATCACTCTGCATAAATGAAGAGATATCATTCCTCAACTTTGTCATATTGGAAGGAGGGAAATACTTTTCTAGAAACTTTTTAGCCAAACCTTCCCAAGTAGTAAAAGTTCCAGCAGCAAATGATTTCAACCACTGCTTAGGTCGATCCTTCAAAGAAAATGGGAACAACCTTAACCTAATTGCATCATCTAAAGCTCCATTGATCTTGAATATGTCATAAATCTCCAGAAAATTTGCCAGATGTGCATCAGGATCTTTATCAAGAAATCCATCAAATTGACACGATTGTTGCACCATCTGAATGACATTTGGTTTGATCTAAAAATTATTGGAAGCAACCATTGGTCTCCTAATGTTGGAATCAACCCCAGTGAGAGTAGGCCTAGCATAATCTGATATTGTTCTTTGTCTCCCATTGTTTCAAATTCTCCTTCTTCCTTAATCTTCTCAACCACAACCATCTTTCTCTCCTTCAACTTGTTGTGTAGAGTTCTCTTTATTTTAGGATCTATCTCCACCAAGTTGGATGAACTAACTCTGGTCATACAAGTATCAAGTAGCTTGGAATACAAAATACCAAGAACAAAATTTAAAAACAAAAATCAAAAACTAAATCAATAGTCTCTATTATTTTGCTAATATTATATAACTATTTCCTCGACAACAGTACCAAAAACTTGATGTATGTATTTATACTTCCTCCAGGTTAAATAAACTCTAAGTTTATTATACCCTAGTTACAGGCAAGTGTACTTATCGTTTAGGTAGTATAGCACAAAGAAGTTGATCCCATAAGGAAACTATATAAGTATTAGCTTAAATGTTAACTATTGTCTAGTGAATCAAATTTCAAAGAAGCTAGAATTAAAATAAATTAAAGATTAAACTAAATTAACTAAATGCAATAAATAAATAAAATCAATTGGAAAGAATCAATGAATAGATTATCTAGATAGAAACTCTCTCCGGCTCCTCATGTGTTTCATGGAATGTGGAATCAATAAAATCAAATAATGAATCAAGTTGGCAATCCTAAAAAGTAGAATTAGACATTTCTCAAGTGAATTAATCCCCTTTTCCCTAAACAAATTAAATAGAATCTCTTCTTATTCAATAGGTTAGGCAAACCATTAAGATTAAGGAATTAAAAGCCAAAGGATTTTGTAAACCTATCTCTAGTGTCCTAAGTAATCCCTAATATTCATGAGTGATAAAATCAAATCAAAGGTATCTCTACTCCTTAATAAGAAATCAGATATCAAATTAACAAGCTAGCAATTATTAATCAGAATTTATCAATATAAATCATGAATATAACTCAATCTAGGGATGATTTGATTAAAAATCCAATCATTCAATCCATACAATCAGAACTAGGGTTCATCCCATCTAGATAAAAAAAAAAAAAAAAAAAAGGTTTTAGTTCATTGTAAATTGGAAGAATAATGAACAAGAAAGAAGAGAATAATCAATCAAACAATTCATAGAAAAGTTCTTAATAATCTTCTCTTCGATCTTGAATCACCCACTTTAAATCCACTCCAATCTCGTTCTTTCCTCTTGATTTTGCCTATCAACTCTTCCTTTATTCTCAAAAAGTTCTCCTAAAGCAAAATTCTCTAAAAAGATATGACTCCCCCCAATATTCTCTTTGAAAATGTCTTTTAAAGGATGCATCTTTCATGTATATGGTCTGGTGCACGCCCGTGTTGCTGGGCGTGTAGTAGTTTATCTCTTTTATGAAAATCAGCTCTTGAACATGGGTTGCAACACACTCAAGTACACAGACAGAATGGCTTAACATGCTTTACTACATGCTCGTGCTCTTGTGTGTGTTGCTTGCTGTATTTATCTAAAATTCACCAAATTCGCTCCTTAGCTTTGCAATTTCCAGATAAATTGATATGTGATCTCTAAGTTAGCTAAAACACTCAAAATGCTCTAATAGGCCACTTAACAAACAAATTAAACTCAATTTAATGATAAAACCAGGTAAGAACAAGGGATAAAATATAGTCAAATATGCACTTATCACCTATCTAAGTCTTTTAAACTGAACAATGCAATCTTTTCCACAACCACACCTTTCTTGACTTCCTAGAATGACTGCTTCCTAGGCTAAAGTAATAGCCATTGACCAACCAGCCTCACACCTGATATGCTCATTTCACCTCTAAGCTAGCCAATCAATAAAAAACTAATGACTAAATCATTTTTCTTTATTGGGGGCACCTACCGTCCAAATATTCATCTTTCTAAAATAAGGGCATCTTTCTCTGAAAGATCAACACTTTTATATCAGGCTAACCTTTTACAGGTTCAAGGTATCCGATTATTATCGAGCATTTTTGCATTAAACATGCTCATGAATCAAGACAGATTGTCAAACTCTCAAAGAAAGATAAATCATCAACCCAATCAATCTTAATTAATCTCTTTTCAAAAATAAATCTCAATCTCAGGATCACTATTTTTACTATTTCTATCAGATAGGATGGTCATCTTTACCATTCCTACCAAACAAGATGGTCATCTTTTTAATCCTACCAGACAAGATGGTCATCTTTTTAATCCTACCAGACAAAATCATCACTTTTCATTCCTACCAAAAAAGACCACTACTTTTACTGTTCCTACTAGACAGGACAATTATCTTGACCATTCCTACCAAATAGGCCAATTATCTTTACTTTTACTTGCATATAGGATGGTCATCTTTTTTATCCTATCAAACAAGATCATCACTTTTCTTTCCTACCAGAAAGGACCATTACTTTTACTATTCCTACCAGACATGATAGTTATCTTTATCATTCCTATTAGACAAGATGGTCATCTTTTTAATCCTACCAAACAAGATCATCACTTTTCATTCCTACTAGAAAGGACCACTACTTTTACTATTTCTACCAGACAGGATAGTTATCTTTACCATTCCTACTAAATAGAATGATCATCTTTGCAATTCTACCAGATAAGATAATCACTTTCCATTCCTACCAAACAGGATCATCACTTTTCATTCCTACAATAAAGGACCATTACTTTTACTATTCTTATTAGATAGGATAGCTATCTTTACCATTATTACTAGATAGGATGGTCATCTTTTTTTTATCATACCAATTAGGATCATCACTTTTCATTCCTACCAGAAATGACCATTACTTTTACTATTCCTACTAGATAGGACAATTATCTTTACCATTCCTACTAGACAAGATGGTCATTCTTTTTTATTATACTAGACAGGATCATCAATTTCATTCCTACCAGAAAGGACCATAACTTTTATTGTTCCTATTGGACATGATAGTTATCTTTTTTATCCTATTAGACAGGATCGTTACTTTTCATTCCTGTCAAAAAGGCGAGATAATCACTTTTTTTTGCTACCATAAAAGACCACTACTTTGCAGTCATTTTTACCATTCCTACTAGATAGGATGGTCATCTTTTTTATCCTACCAAACAGGATCACCACTTTTTTCGATTCCTACCATACACGATCACTACTTTATTGATTCCTACCAAACAGGGTTGCTTTCATTCCTAGTAGAAAGGATCACCACTTTATCAATTCCTATTAGATAGTGTCGTCTTCTTTCCTGCTAGACAAGATCATATTTTTTATCTTACCATATAGGATCACCATTTTTTTTTATTCCTATTGGACATGATCACCACTTTGTCAATTTCTACTAGACAAGGTTGCTTTCTTTCTTGCCAAACAAGATCATCATTCCTACCTGATAGGAACATTACTTTTAGCTTTTACTAGAAAGGACAACTACCAAATGTTACTAGTCACCAAATCTCCCAAATATACTGGGGACTTCTTCCTTAAAATTCAAACACGTTTTTCACTCAAATGTCTAAACTCTGACCTAGACATTAATGGTTTCTGTTAATATCTTTCATCCTCAGGCTCACTATCATCAGAATTTCCTTTCAGAGAAAGATAATTCTAATGAGGGGGCAGCTGTAAACCCTTAATTTTACACCCTGCAATATGTGTTTGAACCTTAGAAGCACTTAAGCTTGATAAATAAACCTTCAAAAGTTGAAAACTCTCAAAATAGGAAAATCAGCAAAATCAAAACATGTCTTTTTGACATTTAAACTCCTATAAATCATTCGAGAATAAGTAACGGATATAATGCAACTAGAAATCATGAAAAATAGACGTGAAATGAACAAGAATGGCAAAAATAGGCTTATTACCGAAGAGCTATGCGGCACTGTTGCATAGCCCTCTGTGGTTTCACAGAGACCTATGTGGCACTATTGTAAAGCCCTGTATGGCCACTCTTACAAATTTCACTATTTTGCATGATCCTAAACTTTAGTGTTTTCCTCCTTCAATCTTCTTCCTATATATAGAGGACCTCTCCACTCTTCAAGTCATGAACTTTGGGAGCTTGAAAACCTTTGCATCAAGAAAAACTTTCTAGTTTTAAAGCTTTTCTTTTCTTTTCTTTTCTTTCACTTTGCATTTGCTCCTTACTTTGCAAAGTGAGTTAGAGGATTTCTCCTTGATTCCTACCTGACAAGTTAAAGGCTTTCCGCACGTTTGTTCGAGGTAAGTCTATTGCCCAAGGCCCGTGTCTGCCATTTGAAGCTAGTCACTGCCTACCATTCGAGGCAAACCACTTTGCCATCCTAAGCAAGCCACCACTTGCCATATGAGGCAAGCCACTGCTTGCCATCCAAGGCAAATTGTTGTGCTGTCCAAGGCTAGTTGTCGCCCGCTATCCAAGTAAGTTTCTCTCCATCTTCTTTTCCTTTTTTCTTTATTTCATTTATTGTTTCCCTCCTTGGGATTTGTATTTTAAGGCTCTTTGTGTAATTCTTGATTTGTTAAGGTAGTTAATTAGAATCTAACTTAATTAACTCCACTTGATAATTAATTAGTTAAATTAATCAACTTAACCCTCTTTTAATCAATCAATCAAAACATGATAAAATGACTAGGCTAAACTAACCCCCTCACAAGAAGGGAGAACTGCATGGGTTCTGATTCCCAATCGAAGGGATATGTAGGCATGCTTGATTCAAGCATCGAATCTAATTAAAACTAACTAACTCTCTCCCCTGTCACCTTCTTCACTTGCTTTTATAATTTATAATATGCATGATCATTCATCTCATCTATTTAATATTAAAGTAAATACAAAAGTAAAGTTCAAAGGAAAGTTAATATTATAATAAAATTCTAAACGTAGGGGATACCTCCTTTGACCCTTATGGGTTATATGAAAGTCACACATTCCTTAAACTAAGCCTAATAACAAAGTAAAAGAAAATAAAATAAAAGCAAGTGAAGGAAGTGATAGATGGGGGAGAGTTTGTTAGTTTTAATTGAATCCAAGCATGCCTGCATATCCCTTTGAATAAGAATCAGAACCTATGCAGTTCTCCCTTCTTGCAAAGGGGTTAGTTTAGCCTAACCATTTTATCATGTTTTGATTAATTGATTAAAAGAGGATTTAGTTGATTGATTTAACCAATTGATTACCAAGTGGGGCTAATTAAGTTAGATTCTAATTAACTACCTTAGTGAATCAAGAATTAGATAAGAAGCCTTATAACACAAATCCCAAGGAGGGAAATAATAAATAAAGAAAAGGAAAAGAAAAAGGAAAGAAAGTTACCTCAGATAGCGGGTGAAGAATAGCCTCAGACGACACGATGGCTTGCCTTTGATGGCAAGTGGCAGCTAGCCTTGAATTGCATACATCAACCTAGGGCAATAGGCTTGCCTTAAACAAGTGGGCGGAAAGCCTTTGATTTGTCGGGTAGGAATCAAGGAGAAACCACCGATTAGAAAGAGAAGTTGATTAAGTTTTGATCTAACTTAGATCAATGATTGATATGTATAATGTTGTGCTATATGAAATGCTTACATGAGACAATGGCTTGATATGTATTATATGGAATTGTTAAATAATATTTGTGATTGATGCCATGAGAAGAGAGATGATGTTTAGTAATGATCAGTATGACAACAAAATAAATCAATTATACTTTATATATAAAAGTATACAATATGAATTAAATGAATGATATCAAAAAATTTGTGTCTTAAATGCTACATTGTAGACTAAAATAATAAGAAAGGCAAGGACTAGTATAATAAGAAAGGCAAGGATTTCTTTGTCACTTATGTAAATATCAAGTATAGTCAAAGGAAGAATTTTGATCTACTATGATCTAAAAAAAGATCACTTTGTACCTAAAAAAGGAAGTAATCAATTGTGTATGTGTTATTGTGACCTTTTAGAAAAGTGTTTGTGTATATGTAACTAGGAAATTCAAGAAAACCCCAAGGTTGGTTATGCTAGACTTAGGAAAAAAAATTAAGGATGGGTGACCACAAAAGTTCTCAAACCCATTAAGGGAACAAAATCATAAGGTCAGTGAAGGACCAAAGTAAATATCTAAGGTAATTTAGTTCTGGATCATTCCAAAAGATAGGTTCATAGAATTATCAATTACATAAAGGTGTATATGATTAAGGAACAATTTTTAAAAAGAAGGTAAGGAGGGAAGGAAGGCTTGACTTAAAAAGGATTAGTGTAAGCTAAAAATGAATCAGTGTAAATAAATGGATTGATTTTGGACAAAATACCTCATATTGAAAAGGAGTTAATAATGGCAAAAAATAAGATGGATATGACATTGGAAAATTATATACTAGTTAGAAAAAAAAAATCAAAAAAGCAAAAGTTGAGACATAAAAGGAGTTTATGAAGCTAACCGATACCAACCCTATTTGAGAGAAGTATTTTATGACGAAATTGAATTGATGATGAACTTTGAAAGTAACTAAATGAAGTAAGTGCAAAATGGATTAAGTTTTAAGGTGGAAAACACAGAAAATCATATGGTAAAAGAGATTATAAGGGTTAAAAAGAATGTAACTTAAAGAATGAAATAATTTGGATAAAGGATTTTATTGATAAGGTAAGATTATAAAAAGTGTAGGTAGAGAAAAGTCATAGAGACAAATGAATGATAGGAAAAATGATGATGGTTTTGTTAAATTATGTTAAGTAAGAATAAGAGATGTAAATGTTTAAGAGTGATCCAAAATTTAAAGAGTGTGAAAGACACATGAGTATGGGAGAATAAAGTTGATGGGATTTTATTGAGGTTGGTGCATATTCCAAATGAATTAGACCTAGAGAAAAGAGAATGTGAAATTAGTAAGTGAATTGATGTGAAGTGCAGAAAGAGTAATGTAATATGGCATGTATAATTCTTGAAAGGAATATGACTTATAGAAATATGAATGTTACATGTAAAGTTATAATTATCACTCTAGTGAGGACAGCGCCTTTTCAATGCGATAGTAAATAAGAGATGCCCTTAGATATGAAAGACAAGAAATGAGAAAATCCACTAGTTAAAGAGATAACATGATGAAACAAGATGGTTAAGGAGATAAAGACCTCCTCCTCTATTATCATAATGGCAATTTAAATGCTCAAAAAGTGAAAGAGCTCACTCAACTCTTATACTTAGTGCCATATTGAAGTAAATTAGAAAATAAGAACTGCTTGATAAAGAACTCAATATATGAGGAAATGATTGATGAAATATGGCTCTTCATTTAGAGGCTTACTGGGGCAGTAGCATAGTTCTGCTTATGGGTGCTTGGATAGGTACCTTTTAATGCCACTCGATCAGTGACAAAGTTAATGGTATTAGTTCCCTAGGAATCGTTCCTAGAAATAAAGAGAATAAGTTCATACAGAGAATGACATACTCAAATGCAAAAGAAGAAAAGTATTTCAAGATAACCATAGTTCAAACAAAGACTTGAAGTAATATAGCAAGAAGAAAAAGAATTAGTTGAAATAAGAACATGGATATGGGAAAAGGAAAGCTAACATGAGTTTAATAATAAAGATGCTCAAAATTATTGAAAGATGAAGAATGAAAGGAAGATAAAGGATATAATCTAAGTGGTATAAATTTTCATGGATCATAAATGGGCCATATATTAGTAATAGAAATAAAGATTCAGATAACCATGTTAGAATGGGGTTGACCAAGTGAAATTGTATTTCTCCATTGTACTTATTGAGGCATAAGTTAGGAATTTGAAAGAAAGTTAAGTGATAACTTGACAATCAAATAGGGGAAGCAAGTAAAGAAGAAGGAAATGCATAAATATAAATGTCAATAAGAATTAAAATTGAAGTTCATGACATATAGAGTGATTAAGTTTGATTAGATGTAATATAAAGAGAAATTAAAAATAAAAAATAATATACATGCTTTATTGAGCTCAATAGGAAGACCTTCATATAAGAATAAATGAACCTTCCTTAGGATGAGAAAAGAGGAAATCAAACTATAGGATATGAGAAATCGAAAGAAAGTTGGACTAGAATAGTAGTACAAATACATGAGACTTATTGTGATAAATTTTACAAGTAAAGTAAAATGGAAAAGAGTACAATACGAGATGGAATAGAATTAGTCAAAGTTTGTAATAAATAACTTATCACTTAATAAAATTGATGTGATGATTAATACTTTAAATGAGAAGCCAATGTAGTTCTTTCTATATAATGATATGCATTGAGACCTATTATTAAGAAATTATAAATAATTACCTGATAAAGGATTATGATTAAAGGAAGATGAAGCACGAATATTGTTAGATTACTTCAAGTGAAATTGAAAGCCACAGGCAAAATACAAGACTTAAAGTGTGAAAATGACTAGAATATTAAGCTTTGAAGGAGTTGAGATAATTAGTAATAATAAAAAATCTAAGAATATCTATATGCTGATTTGAGATACTATAGAATTATAAATATTTGATGTAAAATTGTGAAATTGGTATGCGGAGATAGGATGTATAAGTTAATGAAAGATTTAAGGTGAGCTTTGTTATACTTTTCAATTATATATAAGTATGCATATACTGTGTATTTATTATATAATCAACAGATGATCAATAATCTTTAACAAAAGATGAAGTGTTAAAGATTAATTGATTGCAAAATTTGGTTTGGTAAAATAAACAATTAATTCCTTGCAGACAAATAGGATTAAGGATTGATTATTTATGGAAAGAACTTTGCCATAGTGAGTGAAGAATGTAAATGATAATGGCTTGTCTAGAGTATTGATACTTGCAATTTGTAATGAATATTGAGGGTCACCATAACTACGAGATGTGAGATTATACCATCTTAGTTTACTTTTACAAAAATTTAGAATGAAATAATAAGATATTTGCATATTGCTTTAAATATTATAATGCAGGATGAAGTGTCCAAAATAATTGTGAAGTTAAGAAACTCTAAAGCATTTATATTATCCTAAGAATTTTTAAGATCATAATGAGTTTGAATGAGGTAATAGACTTATAGTATACAAATGAGAAAAGGAGATATTATATAATTAATGGTTTAGAAATTGAGATAACATAGGTATTATAATGGACCTTATGTTTTAAGAGTTTTTAAGTTAAAAAGGAATTATTAGAAAAAATTGAATAATTAAGATAGAGAGAAAATGATAAAGAATTTATGGAGACAATGAAGGTATGTTAGAAAACGATTGGAACATGTAAGTTAAGTATTATTATTACGTTGTGATCAAGAGTATCTGTAATGAAAATTCAAGGACTAATTTTCTAAAACGGTTAGAATATAATGCCCAAGGTTTCTTTAATTCACTAGAGTTAGCAATAGTGCCATACAATGTTGATTTCAAAAAGTATTGTGATGGTGTAATTAAATTGAAAATAGAAGGGATTTAATGTGAACAAATGGTCTACTTGCCTAAATTATGACATCATAATGTTCATGTACTATACTATCCAATGCTTTTCTAGCATATTAAAAACCATAAGAATATCATGAGAAGTGATTTTAGAATAATGTGACAATGAATGAAAAACAAAATCAATTTTGATAAACATTTTAATAGTAAAATGAAAATCAAACCGAGTTTGACTTAACTTGATAAAGTTAATTGTTTTCTTATGATGTGACGCTAAAGTACTAGTGAATGGATATGAACATAATATTTAACATCTCCTAAGTCATTAGAGGTAATAAAAGTGATATGAGAAGTTGATTTTAATCAAAGCTACAATAGTAAAATAAAAGTCAAACTTAGTTTGACATAGTGAGCCTATGTGATTTACTTACTTGAACAATACTATTAAAAGGCTAGTAAACATGCATTATAAAATGAATAAAATTTTTCTAGCAATGTCTAGAGTGTGTAATGATATTACAAAATAGAAATATGTATACTAAAGTGAATGAAAAGAATTGGAAAATTTTTTTTAAGTTACTAAGTTTGAAATGTGCATATATGAGCTTGTTAATGGGCTTTTGAATACCAAAGGTATAAGTCCACTTGTATGGCCAGCCCATAAGGCTCATGAATGAGTAAATATAAAATTTTTCTAGAGTTTAAAATGGTTAGCCAAGATAAATTGATGTATGAAAGCTAGCTACTAAAATTGACTAAGTCAAATCCTTTTCTAACTTGAATTTTCACTTTTCCTACACCAAAGTCTATATTCATTTTTATTATTTTCACACTATATGATGAACATCACCCACCTAGATGAGATCCTAGCTATTTAACTTGATTAAATCATAGCTATCTATTTTCATTAAATCCTAGCCATTGGATTAAATGTGAGTAAATCACCATCATTCAACTTTCATGTATAAGCATTGTGATGAGCATAATCTCTCCATTTTGTGAAACCTAACACAAAATACAATTCATAGAGGAAGTACACTCTCTAAATTTTAGCTCCCATCCTAGAAACACAAACCAAGTCTTTGCAAGGAAAAGAATTACACTCATCTCCTCCTTTCTTTGTTCTAAGTATGGGATTGATGATTTGGTTGCAAAATTTTCTCTTTTTTTTCATCTATATGAATCGACTAAAGGGATTAAAACTAGGAAATGTTTACTTGGTATATTAGTTTATGAAATGTGAATAAAAAGTAATATTAGTTGATGAAATGTGGAATTTGGGCTTAAAACATAAGGTTTGACAATGGGAAGTAAAGAGCTTAAGTAGAGCACCTTAAAACTAGGGTTCAACCTAAATTAGAGAAATTAGGGGGAGGTGTTCTAAAATTTATTTGATGGATTCTAAAGTTATTTAGCATGGAGAATAATTATTTAGAAGTGTCAAATTGAATTATAGAAGCTTATTTCAACACATAAAATTTTGGAGGCATTAAAAAGGGGACTCCATGTCCTAATGATTGTTTTTGATGTTTGGTCAATCATATAGACTCTCTACCATGCTAATTTCATATTTCAATTATTAATTTGAGAATTGATTAAGGAATTATAGGTTTTCCCCAAATTATTCCAATATGGAGAATTAGGGTTTTATGAATTAAAGTGATTTAATTACAATTAGTTGATGAGTATTGATTGTTTAAATCTTAATTTGATGAATCCAATAACAATTTGAAGTTTGATAAAAAATTAATAGTTTTCCCCAAATTCTAAGGATTATGGACAAACCGGAAATTTTGAGAATTAAATTTAAATTCATGAAATTGAAGTGGTAATTGAGCTTAAAGATGGTGTAACATGATTTGTATGATGTTAATTTCAAAATTCAATTAATAGAAATGACTTTTTCCAAATTTAATGAATTTGGCCATTTGGAAAGCAACTAAGGGAAAATGTTAAAAATAGTAACTTATATATATATATATATATATATATATATATATATATATATATATATATATATATATATATATATATATATATATATATATATATATATATATATATATATATATATATATATATATATCTTGACCTTAATTTAACAAGTTAGTACTACAATGGACAAGATAAAAAGTGTTAACAAAGTTAGGCTAAATTTAAACGAATGACATAACAAGGTAGTGATTAATATGCAATTGAAATGCACAATGTGTATAATCTAAAGACAAGGACGAGGATATTGTCCAAGAGTGCGAGGAGCACTACTAGCATCAAGGTTAAATGTAAATAGGAGCAAAGGAGTCCAAGCTCAGTACTTAATAATATAATATGACATGTGCCAAATTCTATGAACCGTTGTTAATGAAACCTTCTTCATTGAAATATTCCAATTTCACATTGAGTATGAATCGCTTATTGAATATTAGTTATTGGATATGTTATTTCTTTATGACATTTGGTTATTGTGAGCCTTTTCACATTGATTTCATGATATAACCATTGATGAGAACTATTCTTGTATTAGCATATTTTCTATTAAACCCCTATTGTAAATGTCATATGAACCTTATTATTGATATCTATTTTAAGCAGAAATACCCTTCTGATGTAGGGTAATAAATCAGACCTTGTGCACTTGGTATAAGCATACGGGTAGGGCGAGAGTACCTAACGTCTGTTAAGGGGCACGGCTAACAATTAGACATGTTCAATCTTGTATAATATGTATATGTGAGTGAGCAAGGTTTAGGCTGCCACTCTTTCAATTACATGTGAGAAGCATACCGCTTCTAAGAATTTATGATTTCTGCGAAAGATATTACTTCTGCCTTGAATAATAAAGTGATTCATAATAACAATTTTGATCAACATCGCTCCATTGCCACAGTGAACCAATCCTAATAATGACCCATATACTCACCTTATATTGTACTATTATGTACTCATTGAGTTTTATCTCATTTCTTAGTTGTTTTAATTTTTCAAGTTAGTTGATGAGTCAGCAAGATAAATTCCAAGCCTTATCCTTCTACTTGAAAATTGCTCTACTAATTTTGGGTGTTATGAATTTTGGTTATGTGACTATAAAGACTATTATTTTAAAGCTCCATGGTTACTAATGGTTTAGTACTAATATGTCATTGGATTTATATGTATGGTAAACTGTATTGTAATTACTATTATGTTAGTCTATTAAGTAATGAACATATGGATAATGACATGAAATACAAATTGGGAAATTATATGAGATGAATATGCAAAAGAGTATTAATGAGTATTTGGTAATATGTAAAATGATAAACTAATAATGGGCAATAAAGAAAGGTAATTAGATTCCAATCTTAGGATAAGGTTCAATATAAAAAATAGTAGAGAATAATAAGTTAAATGGAGTTCTACAGATTTAGATGACTTTATGTCTCCTTATGCCCTAGGATCATCACGGCTTAATAAGTGGGCCGTGGCACATATAATTAAATTCATAAAATTACTATTTTTAGAAGTATATTTAATATTAAAAAATAAATCAAATCTATTCATAACACAAAATTCATGGTATTTTACAATTACAATTCCCAAGGAAAATAATCATAAAGCTTTGATACCAATTTTGTCAAGACCCGGTTCTAAGGACATGCAACAAGCACTAGGGCACGGGAAAACTTAAGGCCTCCAGAGCTCATAGTTAGCCTGACTAGAATATCAACAAATAATGTAATAAATCCTAAATACATATTCTCATTATCCAAGGGATATGGGCCTCCCTGCTAACAGAGTCATGATATTACATCATATGATATCAACCATAACATGCAATAGTAATCTCATCATCCATAAATATCTGCTAGCAGGGACTCTCATCATAGCATAATATAGACAAACAAATAACAAAATTCTAGAATAATAACAAACTACAAACCAGATTACTGTAATTATAAAATTTAAGAATAATAATACAAATGTAAATTCACATAACTGATGTGCTTATCTCACAACTTAGAAAAATGCAGAGTCAAGGGTGAGCATCTCAACTCAATGAATGATACTAACCAATATACTCACCTGGTGCTCTCTTAAATCCAATATATAAGGGTTGCAGTTGCCCAGCAGTGCTGAGCCGATTAGCAGCAACACATAAGCAATGAGCAAGTTAGCTGTCGTCATACACCAGTCATATGCTGATCAAATCTCATCATCATGTCATCATCACAATCATTACCTAAGTGGTCCCTATGTCATCCCACTCCCATCTGACAACACAACTAATAATTTACAAAAATAATGCACATACACACATATGCTTACTATTAAATTATTTTATAATACATAATTATATATATTAAATATAATCAATAATGCAAATGCATGTAAACATGAAAATATATTAAATAGTATCACTCATAGACTTAACGAAAAATCCAACCGGCTCTCGTCTTAAAGTGAAGCATCTGGTGATAGGAAAGAGGCCTAAAACATAAGTACTATATAATAGGCGAGATTATTAAAGCAAGAACAACTAACATAAACATTTAAAGCTACACTTAAATGACTCTGATACCTAAAGCTCTGATACTAACTTTGTATATATATATGCAATTACAATTCCCAAGGAAAATAAATCTAAAGCTTTGATACCAACTTTGTCACGATTCAATTCCAAAGACGCATAACTAGCCCTAGGGCACGAGAAAACTTAAGGCCTCCAGTAGTCAGCTTGAATAGAATATCGATAGATAATATAATAAATCCTAAATATATATTCTCATTATCTGAGGCTATGGGCCTACCTGCTAATAGAGTCTTCATATCACATCATATGTATCAACTATAACATGTAATGGTAATCTCATCATCCATAAAAATTTGTTAGTAGGGAATCTCATTATACCGTAGTACAAACAAACAAATAACAAAATTCTAGAATAATAATAGACTATAAACCACATTACTGTAATTATAGACTTTTAGAAAAAAAAAATACAAATGATTAGCATAACTAACGTGGTCATCCTACAATATAAAAAAATAAGGAGTTATGGTGAGCGTCTCAACTTAGAGAATTTTAGTAACAAGTATACTCATTTGGTCCTCTCTTAAATCCAATATATAAGGGTTGCAGCCATCCTAGCAGCACATAGGCAATGAGCAAGATTGCAGTTGTCATACACTAATCATGTGCTCATCAAATCTCATCAACATGTCATCATCACAATCATGACCTAAGTGGTCCTTATGTCATCCCACTCCCATCCGGCAGTCATAACCTATATGGATACATACATGAGTAATCTAAATTCAACTTAATTCAGGAATCCTTATCTAATTTATGTATCAAAGATGTTGTCTATAAATACCTCACAGGTAGGCCTTCAAGAAGCATATCATTCTTAAATCATCTTCACATCAATATTACACATAAATCATAATTCAAGTTCATTTTCTTTTATTTGATTAAAAATAGCTCGATCAAATTAGCACCATCTGTGGGAAATCGACACAAAAAGTCGTGTTCCTACTTCCATCTTCATTGTAATTGAAATTTCCAATCATAAATTTTTTTCCGATATTGAATCCTTCATCATTGCCATCAGATCAAGCAACCAAAAAAAAAATTAGAGTCAGAAAAAAAAAAAAAGAAAATTAAAGTAGTAGACTAAAAAGAGAGAATGAACCAGCAAAAGAGAGGAGAACAAGTTGCCAAGCGCCGATCGTTCACCTTTGGCCATCCACTTGCCAAACTACCCACTCTAAGGCAAAGCCTAATCACCAAAGACATTAAAGGAAGAAGCCACAGAACAAATAACCGATGAACTGTTAAACATGCGGGCCATGACATTTTTCGACAATGGAAAATTCCAACAATGATTCTTGTCATTTTTGGACTCTGTTTTAGGTGATTTTGATCTCATTTGAATGTTCTCTTCTCTAGCTACATTTCGGTATTAATCAAACAGCTGATATATTACCATAACGTTATATCAGAGACTTATTAATTGAAACTTTCTAGGCCTATTTTGGCCAAACAACAATGATTCATGGAGAGTGAAGCACTAGAGTCCTGATGCTGAGATGAATCTAGTGGTGTCTTCCTTATCTCCAGATGATGCATCCATAGTGACGCATTGCCGACTGATCACCGGATTTTTGTGAGTAGGCGCCATTCACCAGCAAAGCTTCAAACAGACAAAATTCTCCCTTCTCTGAGTATATCATTAATCTAAAATTAGTTTATTGAAATTCCATCCCGAACATGCATTGGAATAATACAATTGGTCAACTGAATTACAAAAAATAATTTATTTAGCTATAATATGGACTTCACAGCTTTGAAAATTATTCTGAATAATCTTTTTTTATTGTTCGTGCCATCTCATAATTTGTCATCTGGCAAGAATAATGATGTTCGAATTGGCAAAAAATCATTCAAATCAGTATGCAAGCTATATACAATAAATGAATAATAAATAAAGTGACTTGGTAGGACAAGCTGAATGAACTAAAAGTCCTAAAAAAGAAAAAGAAGAAGCAGAAAAGAAGAATCCTTAAAGCAAGAAAGGCACATTACTTCAAAGAGTCAAAGTGAGATCACTATTGCACCAAAGCCTCAAATGGAAGAGGCAAGATTTTAGAAACAAATTTCTTAAAAGTTCTCAAGGAGCGGAGATAGATTAATTACTTAAAATCTTTAAGAAGCCAAAAAATGTTGAGGGGATGAGCTAGGAAATCACTTTCTATTAAGAGAGCAAGTTCCCAACAAAGTAATTTGGGAGATCACTCTCTATTGAGGGAGTAAGTGCCTAATAAAATAATCTAGAAGATCACTCTATGTTGAGAGAGCATGCCCAACAAAGCAATTTAGGAGATAGCTCTCTATTGAGAGAGCAAGTGGCCAACAAAGCAATATGGGAGATTGCTCTTTTTTGTAGGGAGTAAGTGCCTAACAAAACAATATAAGAGATCACTTTATAAATACCTTACAGGTAAGCCTTCAAGAGACGGATTATCCTTAGATCATCTTTACATCAATATTACATATAAATCACAATTCAAATTTATTCTCTTTTATTTGATTAAAAGTAGCTCAACATATAGTAAATACATGGAGAAAGATTTCATGGACTTATTATCTATGATTTTAAATAAATAGGCATTTAAAATATTTAAATAAATATCATGAAAAATTTTAACAACTTTCATTTAGTAATAGTTTTACGATATATTGAAAAGATTTTTATCAATTAAGTAATGTCATTATCATTTTTGGAACAAACAAGAATTAGAAGTTCTTTTAGATTTGGAACTTAAACAATATTTTGGGTATATAGGATTCCTCATATAAGGTGTTCTAGTAATGAATATGATTTTTGAAAACAAATCACATTAGATAATAGAATAGTGATCACTAAACTCAATGATACTCTTCCTTGCAAAATTCTCATCTCTTTCTTGTTACTCTTATGCTTCTACTTTCATTTTGCATTCACAATTGGCTAATTTACCTTAAGCATTGACATTCAAATGCTTAACTTCTAAATTTGCCTAGGTAATCCTATTGACCCAACAATCTTATTCTACCATAATCTAAGCTACACTACTCCACTTGTAATATTTCTTTTATTATCGTAAAATATATACATAGGGGCAAAAAATATCCAAAGACTAACTCCATCGGCATGAACCCTCATTTCAGCACCTTTAAAATTAATTTTAAATGCAAAAGAATTGACCAAAATATTTTTAGCACAGTTTGACATTTTTTCTATCCTGACCAAACCTTCTATTCCAAACAATATTTTTTTTCAAAATTGACCATATTTTCTTTTAGACTGACTGCTCAGCTATTTTAAAATTAATTTCAAACCTATTGACATTAACCGATAAAATTATTAAACTTTGAAACTCCTAAAAACTAATCCGGAAGTCCAGAAAATTGACTCAAGCACAAGAACAGAAATTCCAGTTGGCGCAACACTGGAGCACCCTTTGATGCCGATGCGCCTCTGGGTTGTGCCACTTAGAAGCCCCATGGCTTCGCCGGCCTCTCTGGTGGCGTGGTCCCTACCACCCTTTCTGTAGTTCCCAAAATGGCTCCAATATGATTTTTCAACATTTTTCTAATCCTACCCTTTACATTTTTTCATATTTTCACTTCTTAAACTACTCTCAACCCCATTTACCTATAAATAGGATATCCATTTCTCATTTCTCTTCACTTTAAAATTGATATTGATTGCTATCTATTAATTTTTCTTTCTTCTTCTCCCTCCATCCACTCTCTAATTAATTAATTAATCATTTTAATTAATCAATTTCCTCATCCTAACCAAGTTAATTACTTTTTAATTAACTAAAATGCTTTTTTTTTAATTAAAATTAATCACTCAACTAATTAATTAATTAATCTTTTTAATTAATTAATTCATTTCTTTTTTTAAAGTCAAATTAATATTTTTTTAATCCACCCTTCATCAAATTAATTAATTAATTATTTTAATTAATTAATATATCCATCCATTTCATCACATTACTTAGTTAATTAATCATTTTAATTAATTAATTAATCCCCTAATCAATCCAATCACCTAGTCTTCATAAAATGGAATTTAGGTATTTTTGAAGCTTTAATTGATTGTCGGTGATTCATTTTTAACTTTGTTTGTTTGTTTGTTTGTTTTTTTTTTTTTTTTTTTTTTTTTTGTCTATTTGCAGCCACTATCTCTGAGTAGTTTTTACTTTGCATCATAGTGGGGTTTTGGAGGGGGTGGGGGGTGGGGGGTGGCAGTGGTGGGGAAATAAATATATAATGGTGGGTCATTAGATTTTTTTGACTTTTGTTCAAACTATCTTTTGCAGAAATTAGAAAATGGGGCAAAAGTGTGGGTTAAATAGGGACATAGATTTTTACTAGCAAATACATAACAATAGTTACTCTAATGATCTTAGTAAACTAGGTTCTGACAGTGATATACTAGAAATGGGCTATAGTTTAGACTCAATAAAACTCATTAACATATATGTGAAGCATTTAGATAAGTATCTGCCATTAAATATAGTAGATGTCTCTGTGAGGGTAGAGGATAGTAATGAGCTAGTGTTGAGGTCAACAAGTGGTTAGGTTAATGGTAAATTAGTTGATAAAGGAACGTGTAGGGGTTCTAAAAAAAGTGTGTCAGCATTAGAGAAAAGATAATTTCAGAAGATTTTCATGGTGAAGATGATCATCATGCTAACAGTGATGGGGAATTTGATGATGGTGATGTAGATTATGAGGACCCTACTACAAAATTTCAAGATAGCGATAAAGATTTAAAAGATGATGATGAACTGTTTGAGGTAAATGTAGATGTAAGGATTGAGAGAGATGTAGGTAGGACAGAAAATAGAAATAATACGTCTGCAGTAAATACTTTGATAGGCAACATTGAATTTAATGATAATGGTTCAAACCTGAATCCATCTGAGGAGCTCCAAACTAAGTTAAAATCATACACTGATAGGGATATTAGGCTTAGGTTTAGATATCTAGAGTTTGTAGCTGAAAGGGACATAGGGAACCCCTTGGTTGTTGGTATGAGATTTAGGTCTTTAAAAGAGTTTAAAGAGGCTTGTAGGGCTAAGATCATAAAAAATAGGTGAAAAATTAAGTTTAGGCCTAATGATTGGCTCAGATGTAAGGCCAAGTGTAGCAAAGGTTATCCATTTTATATCTTTTGCAATCCTAGTGTGATTGACCCAAAAACCATATAAATTGAGTCTGGCTGCTTTGAGCGCACTTCTAGAAAAAAGTATAACATTAAGCAATGCACTTCAAAATGGCTAGCTAAAAAATATGTAAAAAAGTTTTAAAGTTGATCCTAGGTGGAGTATTAATGGATTCATTAAAATTATCCAAGAAGAATAGGAAATACATGTTATTATGACTAAAGCTTAGAGGGCTAGGAATACGACACTTAAGATGATTGATGGGGATGAGCATGAACAATTTTTGAAACTTCAAAATTATAAACTAGAAATTCTTAAGACTAATCTAGGTAGCACTGTCAATTTTATGGAAGATGATTAGCATCTAGGTAGGTTTGGAGGGATTTACATTTGCTTAAGACCATTGAAGAAGGGATTTAATTTAGGTTGTAGAAAAATTATTGGGGTAAATGAGTGTTTCTTAAAAGGTATGTATTGGGGTCAATTATTATGTACAGTGGCTAT
Organism: Reutealis trisperma; assembly: GCA_947687605.1. Taxonomy (NCBI): domain Eukaryota; kingdom Viridiplantae; phylum Streptophyta; class Magnoliopsida; order Malpighiales; family Euphorbiaceae; genus Reutealis; species Reutealis trisperma. The sequence goes on along the minus strand of CANTUT010000652.1, from coordinate 14,758 downwards.
TGATACAAATGATTGCATCTTTCATCTTGCTACAACATTAGAAGATACTAAGGATGTGACTAACATGCAGTCCCAACTCTCATAGCCACTAGTTTCACAAGTAAGACAATTCATATTAACTATTGAATTTCTTTTTTTTTTTAATGTTAAATGTATGAACAACCAAGCCATGTTAGGAGATCTATTACAAGGAATATGGGAAGATCTGTATGTTCAGTTGCTAAGGGGCTAAAAACCAACATAATGTTTGATGCTATATCTGGAAGGCCAAGGAACATGTTTGTGCATCCTAAGTTGTTTAGCACATCAAATGCTAAGAAGGACGACAATAGCACAATCATACTTGATGATGAAGATATAGACCAAGGTTTAACAAAGCAAACTATTAGAAACAAATAAAATGCAACCAATGGCGGTAGGGATGAACATGGCCTTACTAACCTTAAAGATTATAGAAGAAGGAAGATGTGGAGTAAGAGCTAGGAAGATTTTTTTGGACTTGTTATTTTGTTGTGTACATGTCTTTTAAGAACATTTAATGGTTCGCAGGATGCTATTTTTTATGAGCATCATGATTTGGGTTTTGGTGATAGAACATAGTTTGGATTTTTTGTATACGGATGATAGGATAGAGAAATATAATTTAGGTGATTTGCATTATTGAATTTGCTTTACAGATTGTAAAGTGTTGGAAATATGACATGTAAGGACCAGTCTCACACATCAATTATTAGGCAACACTTTCTTTTGATTTATTTTTTGGATAGAATGCTTGTTTTTTAATGCAAATGAATTTTAATGCATTCTTCATCGTATAATTATTCTATTTGCTTATAGTTGATTGAACTTTATTATATTATATAACTTTATCATTTCTAATTATAATTCAAATATTGTCTAATTGTTCAACCCCAATTACAAGTTAACAATATATATATATGTAAAAAAAAAAGGATAAATAAATAGGTGTGTAGGCTAATATTAATAGACAGTTTTAGTTAACATATTCCTCATCCTACTACACTAAGAGATGCAGTCCCTAAATAGCCTTAACTTTCTTCCCTAAAACACTTTCTTCCCTAAAACCTATAAGTACGCATACACCTGCAATCCAACTATTTAAGTACTCTACACCAAATTGAATTCCATCCTTCTAATAACATTACCCCATCATCCTAAACCCGCAACCCTATAATAAATATTAGAAACATTACCAAAAAAAAAATACAGCAACAATTATTTTTCATTTTTAGTTCCTTGTGTGGGATTCCTTCCACATTTCCATCTACATCTTCTTAAATTCTTTGGTCTCCTAGTTCTTGGTTCCTAAAATTCATATTACCTTCAACCATTCAACACCATCTAGGTAACCCTCTATAGTAGTTGGTAGATCAACTCAATCAAATGTGTCACTGTATCCCACCATCTCTTACACCAAATATAAACCATGCCTAGCAATACATCGAATATAAACCACCATACCACCCATTGATCAACAACTAAATTTGTAGTAAATAAATTCAAAATAAACTCATTAAATTGATTAGAACCCATACAGATTTGAGATCTCACAAAGACCACTTACATTTTTATAATTTCTGCATCCATAGAAGCATCATCCTAGGTTTTCTCTATCCGTGAAGTTTTAAGCACATAAGGAAGACCACATATGCAACAAGGTGAAATAACGTGACCCATTAAAACCAGGTCATCAATTTAGGTTTGGAATTGACAAAAAAAAATTGCGATTTTTCTATTTTTCTCGTCTAAATTGAGATTTAAAAAAGAAATTTCTCATATTTGAAAGATTACAACCTAATTTGATTCACAATAGAAGAAATAATTTGATGAAAAAGGAAAGAAAGAAATCGAGCAGCAGGGAGGAGGGCACTGTGCATATAGAGATGGAGAAGGAAGAGAGAGAAATTGCTAGCTTAGATAGGCTTAGATAGACTCAAAGAAATTGTTGGCTTAGATAGACTCAGCCAATAGTAAAAAAAAATTACTCCTCTCTCTCTCTACATGTCAATCATACATGAGAGAGAATTTTTTTTTTTAAAAGGAGTGTACTACCTTCAGTCAAAAGTTATTGTTGATGTGGCACAGATGATATGGCATTTTGTAATTACATGGCATATATGTGGACAATTAGTTTAGACACCCTGATGATGTGGCATGTCCACATCATCTTTCTATCCATTTTTTCATCTGAAAGTGGTTAGTGACCTATCAGTGAGAAAAATTAAAAGTTAGTGACATTTTTGCAACAAAATAATTTTTAGTGAGCAAAATAGAAAATCACTAAAATTTTAGTGATTTTTGGTACTTTTCACCCACGAGACCACTTAGGTCCTGAACCCTAAAATCAAGATAAGAATTTATAAGAAAGGCAATGCAAAGAAAAACAAGAAAGTAAAGAAGAATTAATGGTTACCTAGCCAACATTTAGAATAACAATAGCATTTCGAGGTGCCAAAGACTTCTGAGAATAGTATTGGCTAAGAGTTAGAACCCTAGGCAAAACATACTGCTAAATGAAATACTAGTAGGCCTCTTTTACTGAAGGCTCCAACAAAGTCTCTATAGGCCAACCTATTAAAGCATCTATCAAATCTTGACCCTCAAGCAGAAAAGCAAAAGCCACAATCAAAGGGGAATAGAGCACATATTGATGATCTGGCATATGCTCCCACTTATGGTCGCGCTCCCCTAGGTACCACATTTGATGAGTGGCACAATAAATTAGTCACCTTCTATTGGTTATGCCTATTACCTCAATAATGTAAGCTGAACAATATGTGCCTATGATGTTGTGATCACTTGCAAAAAAACCATAAGGTAAGTATCCTAAACATTATTATTTTGTTTTAATTAATGATTTTTTTTCCTAATGTACTTGATCAAGAATGAGATGATTGATCTGATATTGATGCCACTACATATTATGTGATTGTGGCCTATTTCTTCTTATGAGGAAATGTATCATCCTTAGTAACAAGTGGATCAATAAGAAGGCCTACCAATAGCTTATATTCATAGGCCCACACCAAAAAAGAAAGATATATTAGAATAAGTCTGAGTGAAACATATTGAAAGAAAAAGTTTAGGACATACCTTAATAAGCCTCCAATAAACTTCTAACTTCTCTTTCTTTCTCGTAGAGAGGTCCATACAATAGTACGGACAAGCAAGTTCCGTGAACCTTGAAGCATAAGTATAGATATGGTCCATATCCTGAAGCATTTGAAGGTTACTCAAGTCCATAGAGTTTCTATAAACTGCCAAGATTGTAGTCCCAAATAAATAAAAAAGGAAGCATCTTACCAACTGATCCACACCCACAAGGTTCGTAGGATTCCAACTCCTATATTGCCTCTTAATATCATCATATGAGCAAGAATTCTAAGCCTGTATAACCAAAGAGATGCCTAGAAAATCTTGTACATAAGTGGATACCTCATTTGTAGTAGGTCCATTGAAGTAGTTATTAAATAGGACAAGGATGCCTTAGAAGAGCAGACTGGTAACAGTAGCAAAATCATCGGGTGATGGTCATCTCATTAAAAGGAAAGTGGAAGGTATAAGTGGTGTCTACCCACCTCTATATCAATAGATTAGGCTTACATACCAAAGCTTATCACATTTGAAGGCTAGATCCAAGCCAAGAATGGTCTCAGACCTGCCTCTATTTTGGTCACTAAATCTATCACCCTAATATCTACACAATCCACAGGGCCTATGAAGAGAAAACCTGAAATCAAGAAGAAAGATAAAGCTTGTATCTAATAATTTTTCCAATGGTCCTCTTTAAAATCCCAAGGATCATAAAACTTGGCAATCACAGCAGTTAGATCAACTAAATCCTCCACAACCATATGGCTAGTAGTTGCCATATCTAATCCCAAAAGCCTTTGGAAAGAATTAAAGTAATCTTAGAATCAGATCCTATGAGTACACTGAACTTATCGAAAGTAGGGCACATCTTATCCATGCTAGCCCCGAACTAGAATACATGAACTATAAGATCCTAAAACACCAAATAAGCATTTATAAATTCCTAATCAATCTTCATAACCCTAAAGGTTGGTATGGCACTACTTCCAAACTTTTTTAGATTAATGCCTCCACTTATTCAAAGTTCTTGGTCCATAAATGCATAGAGTGGCTAAAGTAGGGCTTCATGAGGGAAGAGATAGAAAAGAAAAAAAAGGGAAAGAAATAGAAAAATAAGGAAGAAAGTCAAGAAGAGTAAAAAGAAATAGTGCCTTTAAAGCAAAAAAAAAAAAAAAGGCTAAAGTGAGGTTTAAAGCACCAAAAGAGCCACCACATGACATAAGTACGATCACCACAACCCTTTCTACAGTAATCACAGGAAGCCTTGCTATCACCACAGGCCTTCTTATGATAACCACATGTGGCCTTACAGTCACCGCTGGTTAATCTCCGATCACTGCATCCTTCTAGCATTTGCCTTTTATGAACAACAGCCCAGTTCATTCTAAGAAAAAAAAAAGAGAAAAAAAGAAAGAAGAAAAAATGGATAGATTGGAGCCCTAGCATGCATTGCATAACACTCGCATACATATTCCTTGCATGAGTAGTAAATAAGTCAACAACATATGTAATGTAAATAGGTCAATACATCATGTTCTACAAAACAAACATGCATTTATACATTGATATAGTTCTACGTAGCATTTATATAGCTGACACGACAGGAAATGAAAATAAAGCTAATGCTTGTTGTGTCAATGCCTCCTCCTCAATGGTGGAGATGCATTATCTTCATCCTCTTTGAAACTACTTAGAGTTGAAGATGCAAAGACAGCTACTCACAGTCAACTAACCATCTCGCAAATATGTCCCAATATACCAAAACCAACAAATAAAAAGAAAAAAAGGTGAAGGAACCTGTTATGTGATCCTTTCAAAATAACAAGGTTTAGAACTACATACGTTCCTAATGTCATCCAGAAAAGAAGGGTAGCTAGCTAGTACAGCACATAGAATCTCATACCGCTTTAGCCTATGAGCATGAGAGAAGTAATCCAACTGGTCATTAGACTAAGGTCTATATAATGAAGGCCCTATAGAAGTATTTGGGCTAGGATCCCCACCAGTCCCTCTCCTAGCTGGAGGAATATGTATAAAACTAGCTGTTGATCACTTATGACTAAGTCAGGTAGGCTTGTATAGAAATGCACATATGGCATCATATGGGTATGGTAGAACTTATTATAATCAGCCTTAAAGTGTAAAAATCATTTTGCCAAAATACCTAACACCAATATATCCTAGTCTTGAATGCGTAAGCCATAACACATCTCTAATGCAAGGTTAGCCAGAGTAACTCTCTCCCTAGTAACTTATCCTCGGACCCTTCTGCCCAAGAAGAACATTTAATTAATCCAAAAAAAATGCAAGAGGAATTAGAAGGTAGACCCAATCAAGTTGGATTCCATCTGCTATCCCAAAAACATGAACATGGAAGCAAAAGGGGTCTACTGAATCTATAGAGAAAAAGCACATTTTAGGGGAAAAAAAAAAGGTAACAAGTATGAAATAGCTAATACCTATAAAGCATCAAGTTGAGAGAAATAGGCCTTAAGCCTCTGCCTCTTATAATGGGCCCTCTTCTCTGTCTGCCATAAATAGCCACAGGGAAGGTGCTCCATGGTAGCATTCCATAAAGGAGGAGCGAAGAATCAGAAGTATTCATAAGCCCAATACTATAAAACATAAAGTAGTTAAGATAGATAAGCTAGAGATAAACATATAAGAAAAAAGAAGCAAGTAGCAAGAATGTACCTCCCAAATAATATAGGTTCTACCTAGTCTACATAAAACTCCTCAAGAGAAATTAGATATCTTTATGCACATGACACACAAGGTAACTCTGCCCTAGTCATACTCTCCAATGATAGTCAGATCCTCTAGGGAACAAAGGATATTCATATCAATAGTGTCCCTCTTTGTATGATATAATGGACATCTCAGAATCATTAGCATCATGAGATAGGCAGCCTGCTCATCAGTGGTTAGGAAGACCCTAGAATGATTAACATCCCCATACGGTGGATCAATACTGAATAGCTCAATCAATCTCTCAGACTTAACTATATGTCAATTTGGATAGAACTCAAGAGTTCGAGGATGGAAATGCAGCCTGACAGCATAGTCAAATTTAAGGGAGTCACAGTTATCTTACCACATGGAAAATGGAATATATTGGTGGTATCCCACCACCTCTTTATGAGCCATCATGGCAAAAGTCAAAATAAGAAGATTGAGCAAACCTGACAACTCTTCCATATCACAGACTGACTCATAGCCCTGCAGGTAAGTAACTACAACCCCCAAGTTTGTCCTACCCCTTTTAGATCTCATATTCACAGTCTTTATTTAAAATTAAAAAATAAATAAGAAAAAATAATAAATAATAAATATTAATAATAATTAAAATAATAAAAAAAGGAAAAGAAAAAAGGATATGATTAAATCATTTGTTGTTGTTTAATTATTTGATTTATATTAACCTAGGTTTCAAGCTATATGTATGTTTCTATGCAAACTAACCATGAAATAGGAAAACTTAGAAAAATACCTTCATGGTGCGAGTCTAAGACATATGGTGCCCTGACTCCTAAAATAAATCTACTGGACTAGTGTTCTATCGCGGGACTTTGTTGCTCTAAATATGGCAACTGTTAGCAGAAGAAGAAGCCATATAAAAGTAAAGAAATTCTAGATAGAAGTTAGAGAAAACAAAGTTTAGAGAGAAGAAGTGAAACTTAACAAATATGAAAAAGTGAAAAAATGAGAGGTGGTTACTCCTTTATATAGGGGTCCACTTGTATAGTAACTTTTCACTAACTAATCATGCGAGACACAATTTCAAATCTATTTTATGTCAGAATCTAGTGCCACAAATTTCTACTTGTTTGTAATGATTTTATCTTGCCATCTGACCAATCTTCTCACTAATAAGGTTTTGGATGCTTTTGGTAAGATAGAAAGGCCAAAAAAATAAAAAATACCTCAAAATTAGAAAACTATCCAAAATCACTTAGAAATTTGTCAAAACTGACCAGACAACAAAATGGACCTTCCAAAACAGACCAAAACCATAACGTTTACCAAACTCATCTAAGATCTCCTCAAATTCAGACTTATCAAAATCACCAATTAGACAAATAATATTGATACGGGGCTAACTATAAACTTTTAAGGTTCCATCCTCATGCACTGTACTAAACCTAAAAGACTATTGGCTAGGTTCCGAAAGCTGAAATAGATCAAAAATAGTAAAAAATGGGCCAGAAGAATTAGAACCTAACTCAGGGGCAAGGGACCAATGGGCATAGGCGCAAAAGTGGTTACCACAGGTGCTTTTGTGGTGACTACAGGTGCATGTGCAATGATTGCAAGGGCACATGTGAAACCATTTCTATGACCTCATATTGCATATGTGGTGATCGCTGAACATCTCTAAAATACTACATCAAAAGTGCATGAAATTTTCCCTTAGCCTTTCTCCTATATACAATGGTCCTCTCACTTAATTTTAGTTACCTTTTGGGTGTGGATTTGCTTGATCAGCCTCTTGATTTCAAAAGCAAACATTTTTTTAAAGTTTGGTCAAAAAGGATCAAGCATTCTAGTTATAAAATTTTCTTTTATTTTTCTTTTGTTCTTGCTTTGCGTATACTCCTTGCTTTGCAAAGCAATTGTTCTAGGTTGCTATTTTACGGCAGCTTTCCTTAAGTTCACTCGAGGAAGTTTCACAGCAATTTCGTCTAAGTCACCCTAAGCCATTTGAGGGCTATCATTTCGCCAAGCCGAGAAGGTGGAATTGTGATTCAATTGCCCACTTAATCTGCCCTACGTCCCTTAACCATGTCCATGCAATGTATTTTACTTTAACTCAAACTCTTTACTTTTTTTTGTTTTCTTATTTTTCCTCCTTGGGAATTCCCTCCTTCAGACTTCTTCTCTCTCTAAGACTCCTTGCCTTTTCTATTTCCCTTCTACCTCATACTCTCGAATTAATCACTTTAATTCGATTCATGTTAATTAAAAAATGATCTAATTAATAACTTGATAATCAATTAAATTGGTTAAGTCAATTAATTCATCCCTCGTTTTAATAGATGAACTGAAACATGATCAAAGGCTAAGACTAAAACTAACCCTATTCGCAAGAAAGGAAAACTACACAGATTTTGATTCCCATTTGAAGGGATACATAGGCATGCTTATTCCAAGTATCAAATCCAACTAAAATAAATGACGTCCCCCTTTCACCTTCTTTATATAGATTAGAGTTTGTTTTTTATTTTTTTCTTTTATTGTGATACTTTAGGATCAGTTTGGAAAATGTGTGAGTTCATTAGAATCCCATAAGGGACTAAAGGGAGTATCTCCTAATTTGATCTATATTGTAAATTAAACTCTCTTATTGCTTTTATTATTTTTCCTTATCGTGGAATGAATGAATGGAATGGATAGATGTTCATGCATATATAATTGTTCATGCATTTATAAACTATTCATGAAATTCATTTAAGTCATTTTGTATTAAACTTGCCATGCTAATTTTTTCTAAAATAAACCAAAAACATAGTCTCCAAATCCTACTTAGTAATCAAGGATTAGTACACTTTTTCTTTGGGATAAAATAAATTAGAGTCATTTAATTCAGTTTTCCCTTAACTTTTTTCCAAATAAAAATAAAATTAAAGTGGCAACTCTAAATCAATTTTCAAAATCAACCAATCTGAACCCAAGAATTTCATTGTAAGACTAAACCCAAATGAGCATTTCTATCCCCTCTAGTGGATCAGACCAGTGCTCAGGCGAGGTCTCATAGTTTGGAAGAGATTTGGTCATGGTTCATTTATAATGGCTCTTTACTAATGGAAATATATAACGACTCCCTCCAAAGGCCTTTAATGCAGTTGAACTTTTCTAAGTGGCCAAATCCTTATAAATTTTTTTTTCTTAGGTCTTAAACTCTTTAATTCATCTCTATATTTGCTATAAGAGATTTGAATAACTAAAGGGTTGAGTGTTAGCTATAAAACACTTATATAGGTTGGAGAATAAGCCCCAAAGAACTCTAATATAGGTTTTAGTGTGAGCCTTAGGAAAATTCTTATAAAGGTTGAGTGTGAACCTTGGGAAAACATTATTTAAGGTTTAAGTGTGAGTCTTAAGAAAACACTTGTAAGTTTTGGTGTGAGCCTAAATACTAAGTTGGGAGCGAAATTGGTAAAACTCCATTGATAGTGAAAACACGTAATCTAGGTTGAGGAGTGGACATAAGGTTAGTTGAACTCAAACCACTATAAATCCTTTGTGTTCTTTCTTCTCTATCCCTAAACTCACTACTTTAATTTTTTAGTTTGCTACCAATTCAACCCCCTCTTCTTAGTGCATATTAGGCAACAAGACCCAGTAAATGTCTAAAAGTTATAGGAATCCCAAGGTTAAGAGATTTCAATACTCAGCATAATTAAATTGGAATGTACCTTATGCTTTTTCTTGTTCTTCATTCACAATTTAGTTCTTAAAGTATTTTTTTAGTGTATGGTATTTTGTTCTTTTGAAACAGCAAGTTAGAAAGATCCAAAAGACTCCATGATCTTATTAAAGTAGGTTACCTTTTCAAGTTCTCATTTTTCACACATATTCTTTAAAATGGACCATGAAGCATAGTAAACTAATTTGAGAATAAACAACACAAAGAAAAATAAATGGGTAGAAGAAATAGAGAAAAAATAAATGGGTAGAAGAATAGAGAAGAAGAAAAGACACATCAATTGATCCTGGTTTGGCTCTCTTGCTTGCATCCAGTCCTTAAAGCAAATCACTTTGTGATCTCTCTACTATAACAACTCTATTAGTAGGCTATAATCAAGCCTATATAGTAGCTTCTAACTCCCTAAAAGAATACCCAACAAAGTTACCCCACTTTCTTTCTCACAAGCTTAAAGGTGCTTGCAACCTCTACTCACAAACTTTCTTAGGAATTTGCTACCTCTCACTAGCTTAGAGGTGCTATATGAAACCTTTAAAAGAAATGTAAGAAGTGTTTACTTTTCACTCACTCATAAATAACCTATACAGCTTAGATTAAAAAAATTTCCAATGAATTTTTCATAAAAATAGTTGTCATAATTTTTTAAAAATATTGAGCACTAGGAAGAAGATTTTGAAATCTTTCAAAACTATTTTTCACCTATGCTCACTCAAATAGACTCAAATTCATCAAATTAAACCAATATGATGTGATCTATTAATAGGCAAATTTGTTTTAGTTGTTAAAGGGAAAAAGAAAAAATTTAAATTCAAAAATTTGTACTAACTGTCTATTGTATTAGACATCCAAATATTGGTTATTTTGGGTTCAAGGCTAGTCAACTTTTTGTTTATTTATTTTAAAAGTCAACTAGATAACGAACACTTTTAATTAATAATTTACATAGCTATCTGTGTTCACCACTTTACTTTTCAGCATGCTTGTGTATGCGACATCTCACCTACTATTCTCTTTTTAATTCTTAAAAAGAAAATTTTTTTTTTTTTATCATTTGACCATGTTTCCTAGGTTAATTGACTTAGGCTAAAACATAGTCCCCTGAAGATAGGAAAAATCAAAAGACTCAACCAAAAAAGGCTTAGTCACCTAATGTGTCTATTGATGCTAGAAAAAGTTTTATGTCATCTAATCTTGAGTTTGATATTAGAAATCTCAGGGGTTAGTTTTAATTTTTATAACCTTATTATTAGTTTCAAAATTTTAATTTTAGAAGATAAATTCAATTGGGCAAAATATTATTTGTATTATTTAACATTAAAAACTAAGGACTTAACTAACTCACTTAAGCTATATATCTTTTCTTATAGTTCCTTAGCTTTTCTGGTGTAGTCTTTTGATTTATCTAATAAAATTCAACACCTTATTGTCATATTTGAAATCTTGGTCAACTAATTTGAATATCCCATCACACTAGCTTCATGTTAACAAATTCTCTTAACCTACAAGTTATGATTAGCACAATACAAACAAGTATACAACTAAATAGTCTTTTATTAATTTTTATCATCAAAACTAAGGACCTAGCCTATAAGGCTAACATTCTTTAGCTAGTTATTAGGACTATGCCTTTTGAGGCTCAATTATTCATTAATAGGTCATCAGGACCGTAGCATTAATGCTACTTTTATTTTGTCATCTATAGCCACTAGGGCATCGTCATTGATTTTATCCCATTTATAGTTATTGAGGCATCATCATTCATCATCAACTATTATCATTCTTCATTTTTTCATATTCTTATGTTCTTTCAGTATTATCTACAAAGAAAAACATGTTTATGCAAAAATGCTAATGCTCATGATGCAAATGTTTCTTTTTTCTCTTTCTCTGTAATTCTTTTTCTTTTCAAATATGATGCATATGTCACACAATTTCTACCTCCTATATGATTAGATCTATGCATGATTGTATATATGATTATGCAATAATCTAAACCCACTCAAGTCCAGAGAGTTGTCCATCATAGCATTTGAGAATCTTTCACCTTTGTGTTGAAATAGTATGATCAAATGAACCTACAAGAACTTAGCCCTATAGCCAAAGGTTTTTAGTCAAATTTTTTCTTTTCTTTTCTCATTTTTCTTACTTTTTATTTTTTTATCATTTTCCTTGTCAATTTTTTTCTTATTTTACTTTTTATTTAAGCTATCTTTTTAGGTTTTCAACTCAACAAGCATGCTTTAACTTTTGCTTAAACCCCCTTTTGTGAATTTTCAGCTTAATGAGTTGTTTTTCTTTTTCCCTTTTCTTTTCCTTCTTTTGATTTGATTGCAAACCTAAAAGTTGCCCTCATACCAAATCCTTTATATGATATTTGCCTTCTCTTAAGAACTTGTAAGGCACTTTCTGATTTCACTATTTAAGTTGCATGCCCCATTAAAGAACAGTTGCTTTTACCAATTTAACCAAGGCTCTTTAAGTCAACTTGTTCATCTGCCCTACATCTGCCTCATACTTGATCAAGATTTCTAAAGCTTATTAATTGCCATTCATAAGGGAAACCCAACCAAGTTGTAATTTCAAACAAACTATAATTTTCAAAACACATGAGGACCAAATTGTAATTTTAAAATTTCTTTTTAGTCCTAAACTTTTAGAAAATTTCAATTAAGTCCAAAACTTTTCAATTGAACCCCTCATCTTTTCAATTTTGCCCATTTTCTAAAAATTTTTCCAATTAAACCCCTAAAACTTTTCAATTTGACGTAAAAACCTATTATGAATCAATTCCAAGAAGGACACCAACTGTTCATCGTCATCTAGCTCCTGAGTAAAAAATTAAGCATTCACAAGAGTTTAAGGCTCAAACAAAGAAAAGGAGTAATCAGACTATACAAGCAATTTGAATCCATATGTAAAGTTTACCTAACTGCCCACAACATAAGGTGACTAACACCTTCCCATTTCATATATAATATTCAAACTAAACTCTAATCTGTAGTTGATTTAGGTCATTCAATTCTTTTTATTAGTGATATGAATTATAATGTCTTGGGGACTTTCTTTAGTGCCAACACTATATTGACTATTATTGTCCAAATTTGTTACATTGCCAATCTGTATTCCTTTATAGCCTAGAAAGTTCTTACAGATTGTTACTCACAGAGTCCTTTTATGATTTTTCTTAATTTTTTTATTTTTTAAAGTAAAAACATAAATGGAAACTTGCAATTGCTTTCTTCTATTTCTTTAAAAATAAGAAAACAACAATAAACACTTAAGCGTACATCACTATCACCAAATCAATGACATCGATCTCCAATGGAATAGGGGTATTGATCGGGCAATAACTTACTTTAGATTTCAATGACCATAAACTTACTAGACATAACAATGATAATAGATTTTAGGTTTTAGTCTTGACAATTTCCTTTAGTTGTTTAATTTATTTATTCCTTAAATTTTATCACCCATATCTTACACTAAGATAATAAATATATTTAGTGAAGAGACAAAAAAAAAATTATCATATAGTAATTATCTTTACTTTAAAGAAAAAAGGATGCATTTTACAATGAGACATCCTATCCATCTACATAGAATTATTTGTTAAAAACATAATAGAATCTTAAATATAACTCTTTGACCTTAACATCCTGATGGATTGAGTTTCCCTGTAATCTTAGGCTTAACATTTGTGCATTCTGATTTTGCAGGACCTTCATTGCCACTATATGTTAGATCAATATTACCAAGTTCCACATTTTCACATGGAATACCACTACTGCAAGCAAGTTGAACAGCAAGAGGAGTTGCAGAAGTCCCCTTTATATTTTTGAAGCTAACATTGCTGATTTTTACTTTTGATGGAGCCTAACAAGATAGAAAAAAAATCATATAACCAAAAAGTTAGTGATAATTTATAAGATACAAATTATAAAAAAAAAAAAAAATAGTATGACACCTCTCCATTTTCTTTTCTTAAAAATTACCTTGTTATTGCATTGATTCCACGGGCAATACATCTGGTCAATAAGGATAGGGTTGCTGACGTTATTCATTGTAACATCTTCAAAATGCATTTCAGATGCAGTGCCAGCGTGTAATGCTGGCCAAGATTTAATTCTCACACCATTAGTAGTACCTGAGATGGTGCATTTTTTAACATATATTCCATTCACAGGTTCTTCATTTGGATACTTTCCTAAGCTTCCCACACTTATGCCATGACCTGGTCCACATGTTACTTCTGTGATTGTTATCTTTTGAGAACCATCCCCAATGGAGATACAATCATCACCAGTGGCAATTTTGGTATTGATAATATTTACTCCATCAGAGCGTCCAATGTGAATACCATCTGTATTTGCACTATTTCCAGGAGCCGTGATTGTAACATGTTGGAAGGTAAGGTTTTTGCAACCCAAGACATTAATATGAAAATTCTTACTGTTAAGGGAGGTTATATCCTGAACTATACTATTGGTAACGAAATCAAACCTTAAGCTCTGATCAATTTTAAAACAATAAGAAACACAAGAAAAAAAAAATATGTTAGTTTGGTCAGATATATAGTCTTTACATAATAATGAAAATTTGTTGCATAATATTATAATAATAATGATAATAGCTCACCATGGGCATGGTCTTGCATTTTGCATCTTGCCAACAATTATTCTTCTTCCATGCAATTTCCCCTTGACCATCAAAAGTTCCACCACCCATTACTGTGAGAAAATCAATGTATCTGAATTTAACCCAAGTATCCCCAACATGCTCATCAGGGTTTGATGGGGCCTTCAAAGTTCCGTCAACTTGGAATATGATCGAACCTTTACAAGGACCAACCAAATCTACTTGGCGTAAAGCATATGCACCTTTTGGAATATAAACTTTACTTGTACCTTGTGCTGCACAAGCATCTCCCCAAGCTTTCGTCAAAACCTAAACGAAAAAGACAAAGCAAAAATTAGTTTCAAAATTTTAATGAAATGTCTAAGGATAAAGTTTATGCTCATACTTGACTAATGTCTTTCTTTTCATCAGCTTCGGCACCATATTTTGTAATATCAAAGGTTTCAGATTGTGTTTTAATAGTGAAAGAAAACAATATAGATAGAAAAATCACTATGTTATTCATTATTTTATTAGGTTGTCGCCTTTTATTCCCTTTAGGTAGAATATGTTATTTATGGATTTTATTTTCCTTTTCGAACT